>OY804604.1:6343760-6791190 GCA_963680895.1 Fragum sueziense
GTAAAAACAAGGAATATTTTGATAAAAGGAAAATTGTATTCAAAGTTATGTTTCCGTCCTCTAGCGTTATTGGCTATCAATCTCCGAGGGCCATCTAATACAATTGTCGTAAATGTGGGTTGTGGCATGACTAAACGAAAATTTGGTGAAGAAAAAAGTTTTACAAAGATATGTGACAAACTCTATTCTTGTCAATTGTGTTATTAAACGTCTAATACAAACGAGGAATAGTTTGGAAAGGGAAAATTCTATTTAAAATAATGTTTCCATCCTCTGGGGTTATTGGCTATCAATCTCCGAGGGCCATCTAATACAATTGTCGTAAATATGCGTCGCGGCATGACTTAACGAAACTGTCGAAATATTATTTGAAAAGATACATGACAATAATGATTCTTTTCTTGTGGTGCTATCAAAAACATCGTAAAAACAAGGAAACGTTTGATAAACGGAAAATTGTATTCAAATTAATGCTTCTGTCCTCTTGCATTATTGGCAATCAATTTCCGAGGGCCATCTAATACAATTGTCGTAAATGTGCGTCGCGCCCTGAGTAATTGAAGCTCTACAAAGGAATAGTTTAAGTCCTAAGCTTTAAGGTAAAATACCCGTAATGTGACCATTTTGAGATTCATAAAACATCGGATTTCTTCGAGCGGCGTCGTTACGTATCCGAACTTAGGCTATTCGGGCGTGGTCGTAAAGTTCGGCGGTGGAACTTTCAACCGCCGAATGTTTAACGACCGCGCCCGAAAAATTCCGACTTCGCGTGAATCTCATTAGGGGTGGACTACATTAAGCCGGATAGTGCAATGTTGCCTGTTTACACCATCATTGACACTAAATATTCTTGACTTAAGTAAAATATATTCAAACTATTCCATCTATTAAACTACGGCATCCGTCATTAGAATTCACACACTTCGCGCAACTTTTGCGTCATCTGTGACAACGGTGATTGACAAGGGTATCCGGATTTTTTTTTAAAAAAAATCCGGATACCTTCGTCAATCTCTGTTTTGACGGAAAACGCCGAAAGTGGCATCGAAATTGCACCACGTATTTGGTATCTAATGATGGACAGAATAACTTTAAGGTTTACGAACTGAGAATGAAAACACCACTTTCTAGCCATACGAAACGCATCAAATTACACACACTTGTAAAAACACTTCACATAAGTTCTTTCATCGTGCCGGATTTCAAGATTATGCTTCAAGAAGAAAATAATTTACAATATTGTTTTCATCTATATTCATATGCAAGGGAGGTAATTTTGATCATGTTTGTCAAATATTTCCATAAGTATGCATTAATTCAAAATTCTAAACCATTCAAAATGCTTATGTTTGTATTTGGAATGGAATGTAACACAGTTTAGGAATTACTGGCACTTTTCAAACTTCGCTTCTGGCTCATCATTTCATTCTCTGTTCGTAAACCTTAAACACACTTTTACTGGTTCTACATGAAATGAAACATTTTTATCACGCAGGCAAGATCATCACAATATAATCAGCCTTCGCTCTTTTTGTGAGACCCATTTACTTGTGGCACGATGCTAATGATTATTTTCTTTTCATTTGTTCTCTGGGGATTTTCTCAAATTCAATAATGACAATTACGGAGATTTGTTTACTTAATTTCCCAGACACTAGGGACGTTATGTAATATTCTCTGGTCACTAGAAACCCTTTTACAGAACTAAAACCAGTTTTCACTTATCTCGTGAAAAAGACATCAGCTTTCATGCGGACATAAAAGGCAAATAGCAAAACATTGGCATGAAAGAAGAAAATGCAGATGATCATCACGTTCACCTCTTCTCCAAATCATATCCGTGATGTATTGAAATGTCTGTGACTAATAACTACAAGTTGTATCAATTAGAATTAACCCATTATGTCCCACACTTTGATTCATTTTGACCCCCTGAAAGAAAGAGACTTTGCAAAACATTGAGAAAAATTAAGAAATTGCTATTGACAAGCAATTTCTGAATTTCCCTCAATGTTTCTTCCTTAAGATACCAAAGCATGTAAAATTTTATTCACTTTAAAGTGTAGTCTGCGACACTTTTGAATATGGACAAGTCTACCTGTTTGCCATTCGGGAATGGGTTAACTGATTTTCACTTCTCTCTTTTGAATTGATAATGTGAATCATTGGCATAAAATTGGAAGATACCGATACCTAGTACCTTCTTCTATTTCCTCTAATTTTTGGGGATAATCATTTATAAGTGCAATATGTATAAAGTTATTTTTATTTAAGAATGCTTTTTCTGACAAAAAGGCATATTGAGCACATAATGGTTAATCTCATTCTTTGTTTCATCAATCGTATCACCTTCTGTATCTCTGAATATGTTTTTGCTTTTCTTTGACGTAACGTTCCATATCTAGTCGTTCATGATTTGTCCTTTCTCTTTTTTACTTGTCTGTGTTTTCGTTTTTTCTCTACCTTGACCCATTTCATACATGTCGTATATCAGTATCACCGTTTTTGATCTCGGTGCTTTTTCCTGCCTGCCCAATGTCTGTTTCTTCCCGTTGTTCACTGTCTGCAAACCTGAATGGTAGTCTATCTTCACTTTGTTTCTCATCTCTACTTCTCAACCTGTTTGTCAATCTCTAATGTCTTTTTCTCTTTCATTCTGTCTTTCATGATATTTGACAAAAGTCACTTATACACCACCAACGAAATTGTTAGATCAGTTATCTTCTTTAAGGAATAATTTGCTGCTTTTCGACAAATCATCCTCGTAACTGCAGCTTAAAACGAGCTGCGGCTACGAGTTTTTTGTTGAAAAGCGAAAAATAAGTGATTAGTTCGAATTGGATTTTGGATTTCTGCTGATTCAAGAAATACCTACAATACATTAATAGGTGCACCAAATGGCAATGAAGTTTGTGCTAAAAATAGACTATTTTTACCGTTATGTCTTGACAAACCGTTGGTGTATCACATACGGAATTGCTATTATCTGTCCGAAATTACGTCACGGATAACTGGATAAAATCGTTCCCTATTCTGTAAGTTGGCTATTATTGAACATGGTCACACATAACATTTTAACCTTCGTTCATCGTTCAATCAAGCCAGACAGTGAATGGTATATGCATTACTTCCTGGCGTCTTCACTTAATCTACCATAACGTTTTACTTTACTTTAACCTTTTCACAAAAAAAGCATTGGTTTTACCGATCCTAACCGAAAAAAAAATGCGTTTGAAAAAGAAAAGAAATGAAAAATCAAGGTGAAAAGGAAAATGCTGATATCATATACTTTTTCGTACGGTATTATAAACAAATCCTATATTTATCAAGGATAATTTTTGTCGTCTGCAACAACTTTGAATTTCGGGCAGTCTATTTTTTGCCATTTAGGAAAGGGCTAACTAAATCTAGCAGAACGTTTTAGTAACATAAAACTTCAAATAATCATAACTATCTGTCAAACAATCTGTAATTTACCGTAATATGTTTGAAAGCTTGACCCTTTCCCTTCCTTAAATATTGTAGATTATTATATATATGTTAGCGGTAATAAATAAAATTAGGCAATAAGCTTAAAGCCTACGCAATAAGCTATTGCCTAGGCAGTAAGACTTTAGCCTAATTCTCTCTATGCATTAAGCTTAGTGCCTAGGTTATAAGCTTAATGCCTGGAAAAAAATAGCCAGGTATTAGTCTTATTGCCTAACGATAAAAAGGCTAAATATTATAGGGTTAATTCACGATTTTGTGAATGTTAACATTCGCAGAGGCCCAAGAAATACGTTAACGCCCGAGTTCGAAGCACGAGGGTCTTTTTCGTATTTTGAGGGCCTCTGCGAATGTTAACGACAGAAAAATATGTGAATTGACGCTATTAACGCATATTAATGCATAAAATGTGTGTTTTCATGCCATTATCAGCATAACATAACGTACAAGAAGAAACCGGGCGGATATCCTGAGAAATCGTATTTCAATCTGAAAGCTGCTTGAGACGACAAAAATATATTTTAAATAGAGTAAAATATGATACTGAAAAAATAAAGACTAAGGGTGAACATACTGGTCACATCAGTATTTCTTTCTTTTGTCCCATTCTTTGCACAAGCCACTCTATTATTTTACTGCCACTGCCCCAAACTTTTTCTTTTCTGGATAACGGTACACAGGATTAGAAGCTATGTAATGCATGTAGTTGTAACCCCCATCATGACCCAGACAGCCCTAAAGGTATGTTATGATAATGACCACAACGGCTGATAAGCCGTAACCGGACACCACAAGATTTGTATATGCATTCTGATTTCCTGACTTCCACAGCTTTATTGATTTTTCTACTTTTTTTCCATGTTCATGAACTATATATAATACTAGAACACCAGAAGACATGTGTCACCCAGAAACCTAACTTCATTCATTTATTGAAAGTGAGGATCCACCTACATCATCTATGTACAGATAACTGATTCTGAGAGGCTTTAAGCATTAATTAACCCTTTCCAAAACCAAATATTTCAGAGCTGATACAGACGGTAAAATAATCTCGAAAGCAGAAAATGTGTATGGTATATTAGACGTCGCGCTCAATGTTGGCGTACAATTGCGTAACCGACGTTATTTTGCAACGACGCTACATTACATACAAAGAAAGAGCGGAAAGCAACTTTTCTCGTGATTTCACTCCGATTTTAATTCTGTTTCGGTGTGTCACATGCTACATGTATATATCTTAAGCTTCAATCTATAGATATTGATGTCTTTGTACCAGGCATTTAACTTATTTTCTCTTTAGATTACAAAAATCTCCGAAATACGTATTATTGTATTAAGAACTTTCTAAAACCTTAGCATTTTCATTTCAAAATGGCATTAATTTAAAACAGTCATTATATGAACAAAATAAAATTGATGTATACTCTTAATATTAATCATAAAAATATAAATGAATAACGAATAATAAATGTCGCATTCGCAAGAATCCGAAATTAAAATGCTTTCCAATATTTGCCTCTTTGTGTTCCGCATCCGCCATAACCTATGTTTCGAGTAAATATATACATTAAAAGCACATGAGAATCTGATCGTATTAATTTAGAACTTGATATTTCATATAAAAATTCAAATTATCTTAATAAGCTTTCTCTCATACGCATGTAGTGACAGATTTTTTATACGACGTCGTTGACGAACGTGGCAGATTATTCCCGGTTTTTGTGCGTTCACACATTGGATTGTTATTTAGATTCTCTTTTTATTTTGTATAAACAAGACATGACATTTTTACATTTTATTATGTTTTTAACCTTTATATATATTACTACATTTGGGTTGGTATATGAACCGAAAATATCAAAAAGAAACTCCACCAAACAATTTTCTCCACTTCCCTAACTGCCGTTTTTACCCCTTTTCCATGTCGTTACGTCGTACCATTATCCCTAGCTATATCCTTGTTTTACAACAATGAGCCTTGAACTTTTTCTTAGTATCTTATATGATGACCTTCTTTAAGTAAATAAAATATCAGAAGATTTGCTTGAGCACGTTTTGAAAAATAATCGTTTTGTGAAGATTTACAAGTATAGTTTCACGGCGTGCTACGGGGTTGCGTTCCTTAACCCTTTTAATGAGAGAAAAATATCGTTTTCATGAATTGAGACTAATGATATTTCATCAGAGAGTTAATAATATGATAAAATTGCATACGTGAAAAAAATAAATTCAATCGAATGAAAGGTAATAAAGTAATGATGGAATTCTACGAACTTTTTGTTCAGCCCTCGTACGTGACGTTGACGTAACGTTTTCGGACAGTGTGACATTTTCGCTAGATTTACAAAAGAACGTTTTTCTTCTCGAAAAACTATCAAATTTCGCAAAATTGCACATTTACTTATTGACATAGGTTTGTACTTTTATTTTGTTGTCTTTATATATAATTAAATGTGCTAATACGGTTTTTAACACCTCTTATTAGTACACATTAAACTATTTAGTGTAATTTTCGGCGCGTGTGACATTGCCGCTAGAATTAAAAAGTTAAATTTTTCTCAGATTTTAAAACGTGAAACTCCACAAAAAATTATATCTTTCAAAACTACAAACAATGTACTTCGAACTCAACAATTAAAGTTTCTACAATAAAAGACGTGTTTTTCTGTTTTGCCGTACTAATAAAATACACCCAAATGAAAAATCAGAATCTTACCTTTTTATCTATACTAATTAATCACACATTATTTAAGTCATTTGCGTCTTTTTTCTGTAAAACGTGTTTTGACTTATAGAAGGGATGACTTCACGTCATTTCTTAAACGATTTGGTGAGAAAAGCGTTGTTTTTTGTCATTTTCGGACACATTTTCTCTCACGATTGTGTTAATTCTGTTACATCTTACCTTATCATTTAATGACGTTCGGAAACGTTTCGCATTAAATTAAAACTATTTTGAATCTTTAAAAATAGTTTTTGTCGGTAGCATTTACAAGAAAAATCATTGCCGAATCCGAAGATATAAATATCGTAAAAATTTATTAATCCTATGCATTCTGTTGGTAGTTTGAAAAGGAGCGATATGGCGTTTTTTCGTTTGTACGTCAACATTGAGCGCGACGTATTTACAGAAAATATTGATGGAAAGAGAGAATATGCTGATCATCAATGTTTTCCTAAGCTTTTCATATTGAGGGATGTCAGAATCAGCTAGATCTTAATTGGGAAAGGGTTAAGACCACGACAACCGCTTTCGCAATTGCACTGCATTTTCTCCTTTTGCCTCAATATTGCCTGTGCTATGAGTATGACATGGTTTCCTTTAAAATTGGGACAGTCTTACCTTTTGGCTTTTTGGAAAGGCTTAACATGGGGTTATATCTACTTTTCAAAATGAATCTGATATACAGGCTATGGGTTTTTGGAAACTGGGTTAGAATTTGACAATTTTCAATTCTCTAGATAGATCTACATTATAATTGGAGTCCAATGGACATAATCATGGAGTAAAAAGTTAAAGTCTTACCTTTTTCCCCTAATATTTTTAAAGTTAGAGTAACAAGAACTAGATAGAAGTCTTTACTCTTTAGAAAAAAATAAAACATAACAGCAATAATGCATGCCAATTTTTCTAGAATCTTTGTGGAATCAAAAGATACCATGACGTTTTCCTTTTTTCATTTCTAAAGTTATTTGACTGACATACTAGTAATCAGCAAGAGATTGGTTCCATATCCGCAGAAGGCGATATCAGCAGGATGCATATAATTCTCAGGCCCGTAGGAAACAATTTCATAGGGGGGGGGGGGGGGGGGGGGCTAAAGCTCCAGTGTCTGAATATTTGAGGGCTAATTTGGATTTTCCCAAATTTTCAGTGTGAAAAAAGGAGAATTCGGCATTTTTGGCCAACTTTGGGGAGGCTTAGCCCCCCCCCCTCCCCCCTTGTCTCCCCCCGTTCCTACGGGCCTGATTCTGATCTTTCAGCTGAACTGTTTCCCAAACATAACATGGGTTTAGCGTCCATAGTAGAAGCAGTTTGAGAAAACAATAAGAGCAAAGAACAACTTGTTGATGATCAGCAATTTCTCCTTTTATCTCAATATTTCCTGTGATAAAGCGTGTCCAAATTGTATTCCCATTAATTGAAATCAATTTTGTTGTCAGTTTCATCTTTCCAAATTAGAACAGCCAAAAGTTTGAACATTTGGGAAAGTTTCACAAACATTTCTTCAATTAACACTCTGCAATGGTCCATCTCTGTTTGCTTCAAATAAGCAGTGGCTTAAGAATATCCTACTTTTCTCTGAATGTTAACAAATCAAAATTTTAAATTATGGTATACAAATGATATGCCATTAGTCACATTACTGTTGAAATTAATGTTCAACAATGTTGAAAGACCAGGATGCAAGTATGAAAGGCATATAGGCCTACATGTTCCATTTAGACAGTCTATTCAAAAATTAAAAAAGTTGTTTAAAAGGAGAAAAAACTTTTTAGTTTAAATTTGAATTAGAGCTATTACATCTGTCTAGCCCAGCCAACACAATGTTTATTTATATTGGGTGATAAATTGACATCAAGCTGGGACTGACCGGCGACTCTGTGATGCTACTGACTGATAAGCATTCCTGACTGGATTGGTTATGTAAACCGCTAACGGTATAGAATTCATCAGAATTGAGTACCTTTAGTCAGTAAAATGTAGGGGTGAAGCCTTCTTTACCAGAGATCACGGTGGTAAACTTTGGAACGACCTCCAAAAAGAGGTGGTGAATTTCTGTTCCCATAGCACATCCGGGAACTCGCGAGGTCGGTCCAATGGCTAGAAACATGTAAACAAAGGTAGGTGTCGGTGGTTCATTTGATTATTGTCTAAGTCTTAGCAAAAATGGATAATTATGGCAATGCTATGTCGTGTAAAGATGACTTCTCGATGCATTCGGCCCAAAACTGCGTTTGAAACCGAAGTAATTTCCGCTGGGTCGTTTTTAAAAGTTCGAACACGATTTTGCTTTTTCAGAACAGTTCGTCAACAACTGACACATTTTTGCATAATTTGCGGTTTTCCACGAAGAATACAGCCCCGATACGCTCGCACTGGGGAAACGAGCACCCTGCATTACATATCCTGTAAAAAAGGCAACGAGGCACATTATTTCAGAAAATTATAGAGAAAATTCCAGCAGAGGTCGTTCCAATAAGGTGGAGCTTGTTCCAATATGAATGAGATCGTTCCCACTGCTCTCCTGGGTTTTTTACAATGAAATCAATATCTGTGATATCAGACCAGCCAAACACAGACAAAAATGATGTCGTTTGAAATATCAGAATTATCGTCATATCAGAGGCGTCGTTTTGTCTTGTGTGGTGACTTTGTTTTTACATGAAAGTCTGTTTCTGATGTTTCCGGGCCAGCAGGATTTTACCGAGTCGGCTTTGTTACTTTCGTTTTCAAATAGATCTGGAGATCTAAAGAAATATTCGCCGTTTCTAAAAAAGTATCTTTCCTTTTTTACATGCAACAAAAGCCGCGCCGAATATGGAATTTATGTCAATTTAACTTGACAATACATTGTAATTTGGATTTTGGAACCGGGAACGGAAATTCTAGAATTCCGGCGGACTGCAAACATTCAAAATGAACAAGTCCCAGCATCTTTTATGGAGTCTATACGACACCAACGGGAGTCATCGAGTCCACGACTATAAATAAATAAATAAATAACATTCCGATGGCCCCATTCTAGATAGTGTTTCAACTAAAATTACGAAGTTTTAATAGTCTATTCGTACCAAATATTTTTCATACCTAGTATGTTCGTAGACTGTGTTTGTTTATGGGAAACAGCTTGACGCGCAAAGATAACAACTGTGTGTAATGTCTCGCATTGATGTAGGTTGTTGAGATTGATAATTTGATTTGTTGGCTAAGTAATATAGTTTTTAGTCCATCATTGGCATGAAACATATTAGTAATAATCCAGTAACAAAACACAATTATAATGGTTTTGATATAGATCTAGACTGTTGATATGATACTAAGAGACAGTGACCAAAGTCAAATATGCATCTACCTGTAAAAGTCTACATAAACAGAAAGTATCTCGCTCAGTTCTTCAAAACCAAGTAGACTTTCTGACTTGGCAAGCAACACGTATGAGTACATGTACATTCTAGAATGAGCTAGTGAAAACAGTTTAATTTGAACCCTGCTGATAAAATACACTTTCTGGTATGTTGAATAGAATAAACATTCAGAATGATGCAAGGTGATTGTTTACGTTCTTATAGTACTTATGAAATTGTGATGGGAACCTGAACATTCACGTTGTAAAGAAAAAATATTCAGAATGACGCAAGTTTTTGACTTCACTAATTTTGGGACCAGTTGAATTTGAGGGAGACTTGATGATATTCTTGGGTACTGGTCCTATGGACATGAAAGATTTTGGAGTGAGTCTAGACCACTGGTTACAGTATTTCAAACGACATCATTTTTGAATGAGTTTGTTTGGTCTGATATCACAGATATTAATTTCATTGTATAAAACAGGAGAGCACTGGGAACGATCTCATTCAAATTGGAACAAGCTCCACCTTATTGGAACGACCTCTACTGCAATTTTCTCAATAATTTGTTTAAATAATGTGCCTCGTTGCCATTTTATTACAGGATATGTAATGCAGAGTGCTCGTTTCCAGAGGGCGAGCGTACCGGGGCTGCAATCTTCGTGGAAAACCACAAATTGTGAAAAAAGGTATCAGTTGTTGACAAACTGTTGCGAAAAAGCAACATCGTGTTCGAACTTTTAAAAACGATCCAGCAGTTTTGGGCCGTATGCATCGAGAAGTCATCTTTACACGACATAGCATTGCCATAATTGTCAATTATTCGCTAGAAACATAGAAAACAATCAAAAGAACTACCGACACCTACCTTTGTTTACACATTTGTAGCCATTGGACCGACCTCGCGAGTT
The DNA here is from genome assembly GCA_963680895.1 of Fragum sueziense. Classification (NCBI taxonomy): domain Eukaryota; kingdom Metazoa; phylum Mollusca; class Bivalvia; order Cardiida; family Cardiidae; genus Fragum; species Fragum sueziense. The sequence goes on from OY804604.1 coordinate 6,354,236, forward strand.
CTCGGATGTGCTATGGGAGCACAAATTCACTACGTCTTTTTGGAGGTCGTTTCAAAGTTTACCACCACGTGGAGATGTCAATACGAGATTTCATTTTGGAAAGGGTTGAGGTGATAATTAGAGTTCTTCTACAAAGATATTAACTGGCTAGAGTTTAGACAAAAATGATATTTCTTTCCCAGAAATGTTGGATAATTGGAGCGATTTGCGGTCTTGGGGTGTTTTGGATGCTAATGGTAATGGCGGGTTTGGCGGGTCTGAGAAATTGAAAATTGAGATGGTTGAAATGAGTTTCGAAATAAATTTAAATTTAGCTAAGTATGGTATCAAGTAAGATAAACCCTGACCACTGAATCTTCGTTTTATGTATAAATTCAATTATTTCTAACAATTACGGACATAACCTGTTAAAAAAATGTTAAATTCAAATCAGCCAAAAACGTTTTTGCGAAGTAAACAACATTTGGTTTTATTTATATTTTTTTTTCAACTTATCATTTCAGTTGGCTACTCCAAACAATAAATGATTAATTTTGATTAGTTGGAGAAAACGATTGTTCTAAAAATAAACAAACCTTTTAAGTTTGAGACGACCTCCCTTAAAATATTATTGATCAGTAGAAGTTGTTTCTGTGAAGTGCTCATTCAATACTAGAGTACTTTTCGCAATTTGATTTCTTTGGGTAACCGTATCTACTACGACAAGTAGTTCTTGTGCACCTCTTGTAAAACGTTGAAAACTATGGTTGATTTCGAGTCAAACTATTGCTATTTAACGTCAATTCCACAGCAATTGTCGAACAATCTTCTTACCCACTGTCAGACAACTGAACTAAATATGCTTATAAAAGCAGCGGGTCAATCGATGCATATCTTACCAAAGAAGCTGATACGATACGGGGATACATTAGGCAAATAGAACCACCAGCTATGGTTTTGTGATAGCGAGAACAGAGCCGCATTCTTTAGAGCGAGATTTCTTGAGATATCTTGAGATTTCTTAAGATGTTTTAGGATAAAGCCTTCTTCTGAGCAAGACTTTTAAGACGCTCAATGGGAGGTGCAATTACCCTATACTTCGTGCGGAACTCCTCGGTCAACTCTGTACACCATTTTACACACAATGGAATTTGACTGACATTTCGTCACCAATGCATGAGTAAAAGAATACCTTCAACCTTACGGCACTAAGTATCTGTTATATTTATTATATTATATTTAACTCAAAACAAACAATGTCTGAGTTTCAGTTTTTTTCTCCTTTTCCTGAATCGCGAAAAGACTAATTTTTCACATGACATGTAAATTGCTAGGCAAGACTGAAGGAGTTTTGTCTGAGAAAAATGGTTAACAAGACGTCTACGCTTATGTAATCTTGTGAGGGACCATACACGCACCATAATTGAAAGCCTCTGACATTTCACGAGCCATAACAAGATAAATTAAGAAAGAATATTGTCAGTAATACATCATCCCATTTCCCGATCTTATTAAGCTGCCAGACAGATTGTTCAACCATTCAATACTAGACGGATTCTGTATTTTCGTATTTCGTCCCTAATATATTAGCGGTTTGTTTTGCAGTATGCTTTAGCCTCCACGTGAATTCGTCAAAGTCGATTTAAAATGATTAAGAAAGTCCATTGTCAGTAATGTATTTTCCGATTTCCACTCTTATTAAGACGCCAAACAAATTGTTCAACCGTACAACATTGTGCCATCTTCGAACTCGAACATGAAGGCATCATTTTTTCTTTAGCTCTTAGCACATTTTGGAATCTACGTCAGGAAAACGAAACTTCGGACAGGAGGACCATGGAGAACAAGAAGAGCACATATGTTTCAATAGTTGTGGTTGTAAGAGTGAAACAAAGTCGAAATGGCATTTTGTCAACTTCATGAGCACATATCTCAGGATATAAGATTATGATCACTCTGAAAAATACACCCATTTAAGATCGCTGGCAGCCACCACACAATTTACATTACCATTTTCAGCCACAAGATTTAAGGAAAACTCTATTGATACTTTCAAACGGCGTAATGAATATTAATAAAATCAATATGTAAATAAAAAGTACCAAACAAAACGGAACAGACATAACGAAATGGTAAATAGGGGAATCGTCATTTATCTCATAAAGGCCTCAAAGACGTTTACAGTAAAGAATGTAAAAACAGAATTATTTTGAAAAATAATAATGTTTTTAGTAAGCAAAGGAGAAGAGAACACCTTATTTTCTGCACTAAGTAAAGGAAAATATATTAGGAATACAATTTGTCCTTGTCTGACATATGCTCCAGCGGTTTTACATTCCAAACTGTCGGTTCAGAAATATTCACAAATATCTACGATGTATTTCTGACATTGTAATTATCTATTGGGAATAACAAGAGGGCATAACAGATGTCTCTTCCGTATTTTATTCCACAACTCTGTTTCTTTTACATGGTTTGCTTTCATATACAAAATAAAGCAGAAAATCAAAATTTGACTTCTTTAATTGTGTGTACAAGTACATAAGTATATATCATTATGGTATATATGTATTTATTATATATAAAAAATGACTTGTACATATTTGTGTATCAATTTTTCCACAAAACGACACAATAAAGAAATATGCATTTCAAATCGGATAAATTTCAATCTTGAAAGGTCATTCAAACTGCAATGTAAAAATGTAAAAAGCAAGGAACCTGTGCATGTCTAAAAGGAAATAAGTGATTCAGAACATTAAAGCTACTATTTCCCAGATTTGGACCCAAAAATTGTCAAATACAAACGAAATGTACACTTTTTAAGCTTTATATGACCTGATTAAATGGTTACGACAAACTATTGAAGCAACGACTCATTTTTTCGCAATTTGATACCAAATTCATGAAGCGATATCGAAAGTAGGTCAAAACAGTAGGACACGCGACTTTCTTAAATGACGTCACAACCTACATGATGACGTCATATTGAAATTCAAGTATGAATCTCGTTTGAATCATGGTCCGCGCTGTATGCGCATGTGCAATAATTTCAAAATAATTCTAACCCCATCAGTGATGGGGTTGAATTTAGGTTTGGATTCTCCCTAAATTCAGCTATCTGTCTTGTAATTTCGGCTCATTCTCTGTCTGAATCGCATATTATTAACCATCCCGAGGTTGTCAACACAAAAGGTTTGCATATTTTTTCAAAAAATTTCATTTTTTGCAATTAGACCATCTGTTACCGTCGCCCTTTAAAAGAGAAAGTGCATAAAACGAGCATTTTGACAATTTGCTTATTGATGTCTTTAATTTGGGCATAACCGTTTTCTCTCATTCGTATGATTTACATATATTTTCAGTGATTTATTTTCTGTGGCGTCACTCTTCATTCATTTAGACAATGCGAAATATTCCTCAGACAGATTTGGCACTTCCATCTGTAAATCTTTACATACGATGTTAATTTTGGACAGCGCCATTAAAAGTACATCGTTAACAAAGTCGTCAATAACATGTTAAAAATACAACTCCATGAGCTTTAGAACAAACATTATTACTACACAAAGCGATTTAATGTCAAAGTCTTATGAAATTACTTTTTGTTCGAAATCCCCATGGTTGGTTCCGATTTAACCTAATTATTTTCCAAATTACATCAACATAGTTCTGAAAATGCTAATTTTAATACCAAAATACAGCCGATATCCTGTTACTTTTCTCAGAAAATGCAACCGATATCTTGCTACTTTTCTCAGAAAAATAGCCACTATCTATGGTACAGTAAGCTGAGTTGAAACGTCTGGTGTTATTCTGCGGCAACTGCACTCAATATATTAAAGTAAAGTGTTATATGAAAGAAAGTAGGACAAACTTGGTAGGCTTTTTAAGGAGTATCCATAATAAAGGGCCAGAAGTTTGTCTGTGGTATCCATTAGGTACATTGTAGGTAATCATAAAGCATGTCTTTTTACTGGCTGATAAGGTCATTGATTACACGGTCAAAACATGTAATTTAGTCCTTCCCACAGGGAGTCTCTTTTGTCAAAACTGTATCTCACATGATTACATGTTATTACTGAAGACAATAATTGTTACCAATCTGGTTTTGAGAAAATCATTTATTTATTATTATAAATCCCCAGAAACCTTTCTTTTGCAGAAATTAGAAACCTTTTTACCAAGAATTTTCTACTTCCATTCTCAACATATCAGAATAAAGTACATTAACAAAGTGCAGTAAACTAATCAAAGATAACTTTGCGATTGCAATCTACATGGACTTCTCTACGTAGAGACCAAACAACAAAATATCCGTATTTGATGAACACCTACAGATATTTTCTAATTTAAAATGTATGTAACCTCTTTCTAATTCCCTTTTGGTCGCTTGACAAGGAATGCCTCGTCTTTAAAGCCAAATCTAGTGTCCAGTGCCTTGTTATTTAGGGCTTAATTAGAACATAGCCACTTAAAGTATTTTACGCCTTTGGTTTCCATTGCGATGATTTTAATATCGATCACTCGCATCTTACGGTTTTGAGGAAAAGGTACGTATCTAAATTCATATCCTCCCTGCGTCGTTGTAGATTTTTCATTCATCTTGAAAAAGCATTTAATTAAAGTGTATAAAGAAAAAGTAGTGTTAAGGAAACACCAAACAGAGGAATAATTTCTATCAGAAAACACCGCGCAGACGACATTAACTTTTTATTCGGAGGCGGAAAGCCAATAAGTCGTAGGTTGACATAATACCGGAAGTCAATAGTGACTGTACAGGAAGTCAATGAATTATCTCCCCTACTCTAGACTGTGGTAATTACTCAAAATGGCGGCTTTAGAAAGGTTTTGACGAGGAACAGGAAACGTCCTGAATTTCAGACACAACATTTTATTACAATTCATAAAGTGTTACAGTAAAACTGCAATATTTCCTTCGTGATTTTGTGTAAATATATATAAACAAAGGCGGTTAAGGAATATGTATGACAATTACATACAGACAAAAAAGTAAGACTTCGTAACATTAAGAATTTATCTAATTGATCTAATACAAACTCAGTTTGTCACGTATGAAGAATCAACTTACCTCTAATTTGATATATAAGCAGAACTACAGATAAGAATAAGTAAAGACATTATTATAAAAATGTTATTAAATACAAAAAACAATATTTCGTGTGCGCTTTTTAAGAATGTTTCGGTGAGACAATTCCAATGAGTACACACAATATCGAGTTTAATGAGCAATGAATGAAAATTCACGTTTTGAAAAGTCATCAACCCCTTTTATCTCTACTGTAGATATGTAATATAGAATATCAAGAAAAATATTATGACGTCGCGCACGGTATTGCGGCACTAAAATGTAACGTCAAACTAGCGAACGTCAATTCTAATCATTGTGTAACGCTAAAGTTTTTGCGTAGACGGTTGTGATGTGTTTTTAATGTTTACTCTCTTTACAAACTAAAGTGATGTATAAATAAAAGACCAAATTTTAGGAAATATCCCACTACTTCCGTCCATTGTCTTTTCTTAGCTTTAACGCCACTTCGATTCATTCTATTATTTGTCTGAAAAATGTGACAATTAGATGATTTTAAGTTAACTTTAAATAAAAAGTTTACGTTTATAAATTTTTTGTCCACAAGAAAAAAATTCGAATATCTCTTTTACTTTGAATTACTTTGCGTTGAAATTTTAATATGTTAAATAAGACAAGAGGGCCAAGATGGCCCTGGATCGCTCACCTGATAGAAGTTAGAAACTTTCTCCATGCAGAACAAGACCCATCTTTTACATGACCTAGGTATCTCTAAGACAAGAACACGAAACTTAAGATGCGAGATTATGATCCAGCTGAAAACAGCATTCTTAATCTTTAAAGCTGAAATTCATCTTCGTTTTCATGTCAAATAAGATGAATTCATCTTAAAGAGAATTGTCTAAAAAAAAAGATTAGCAAAAATTGCGATTTAAAAAATCAACCCCTAACCCGAGTTATAACCTGATAAAGATACGTGATTTACAGGCGCGCGTAAAACGAAACTGAAATTTACCTGTGGACCAGATATGACGTCAATTGTGCAATCCCATTATAGCCGTGTTAACCTTACATGTATAAACGGTCAACTTTAACTTCAAATTGCGGTGACGTTGCAAAAGCAAATATATTAAATAAAAGCATTTAATGGTGTTTATCATTTGGCCATTAAAGTGGAGAAAAAATGTGACATTTTTTCGTGAATTTGAACAGTAAAATATAGTTATATTTACATGCCGTGGTCCAAAAATATCGAGTATTATACGCTTGAAGATAGTGGAAATTTCCGGAAAAGTGCCTTTATATCGCTCTTTTAACCCATTCTCACACATTGACGCTGTTTGACGCCTCACAAGATAAAGGCTTTGGAAAACATTGTGGAAATGAAGAAATTGCTTGTGACAAGCAATTTCTTCATTTTCCACAATGTTTTCTATCCCAAAAGTCAAATAATTTCAAAATTTTATCAAATTGAAAATTTCGTCTGCAACTTCTTTCAATTTGGACGAGCTCAAATCTTTGCCGTCTTGTAAGGGGTTTACATGTAGATTTAGGATAAATGTTTCTTGTAAACCTCTTAAAAGATATACAATAATGTTGAGAAGTATTTTAGAAATGTCATTTTCTCCAATAACAAAGGAAATCCAACTCTTACATGAAATATTCCGTGAATTCTACCAACCTATCGTATGTTTTACACCTTGTATTATATTGTTTTTTATTATTATTATTATTATTATTATTATTATTATTATTATTATCATTATTATTATTATTATTATTATTATTATTATTATTATTATTATTATTATTATTATTATTATTATTATTATTATTTCATACTGAATTTTATTGGGTTGTTCAATTTGGGAAGACGCAATATGGAGCGTTAAAATCTTGGGTAGGGACATTTTATATGCCGTGATGTAACTTGTACAATTTATTCAACCGTTTCCCAAAGACAAAATTTAAGTCTATTAATATGCGGCCCATTGTAAAAAACCAGCGGGGAAATGTGAAGTTCTTGGTGGTAACATCCCAATTGGTCTACTCCCATTTCGTCTACTGAATTTTAAGTGCATTGAGTCCCAATTCGTCTACTGTCCCAACTCGTCTACTTTCTTGCCAAATCATCAATAAACAACATTATTTTTGTTATAAGAAAAGAAATTAAGTCAATATATTCACAAATGAATTAAAAATGCAAACATTTTTATAAAAATCATATAATATCATATTGATATACAAAATATGGAATAGTAGACGAAATGGGACTTATGCTCAAAATAGTAGACGAATTGGGAGTAGACGAATTGGGAGTAGACGAAATGGGATTAAACCGTTCTTGGTTATCTTTTTATCATTATTATTATTTTCCTGACTGAATCAATGCAAAAACTTGTTTGAGAAAGGGTGTGGTGAGCTATCACTTAATTGACATATATTTGCATGCAAGTGTCAACTGTTTAATGTCTTGTCTAACAAACTGGTATAATATGAACTACCGGTATTTGTTTGATGGGATTATTCGTATCAAAGGATTACGTAATAAATGGACTTGGTTGGTATAACACACCAGTTTGCAGGTGCGCTACCAGAACATAGTATCAAGAATACCAAAAAACTTTAGTTACGGCATTTTTGTCGCTATTTTTAACATGACTTACCGTTTGCTTCTTGATCCTTTACCAGATCATTTCTCGATGTTTAAAAAAACTCTCTGTTTGAAATATGGAAACATTAGGAAAAACCACTACCTCACTAATTCCCCTTACAATATACTGTTTTAATTTACTCTTTCCCATCAGAGATCAGGTTTCGACATCAACATTAGAAATCGTTTGGGAAAAAATCATTGAAAGAAAAGAAGAAATTGATGACGGTAAAGAATTTCTCACTTTCCCTAAATATTGTCAGTACTAAACCAAACACATTTTCTTTTTTTAACATTAGTTACTTGTCGTCTAAAAGCATTTACTCAAAAATTAAAATACTTATCTGAATTCTTCCCAACATAATGTAACATAGTTAAATGTCATTTACTTCAATATTTGCGTACTAATTTTATACTATTTATGCATGTATTAGGCCATTATTAGGCCTTTAAATCCTTTAACAAGTTTTTGCATATTTTCAATCAGGAAAATAGAATACAAAAATAATTTCTAACCATGAAATTCACATTTCAACGCTTTTTTCTTTAAAATGGGCTGCATATTTTTTAGACTTATATTTTGTCCTTGGGAAACGGTTGAAAATTGTGCGAGTTACGCCAAGGGATATAAATTGTCCATACCCAAGGTTTTAATGTTATAAATTGCAACTTCGCAAATGGAACAGTCTTACAAATTTTAGTTTGACAAAACAATATAATACAAGGCGTGAGACATTCAAAATATTGGTACAAATCACGGAATAATAAAATTATGTAAGAATATGATTTCCTTTGTTATTGGAGAAAACGACATTTCTACAAGACTTCTCAACATAATTATATATCTTTTAATAGATTCACAAGAAACATTTATCATAAATCTACAGATTAAAAAAGCATATTAATTGCACTATTCAGTAAATTCCCACTATCACCAAGCGTATTATAATACTAGAGAATTTTTGGACCACGGCATGTTAATATAACTGAATTTTACTGTTCAAATTCACGAAAAAATGTCACATTTTTTTCTCCACTTTAATGGCCAAATGATAAACACCATAAAATGCTTTTATTTAATATATTTGCTTTTGCAACTTCAGCGCAATTTGAAGTTAAAGTTGACCGTTTATACATGTAAGGTTAACACGGCTATAATGGGATTGCACAATTGACGTCATCATCCATATCTGGTCCACAGGTAAATTTCAGTTTCGTTTTACGCGCGCCTGTAAATCACGTATCTTTATCAGGTTATAACTCGGGTTAGGGGTTGATTTTTTAAATCGCAATTTTTGCTAATCTTTTTTTAGACAATTCTCTTTAAGATGAATTCATCTTATTTGACATGAAAAAGAAGCTGAATTTCAGCTTTAATGATCAATATTTGTGGCTGTTAAAGTGAAAACCAAGTCGATAAAAAACATCAAATTTGTCATAATCCAGGGCACATAACTCTGTTCTGATAAAGATTTTATCTATCTATCTATCTATCTATCTATCTATCTATCTATCTATCTATCTATCTATCTATCTATCTATCTATCTATCTATCTATCTATCTATCTATCTATCTATCTATCTATCTATCTATCTATCTATCTATCTATCTATCTATCTATCTATCTATCTATATATACTGCCGAACTCCCCTTTCCGGTATTACTGGCAGGGTATCTCTAAGACCTTTATACACCAACCTTATGTCCTAGTTGTTTTTTTGATTGGTCAATATTTATTGCTGTTTGAGTGAAATTAAAAACGAAATTAGCAATATTGTCACCATCAAGGGCACACAACTCTGGCTTTTTTAGTCCGATCAATATGAAAAATGAAATCATATAAGATCTCATGGTCACCAAGATTGTGACCAAGTTAAGTCTTGATTGGTCAATATTTGTGTTTTTTGAAGTGAAAATAAAGTTGAAAATAACAATTTTGTGAAATGCAAGGGCCAATAACTCTGGTTTTTCTGGTCCGATCAGGCTGAAAATTTAATTCATTCCGCAGCTTATAGTTAGCAACATTGTTGACATTTTTTGTCTTGATTGGTCAATAAATGTAGATGCTAAAGTGTAAACAAAGTCGAAACGGCAAATTTGTCAAATTCAAGGGCACATAACTCCGGACTTCCTTCTTCGATGACACTGAAAATCGAACTCATTCATTATTGTATGGTTACCAACATTTTAGCCAAGTTTTGTCTTGATTGGTCAAAATTTGTAGAAAAATCTAAAGAGTAAAAAAGTGACGTTTTCAACGACCCGAAACATTTTCTGTCCACACACATTTAATGCAATAATTGTTTCGTTTATTATTCTAACCGGCTTTCTTCTTTATATTTTACAAAAAGAGAAAAATGGTATTTGCTATATTAAGTTTGGTAGCATCTGAGTCATTAATTACCAAAATATTTAGGAAAATTGTCATTTTTTCTGCGACATTATTCTAATTGTTACACTTCGATTTTTGGTAAACAAATTGAGATAATTTGCGTAATCGACATCGAAATTTGATTTCTTTGCGCCAACACATTCTACAGCATCTCTATTATCATAAAATATATTTTTCTATGTGTTTGACGTTAACTAACCACAGAATTTTTTTTATAAATATCCGTCGCATTTGTACATTTATGTTACATGTTACACGCGTTTTTTCGCTTAATTTACGAATAAAAAGTCTCTCTAGTAAATTTATACAAACTAACGAGTTGAAAAAAGCATAACATTGAAAAAGATCACGATTTTATTGTTATTTTGATATATAACAAAGTTATGAGAAGGTAAATGGGTCTTGCGAAATTTAGTTATGAAACCCGGAGTGTAGCGTTTTTTTGAAAAGTGACGCAATACCGTGCGCGACGTCTTTACACATATAAACACAACCACTTCATATGAACTTTTACCAAGATGTCTTAAAATAACAGTTTGCGTATTTGACACATTGGCAATTCGAAATTTAAATAGAGTGTTTGATCTCAAACATGATGTTTATAACGCGTATAATAACTTGATGAGAACACCTGAATATCAAAGAACTACTTCTTAAATTCAGAACACACTCTTTCTTTCAGTTCAATGATAAAAGGACAAGGTTCACTTTGGGCCAAAAATGGCCCCATCTCAAATTTTACTGAAATGTTGATATTTGATCACTCCAAGCACCCTATTCGCAAAAACATACGAACCACACACATACGACGTTCGTGGTTGCCATGGTAACCAGATTTATAATTTCCCTAACAATTACACAGGAAATAGACAAATTAATCATGAATTCTAAGAAATAACATATTTTCTCGTATCCAATAACATGTTTATAATAACAGTTATAATATACGAAAGTTTTGGAAATGTGCAGATATTATAGATTTCCATGGTAATGATGGTATTTCCATGGCAACAATATGTCAAAAAATGACACTTAAATCACAGAATTGACCATAACTTGGAAATGATACAACATATTGCTTTCATATTTGGCATAAGTGATGACACAGATAGGGTCTATCTTTTGAGCGGCAAGTCAAGGTCATTTGTGAAGGTCAAGGTCATTTTTTCAAGGTCAAATTTTGCAAATACATTTAAAGTGACCAAAAAGTTTGTAGATCATTTGATAGGACAAAATAAGCCAAAGCTATAAATCTATCATGGTGAGATGCAGCTTCTGTCATGAAACAAGTGTTGCTTTTTAAAAATAAAAGTGGAAATCAAACACATTTGACAACATGATTATTGTATTTCCATGGCAACTGTTTGTCAGAAAATGGCAATCAAATCTTGAAATTGGTCATAACTTTAAAGTGAAAGAGCTTATAGCTTTCATATTTCTCAAATGTGATGTAACCGGAAAGGCCTTTCTTTTAAGAAACTAGTCAATGTTATTCATCCAGGTCAAGGTCATTCATCCAGTTCTAGGTCATTTGTCAAGGTCACATTTTCTAAAATTGACAAAAAATGACTTTCTCAAGAACATATGGTCATACATGTTTAGGCAAACTTTGGTCAAGATTTGATAAAACTTGTGGAGTGTAAACAACAAATTGTGAACAGATGGACAATGGCCAGTGAGTGACCACAACAGAAGTACTCAGGTGAGCTAAAAACAATGTTTCAAAGACTTCCTCGGCTGTTCTAGTCTGAAACTAAATGTGGATCAGTGTGAAATTGGATCTTTTTCAAGTTTAGAACCTACTCTTTCCAGAAACAACAAAGTTTACAGGTCCAAATAGGAAAGTATTGAACGCAACCAAATAAGTATAAGGGAATTTAGAAATTGTGCATGCTATAGCCTTAAGATTATTGTGGGAAAGGGAAAAAATGCTGGTCATCAGCATTTTCCTAATTTCCCTTAATGCTTTCATAGAAAAAACTTTATAAGGGGCATCAAAACAAGTCATGTTTGGGAAAGGGTTAAGAGAACTGGTTGAATGCATGGAGTTTATACCATTCCCAAAGACATAAAATTAGACTGTTCCAAATTGAAATCACAAAATTGATGTAAATAAAGATGTGATTATGGCACAATAAAGCACAGAAAATCTTGAGGCAAAAGATTAAAATGCAGGTTATCATTATTTTCCTCCCTTGTTTCAATATTTCTATAGACTTTTCATTAGGGACACCAAGTCCAGTTCTTGTTTGGGAAGGGTTAAGCAACATCCATTTTTTTGTCTTATTGAGCCAGCTGATGACCTAACCATGTGTTCCTTTCCAGAACGCCATTTAAGGTGAAAAATATGGCTTTTAATGCACTTGCACTCGCAGTCCCTATTGAAGAACTATTTTAACGAAATGACAGAGATTCGATGAATATTCGAAAGAAACATACGTTAAGGCTATATCACATACGGCATTTCATTAAAAAAATATATCTATCTAACATTGCCACCGTAACAAGTCCCAATGGCATGTACATTGTAATAAAGCCTAAGTTTGAACCCTTTTCCAACCAACACCAATTTTTTAATTCATGTGAGATGATCACAAACTTCATTCAACTAATGACAATAAATTTTAGATGTTATGTCATAGAAATCATAAAAGTCTGCACTCACAAAAGATATCAAAGTCGGCAAATTTGTTTTAACGAATACCCCCGTATATTGAAAGAGAAGTTCAAGTTTCGCTGAATAATAATTACACAACTGTGCGTTAAGTTATACGTTTCCAAAATACTAACGGTTTTCTACATGTATACTTACCAATGAAATTTGCATTCTGTCGTGTCTAAAAATTGGTGAAAAACAGGTCAACTATGACTTTAAATAAGTCGGCTCATAATTTTTTTATCAGTGTAACTTTTTCACGAAGAATGTACTATATTTCTGACGATTTCTCTTGAATATACGTAGACTAATACATTACTTATTTAACCTTTGACACAATGAACGGTTTGTTAATGTGAGTTACAGTTGGCAAAGAGATTTTATAAAAAGAGGACCATTAGCTTTTTGACAAGACTGTAAACATCGAAGAAGGTATGGCTATATTTGATATTAATCATTACTCGATCATTTTGTCAAAAACAGAATTCGCTCGGAAAATGGACTAAGCATTCCAAAACCCTACTCAAAATTAATATGACGTCTAAAGACGAAAAGGGAATTATTATTTTATCTATATACATTAACCAATTTCAAAATGGAAACGTACACATTTAATTTCATAGACGTAAATAAAGGTGGAAATCAGAACTCATCGTTTGGAGGTCAAAACACGTGACTCAAGCTTTTTCAAGCTGAAGTTACGAGGTTTAGACCTCCCACTAATCGTATAAAAACTGTTGTTTTTCTGTTGATGTCTCTCGAGTATAAGTAGACACATTAATCACAGATTTGAACTAATTGATGTCAAACAACATTCTCAAACAATAGGCAGATACGTTTTAGAAAATACAATCTAGTTACTTAAGCTCTGCAAACAAGCTTTATTTTGAGAATTTTTCAAGGAAAAACGACTATATGTGTTGTACCAGGTTAAAGATAAATGTAATAGAGTCTCTAGAATGTTATTGTTATTATTACGAGCAAATCGAATTGTTTTGAATTTACTGTTTTGTAAAACAAATAAGACCCAGTCCAAATATTCAAAATACGTCTGTTCTTTTCCATCGTAAGTCGAAAAGTATGCGGTAGAAAAAGCATTAAATGTTAAAAGAAAAATGCAGATCAATCGCTGATCATGTAGGCATAAGAGAAACTATTAGCCTTGAACGTTGTTACTGTTTTCCATCTGACGATACACACACAACTAATTCAATAACTAAATGATGGATATATTCTTTACAGAGTGTGTTAACATGTTCTTGATAAATACGATTTTATGCTATTGGTTTTATTTATTTTATTTTTGTTGGTGCAAGATAACAGTTTCCGTTTAATTTTCAGAATGTATTGTCAATGCTCCATGTACACCAATAATTGTTATACATTCAAAGGAGGGTAATACTTATTCTGTATCGACTACTTTAATTTAGGAAACAGGTTTCAATCAAACATTGGTACAAAGCTAACTTATAACGCTATGTTCTCACTGCCAAGCCAATCACCCGATCGGCAATATTCCAAGATCAAACTATTTGTTTATTTCTTTACATCTAAGTCGGGCTTAAAGCTCAAGCAATGTAAATCAAACTAGATCACAATAAACACTGCAGATTGCCCATGCTGACCGATCTCGATATGTACATGATGGTTTGAAGTTTAGAACAAAGCACTTAACGACAAGGGTTTGTAACGATAAAACGACGAAACAATAAGTTCGGGCATAATATCATTGTTATACCATTTGAACTTGGTGACATTTCGTCTGCAATAACAAGATTAATCTAGAAAGAATATAGCTAACCTTATAGGTCCCTATTGTCCAGTTTAATCAAGCTTGCAAAACGTCTTAGAACCATTTATTGAATCAGTGAAGTGATATTAATTTTGCTCTCCAATACAAGCAAAGTACATTTCTAGCTATTGTTTAGAAAAGGTCGAACGCTTTCTTTTGCATTTTTTCTACGAAGACATGTCTACGTGTGATTGATAGACACTTTTTTTGTCTATTCATAGAACTCAAGATTAGTGGGGGTAAAGGCATTGTAACTTTGTTATTTCACTTCCAAATCCTATGTTGTGGGTACTAATTTGAATCGATTGAAATGAGGACCGATCACATAGGGTTTGATCAACAATATATGAACTACTGCATTTTGAAAAGGTAGTGTCCCATCTATTAAGTAACTCTGTATTTATGGCATTTTGTTTTGGCGCTTGACATGTTGATCCTAATATATTCTGGTCGGTTTAGCAGACACTTAGTGCAATATATTCGAAAGGTCTGTCTTGTTCCACGCTGCTTGTATGGTTAAATATGACGAGGGCCAACCAATTAAAGTATAAATCGTAATTTCTCTAATGTTGTTTTAACCATGCATTAACCGCACATTGACTTTCAGTGTTGTTTATTGTTCAATAAAGACCCAGTCCTTAAAACAATGTCCGTCGACGTTGCATTATTTTAAACAAAACCAGGCGATCACTGACCCCCTAAAAGCCACATAATTAATGACAGAGGGACCGGAACGCATAATTGGCGTTCGTCGGCGCTCTTATATGACGCAATATTTCGTATCTATCCGGCACATTGCCCAGTTGGGGGCTTAATTAAGCCGCTGGGATATCTTTCGTGGAAATAAGAACATACAAAAACGCTAATCCCAATATAACAGCGTGGACTGCAATACGGATTACTGTCAGAAAATTGAACAGAGACAATTTGGTTTGATCATATAATGTACGAAATACGAAAATATTCCTGCTTTAGAAATGTTTAAAGGTTTGAACAATTTGTGAAAAACAAACTAAAAAACTTTTCTCAGAAATGACAGCGTAGATGTTAGACGAAGGTACATCGTTCGGTCATTATTATTGAAGCAGCCTGACATCTCATCAGCCATAACAAAATACGTCGTCATGACAAAGTCAACAATAAATGATAACATTGTATCAGATGTGACCATCTCTAAATTGGAAAAAGACCAGTCTAACTTGGAAAGAGTTGTAGTCAACGAAATAGGTAATGACAAAAGGCAATGTGTTTGACAGGCCAAGCAAATATCGAGGGATATGAGCAACAATAATCAACATTTTCGTTCTCTCTCTCTCATTTTTTCTCAAGCCTTTCATTTAAGCGATATGAATACAAGGTTTTGTTTGGACAATGGTTATACCAGACATAGAATGCATTACAACATGGCGTGTTCACTAGCTTAAGCATAACGTTTGTACTTTACTTTCACACTTTCAAAAACGAGCCTTGGTTTCTTATGTTCCTAACAGTAAAATGTCGAGTAAAAACTTCGGGGCACAAGCGGAAATGTTAATAAACAACATAAATTTTCCTTCTCTTGTGTCAGTATTTCCCGTTCAGTATTATAAACACATTATATCTTTATAAAGTTCAATTTGACGTCTTCAAACACTCTGAATTTTGAACAGTCTAATATTTGGCCGTTTAGAAAAGGGTAAACTAAATCTAGCATAACGTTTTACGTTACCTCAAACTTCCAATAATCATAACTAGCTGTCAAAGAATCCGTAATTTACCGTAATATGTTTCAAAGACTAATGTGTTGATTGGTTTTCAACTACATAAATATGAACTGGCTTGAATTATGACACAGTTGCTATTTCTTTTCCAAAATTTAGGAACACTCGGAATATTTTGCAGTTCTCATTTCTTTAGTGTCATTGATATTCGTGATTTTTTAGTCATAGACCGTTTTGGAAAGTGTTATTCGCACCAAAATAAAAAGTGTCATCAGACCAAAATAAATCTAAAAAATATCAATAAGAAATAATAACATAAAGCAAACAAAAAAGTAAAA
Source organism: Fragum sueziense (assembly GCA_963680895.1). Lineage (NCBI taxonomy): Eukaryota > Metazoa > Mollusca > Bivalvia > Cardiida > Cardiidae > Fragum > Fragum sueziense. The sequence continues at coordinate 6,370,798 of OY804604.1, forward strand.
GAAAAAAAACGACTGCCTTTTATCCACATGTAATCTAGCTCACACATATTTTCTGGTTTGCCTTATCAGTAAATTGCAAAGCAAGAATGAAGGAGCTTTGTCTGAGAAAAATGATTTACAAGACGTAGACTCTACGCTTATGTAATCTTGTGAGGGACCATACACGCACCATAATTAAAGCCTCTGACATTTCACGAACCATAACAAGATTAATTAAGAAAGAATATTGTCAGTAATATATCATCCCATTTCCCGATCTTATTAAGCTGCCAGACAGATTGTTCAACCATTCAATACTAGACGGATTCTGTATTTTCGTATTTCGTCCCCGGTATAGCAGCGACTGGCTTTGCAGTCTGTTTTAGCCTCCATTTTGATTCGTCAAAGTCGATTTAAAATGATTTAGAAAGTCCATTGTCAGTAATATATTTTCCGATTTCCACTCTTATTAAGACGCCAAACAAATTGTTCAACTGTACAACATTGTGCCATCTTCGAACTCGAACATGAAGGCATCATTTTTTCTTTAGCTCTTGGCACGTTTTGAAATCTATGTCAGAAAAAACGAAACTTTGGACAGGAGGACCATGGAGAACAAGGAGAGCACATGATATGTTTCAATAGTTGTGGTTGTAAGAGTGAAACAAAGTCGGAATGGCATTTTGTCGACATCATGAGCATATATGTCATGATATAAGATTATGATCACGCTGAAAAAATACACTAATTTAAGATCGTATCGTAGAGTCGCTGAAAACCATCAGACTGTTTACCTTAACCATTCTAAGCAACAAGATTTAAGGAAGACTATATTTTTATGTGCAAACTGTATGACAAATATTTAAAAAAATCAAGATGCAAATCTAAATTATGAAACAAAGCTGAACATAAATAACGAAATGGTAAAAAGGGAAATTGCCATTTTCTCGTAAAGATCTCAAAGACGTTTTCAGCAACGAAGGTAAAAATAGCATTATTTTGAAAAATAACAATGTTTAGTAAGCAAAGAGGAACACATTCTTTTCTGTAGTAAGAAAGGGTAAATAGAGTAGGGATACAATTTGTACTTGTCTGACATATGCTCCAGCAGTGTTACATACCGAACTGTCTGTTCAGAAATATTCACAAATATCTACAATGTATTTTTGACATTGTAATTATCTATTGGGAATAACAAGGGGACATAACAGAAGTCAGACTGTTCTATTTTTCTTCTGTATTTTATTCTACAATTTTGTTTCTTTTACACGATTTAGTTTCATATACTAATAGTTACATTAATATCTGGATAATACATCTGTAAAGTTTCATAAAAATCGTGTTTTAAATAAAACGTGTGGAGATAGTTTGGTAAAGTCGGTCGTTAAAAAATAGCGAAATTCTTCGAAGAAAGAAGAATGAATATTACGTACAAGATATACATGGAATATCATATGTAAGCCAATAAATGTTTAACGCATATATCCCAAGACACACATACAAATTTTCACGCATCTGGGCCTAAAAATAAGAAAGATGGGCGACTTAGAATGACCCCTACTGTGTTTCAGTCCATCTTACCCCACCCACTTTATTTATCCATATCTCGGAAAAAAGCCGAAACCAGATTTTTTACACATACAAATTAAAGATATCATGTTACCCTATCAATCGATCAAATTTAAAGAAAATCTATTTTTTGATCCCTTGTTGCAACCCATCCTTTATTCTTATTCCTTATTTAGGTCGCCGGCTAATTATAAAAGGTATTACGCAAAAATATTTAGGCCTAAAAGTAATATAATATAGTGTAATTAGCTCGACATATGCGAAGTTTGGATAACAAACAATGTGGTTATTAACTAATGATTGAGTGTTTCTCCAGTAATCCTATTGTACATACTATATGCAAATTATGTTTTCCAAATAGGCAATAATTTGCATTAAACATTTTAAAAATGTTAAGTTATTTGACGCTTTTGGTTGCCATTGTGACGATTTTTAAAACGATCGCTTAAATCTTAGGGTTTTGAGGAAAAACGACGAATCTAAATTCATTTGCTCCTTGTATAAACGCTGTATAAACATGTTGATGTAGATGTATTGCTGACCATTCATCTTGAAAAAGCATTGAAATCGTTTAAAGAAAAAAATAGTTTTAAGAAAAACCCAAACAGAAGAATAGTTTCTGTCAGAAAACATCACGCTGACGACATTAAGTTCGAATTCGGAGGCGGAAAGCCAATAAGTCGCAGGTTTACATAATACCGGAAGTCAAAAGTGACTGTACAGGAAGTGAATGAAATATCTCCCCAATTCTAGACTGTGGTAATTACTCAAAATGGCGGATTTAGAAAGGTTTGACGAGGAACGAGGACGTGGAACGGGAAACGACCTCAATTACAGACACGACATTTTTATCACAATTCATGCAGTTTTACGGTTGAATTGAAATATTTCTTCTGATGTCTTGTTTGTATAAACAAAATACTTTTGACTTAAATGGTTAATTCCATGTTTTGTCTTTTCGCAGAATGAACTCTTGTGTCATCCACCGTAAAAAACACAGCGCAATGTAGATAAAATAAACATACAGTAGCGTCGGTGATCGGCGGAGCGATACACGCCAAGATAATATAATCGAACAAATAAATAGTACTAAAATTATGTTCAAATATAGCAGAAAAGATATCAGCATAACAACTTCAACTAGAAAATCCGCGGTTCCTATGGACAAACAATTTTGATGGAATGGTAGAGATTCCCTGAATAGTCGAAAGAAATACACCTTAAGGACACGGCTCTTCATTAAAAGTAAAAATATACCTAACATTACCGATGCAATTTGTCCCAATAGTATGTACATTGTAATACAGTCTCCGTCTCAACTCTTTTCGACAATAATGTTTAACCCTTTCCCAAACGGTTCAAAGGTGGTGATGACGGAATTTGTGTAACTAATGGCATGGAATGTTAATGTAATGTTATCGAAAGCATAGCAGATGGTACTCAAATAGACAGTTGGTCACAACATAAAAAATTGACGAGTTTCGGTGAACAAAAGATATTCCATCTATCATAAACTCCGTGAAATTTTGCAACCTACCTTGCCGTTTTCTGTGGCAACCGAATTGGACGAGGGTATCGGGTTTTAGAAATCATGATAAACTCTTCAACCATCCTTGGCACGGATGACAAAGTAGCAAGAAGAAATGTGTATCTAATGATGGTGGATTACATTAAATATATTTCTTAAGTAATTTCGGGGATGTCGTTTACGTATATACTGTATTTTATGCTGTTTTGTCGAGCAATTGATAAATATATTTTTATCTATCAGAAGAAGACATTTTTATGACCTAAAATAAGAAGTTGGCTAATGGTGCTTAGATCGGTTTAACTTTCCTTCTCGCTAATTGTACATTCTTCTGATGGTGTCTCTTGAGTGTATGTAGACTAAAAAATCACATACTTGACCTATGACAAAATGAAATATTTGTTAAATTGAAATGAGTAACAGATGACAGAAATCTTTTTATTATAAAAGAGCTATTATTACTTTTTCAACGAGGAGAGAATCCCGAGATGGAAGCCCTAAATCTGGGGCAACTGTAAAATGGTGGTAAATCAGCACCTTGTCGGGTTTATCTAATTAATTACACATTAGGGGCTATTTATTACAGGACTGGCTGCAATGACCTTTTAACCACTCACTATTTTAAAAATTGATGGTAAACTTGTAGACACAAGAATTGTGGTTTCCCGAAATTGTATTTTCTTTCTCTGAGCAGCTTTCTTTAAACCTTTCCCAAAAGACAGAAATTTGGACTGTTAAAATCTGACTGCTGATGCAGATGGCAAATAGATAATAGATATTGATGAAAATAGAATAGGTGTACAATATAACACATAAAATATAAACACAAAAGAAAAAAATAATTTCTATAAGCATTTTCTTCATTTGTCTCAATATATTCCTTATAGGGGTCAAACAAGGTCTTGTTTGGAAATGAGTTCAATATTTAAGACACTAGTTGCAAACTTGTCCCACTTCGAGATGCGTGACTTCAATCTAATATAAGTTTTGGTTTAAATGAGAAATAAATTGTAGACTGGTCTTGTGGAAACCCATTCCAAAACAACACCAGGTTTGACATAATTATAAGAATATACCTGGGAAAACATTGAGGAAAGAAGGAAAATGCTGATAACCAGCATGTTCTCTTTTTGCCTCAATGTTTCAATGCTATATTTTACACAAATACTTTCTTTATAAATACCAGTTTTGATATGACCAGCAGTTGTCAAATTTAACCACCCTTAAATTTGCCTTTTGGGAAAGGGTTAAATTCTTATCTTTACTTTCAATGCTTTTATCCTTGGATAAGCCATATACCGATTATTTTCGATTTCGCAAAGTAAAACAACAAGAGGCCAAAGAGGGCCTGAATCGCTCCACTGGCTAAAGTAGAGAATTATCTCATATTTTCGTTTAAGTCTCGCACTGCCATATCTTGAAAAGGGTCACCCAAGAAAGATTTCTACCAAGTTTGGTCTGAATTGGCCCATTGGTTTTTTTTAAGAATTATTTCATGGTTTGTCCATTCTGATAAGCCCTGCCCTGTCACACCCACATTTATAGACCAATCAAAATTTCACTAACAATGTAAGTAAAGGACCACCCAAGGAACATTTCTGCCAAATGTGTCCTAAACTAAAACATTGGCTGTTTTTAAAGAATTGTTTCGTGATTTTTCCCATTCTGATAAACCCCAATGCCACGCCCACATTAACAAACCAATCAAAATTTCACAAACAATTTAAGTAAAGGGTTACCCAAAGAACAATACTGCGAAAATTGGTCTACATTGGCTCATTGGTTGACTAGATGACAAAATTAAAAAGACAGGTTAGAATTCGGAGTGGTTTTTAGCTCCACTGGCCTTCAGGCAGCGGGCTATTGTCATGGCGGTGAGTCCGTCGTGCGTGCGTCCGTCCGTGCGTCAGTCCGTCCGTAAACTTTTTCTTTGAAAATCTTCTTCTCAGAAACTACCAGATGGATTTCAATCAAACTTCCCAGGAATGATCCTTGGGTGACCCTCTCTCAGATTCCTTCAAAGCATTTGGATCAAATCAGAAAAACCTGAGTTATCTGTCCTTGAATGTGAAAAATAGCTGGTTTTGACTTTAGTTTTACTCCAAAATCTACAAATATTGAACAATCAAAAGTAAACTTTGACAGAATGATAGTGACTATAAGATCTTGCCTCGGTATTATTTTCAGCTTGTTCTGAATTTTCTTTCATGAGTTATGTGCCCTTGAAATTGACAAAATTGCCATTTTCGACTCTATTTTTACATTGATTTCATTCTAGCATTTACAAATATTGCCTAATCAAGACTAAACTTTGACAGAATATTGGTGACCATAAGTTCTTGCCATGGTGTAATTTTCAGCTTAATCTTAATTTTACATCATGAGTTATATGCCCTTGAAATTGACAAAATTGCCATTTTCGGCTCTATTTTGACTTTTTTTCACTGTAGCAACCTACAAATATTGATTAATCTAGACAAAACTAAGACAGAATGTTGGTGACTATAAGATCCTGCCTTGGTGTAATTTTCAGCTTGATCTCAATTTCATATCATGAGTTATGTGCCCTTGAAATTGACAAAATTGTCATTTTCGGCTCTATTTTGACTTTGTTTTCACTCTAGCAACTACAAATACTGACAAATAATGACAAAACTAGGACAGAATGTTGGTGACTATAAGATCTTGCCTTGGTATAATTTTCAGCTTGATCTGAATTTTACACCATGAGTTATTTGCCCTTGAAATTGGCAAAATTGCCATTTTCGGCTTTATTTTCACTTAAATTACAACCATCATTACAGAACTTTCACAGAATCTTACTGACCATACGATCTTGCTTGTAATTTTCAACTTGGTCATGCATTTGCTTGTTTGCGCAGCCTGAACCTTTGAAATTGCATTCAACAAGACAAACAATCAGGCCTATTGAGCGCTTCCAGACCGCCAGGGCTGTCTAGTTTTTTCTGAAAATCATACCACACGACACAATTTTAGACTGGTCTCATTAAGACACCTGATACAGGCGATAAAATAGTTGTTGATAATGATTGCATTTGTACTGTGTACAATTTTCAAATTAAATATTTAACCTTAACCAAACGGTTAATTCTTGGATTGTTCCAATTAGAAAGATGTTGCAGACAACATTTTCAAACTGATGAAATTTTGAAAATCTTGCCATTTTGGGTTAAAAAAAAATTGGAAAGTGAAGAAATTGCTTGTCACAAGCAATTTCTTCATTTTCCATAGTGTTTTCCAAAATTTTCCAGAGCAATTATGTTGTTGGGAGTCAAAAAGTTAATGTGTGGGAATGGGTTAAGGAAAATAATTCTGCAAAAGAAGAAAATTCCCTCTAAAAGCATTTCTTCTTTTGTCTCTCTGCTTGGAAAATAAAGCAATGTAACATTAATTAGGGTGTTCAGGATTCTAGCTATTAAAATAAATGGGCCTGCTGCACCAGGTCATAAGATGAAAATAATTGATGTCAATCAGTAACAAGCTGGGCTGGGGAAACATTTATACAGTAAATCCAGAGGTGAAGTTTTGGTCAAATAATGGTAAAACTTCAGGAAATCTCGGGATATTCGTTAGACAGTTTTATAAGTGTAGATAAATCGAAGAAGAAACAAAAATACTTGATACACTAATGATGAAGGGAAAAAAAACATTGATAAATTAATGATCAGTATTTGATCATTTTCATCAAAAACAGACTTTGTTTGGAATATACATGTACGTGGTAACATCTCAATAACCCACTGAACATTGATATTACATTCAAAAATTAACATGGAATGTAAAGTATATTATCTGTATTTATAAATTAACACAATTTAAAAGAGAAAAAAAATAAATTGAGTTTTGAAGACGTATATGCAAATGTAACTCAGACATATATCGTCGATGGCAGATCGAAACCTCGATACTGAAGTTACATTGTTTTGACCCTCCACTAACGGTATAATGGTTGTTGTTTTCCTGTTGATGTCTCTCGAGTATAAGTAGACACATTAATCACAGACTTGACCTAATTGATGTCAAACAACATTCTGAAATAACACACCGATACTTTTAAGAAAATATCGCTGCTTTGCTACAGAAATCTTGTAACTATAAATATAAACTTGAAAGCTGCGCTTGCGAAAGGCTTTGATATATTTCTTGCCAAGTTAGAAAATGACAAAATCCTTTTAATCTTATTACGCCTTACTTTCTACCTACTAGCAGAACGAATAATTTTAAATTTGAAAATTGTTAGTAAAGATCAAATGCATTAATTCATCAGATCCAAACAATCTACAACTACATCTCGAGTTCCTAAAGTATACGGTTCACGGTAAAAATATTAAAAAGGCTAAGTTATAACGCAATGTTTTCACTGCTGACCCCGATCACTTCGATCGCCAAAATTCCCTGATCAAAAACGATATAATGGTTTTTTCTTTTTATCTATTTCGGGTTGGAAGCAATGCAGTGTAAATCAAAATCGATCACCCTAAACGCTGCTGATCGCCCATGCTTGTCGAGATCGAAATGTAAAGTTTGATCGATTGAAGTTCAGAACATAACGGTAACGATAAAGGTTGATACAATTTTTGATGAAATCATAAAGAATATTTTTGATCTTTTCGATAGCCTTTATGTCGTAACAATGGGACGTGTTGACATTTCGTCAGTCATAACAAGATTAATCTAGAAAGAATATAGCTAACCTTATTGTTCCCTATTGTCCAGTTTAACCAAGCTTGCAAAACGTCTGAGTGTCATTCATTGAATCTGTGAAGTGATATTTGCTCTCCAATATAAGCCGTGTGATTAATAGACACTTTTTTGTCTATTCATAGAACTCAAGGTTAGTGGGGGTAAAGGCATTGTACCTTTGATATTTCACTTCCAAATCCTATGTTGGTACTCATTTGAATCGATTGAAATGAGGGCCGATCACATGATCAACATTATATGAACTATTGCATTTTGAAAAGGCAGTATCCCATGTATTAAGTAACTCTGTATGTATGGCATTTTGTTTTGTCGCTTGACATGTTGATCCTAATATATTCTGGTCGGTTTAGCAGACACTTAGTGCAATATATTCGAACAGTCTGTCTTATTCCACGCTGCTTGTATGGTTAAAAATATGACGAGGGCCAACCAATTAAAGTATAAATCGTAATTTCTCTAATGATATTTTAAACATGCAGTAACCGTACTTTGACTTTCAGTGTTGTTTGTTGTTCAATAAAGACCCAGTTCTTAAAACAATGTCCTTCGACATTGCATTATTTAGAACAAAAACAGGCGATCGCTGACCCCCTTAAAGCCACAGAATTAATGACAGAGGGAACGGAACGCATTATTGGCGTTCGTCGGCGCTCTTATATGACGCAATATTTCGTATCTATCCGGCACATTGCCCAGTTGGGGGCTTAATTTAGCCGCTGGGATATCTTTGGGGGTAATAAGAATATACAAAAACGCTAATCCCGTTGATATAACAGCATGGACTGCAATACGGATTACTGTCAGAAAATTGAACAGAGACAATTTGGTTTGATCATATATTGTACGAAATACGATAATATACCTGCTTAAGAAATGTTTTAAAGTATGGATATTTTGTGAAAAAAAAACAAACTAAAAGACTTTTCTGAAAAATGACAGCGTTGATGTTAGACGAAGGTACATCGTTCGGTAATTATTATTGAAGCAGCCTGACATCTCATCAGCCATAACAAAATACGTCGTCATGACAAAGTCAACAATAAATGATAACATTGTATCAGATGTAACCATCTCCAAATTGGAAAAAAACTTTAAGACTATGCAGTCTCACTTGGAAAGAGTTGTAGTCAACGAAATAGTAAATGACAAAAGGAAATGTGTTTGACAGGCCAAGAAAATATCGAGGGATATGAGCAACAATAATCAACATTTTCGTTCTCTCTCTCTCGTTTTTTCTCAAACCTTTCCTTTAAGCGATATGAAAACAAGGTTTTGTTTGGACAATGGTTATACCAGACATAGAATGCATTACAACATGGCGTGTTCACTAGCTTAAGCATAACGTTTGTACTTTACTTGCACACTTTCAAAAACGAGCCTTGGTTTCTTATGTTCCTAACAGTAAAATGTCGACTAAAACCTTCGGGGCACAATCGGAAATGTTAAAAAAAAACAACAAAAATGTCCCTTCTCTTGTGTCAGTATTTCCCGTACAGTATTATAAACACATTATATCTTTATAAAGTTCAATTTGACGTCTTCAAACACTTTGAATTTTGAACAGTCTAATATTTGGCCGTTTAGAAAAGGGTAAACTAAATCTAGCATAACGGTTTCCCAAACGACAAAAATTTTGGGTGGTCCAAATTCAAAGCTGCTACAGACGACAAAATAGATGTTGAAAAAGATTGAAATTGTGCAAATTGTAGCACAGAAAATATTGAGGCAAAAGGAGAAACTGCTGATTATCAGCAGTTTCTTCTTTTGTCTCAATGTTTTCCCTAGCCTTTTCTATTAGGGACGTGAAAACCAGGTCTTGTTTGGGAAAGGGTTAACGTTACCTCAAACTTCCAATAATCATAACTAGCTGTCAAAGAATCCGTAATTTACCGTAATATGTTTCAAAGATTAATGTGTTGATTGGTTTTCCACTACAGAAATACGAACTGGCTTGAATTATGACACAATTGCTATTTCTTTTCCAAAAATTAGGAACACTTGGAATATTTTGCAGTTCTCATTTCTTTAGTGTCAATGATATTCGTGATTTCTTAATCATAGACCGTTTTGTAAAGTGTTATTCACACCAAAATAAAAAGTGTCATCAGACCAAAACAAATCTAAAGAATATTAATAAGAAGCAATAACATAAAACAAACAAAAAAAGTAAAAGTAAAAAACCGACTGACTTTTATCCACATGTAATCTAGCTCACACATATTTTCTGGTTTGCCTTTTCAGTAAATTGAAAAGCAAGAATGAAGGAGTGTTGTCTGAGAAAAATGGTTTACAAGACGTCTGCGCTTATGTAATCTTGTGAGGGACCATACACGCACCATAATTGAAAGCCTCTGACATTTCACGAGCCATAACAAGATTAATTAAGAAAGAATATTGTCAGTAATACATCATCCCATTTCCCGATCTTATTAAGCTGCCAGACGGATTGTTCAACCGTTCAATACTAGACGATTTTTGTTTTTCATATTTCGTCCCCGGTATAGCAGCGGCTGATTTTGCAGTCTGGTTTGGCTGCATCTTGGATTCGTCAAAAAAAATTAAAACGAATAGCAAAGTATATTGTCAGAAAGGCATCATCCAAATTCTGATCTTGTTAAGCCGCCAAGCAAATTGTTCAACCGTTCAACACTGTACGAATTCGATGCTCGCACATGAATGTATTCTTCTGTTATTAGTTCTTGGCACGAATCAGAACTCATGACAAGAAAACGGAACTTCAGACAAATGGATCATAGAGAACAAGAATAGTATATATGGTATGTGTGATTGTAAGAGTGAAACAAAGTCCAAGTTGCATTTTGTCCACTTCATGAGCATATATCTCAGATATACGATTATGATCACGCTGAAACATACACTCATTCATTATCATATATTCAATATTCTCAGCCACTCGATTAAAGGTCGACTCTATCTGTATGTGCAAACTACATAATAAATATAAAAGATCAAAATGCAAGTCTCAAATATGAAACAAAACTGAAACTTAGAAATACCGAAATGGTAAAAAGGGACTTTGCCATTTTTTTCGTAAAGTCTACCAAGACGTTTACAGCAACGAAGGTAAAAATAGCATTATTTTGAAAAATAACAATGTTTAGTAAGCAAAGGAGAACACACTCTCTTCTGCTCTAAGAAAGGGTAAATAGGGAACGCATACAATTTGTACTTGCCTGACATATGCTCCAGCAGTTTTACATACAGAACTGTCTGTTCAGAATTATTCACAAATATCTACGATGTATTTTTGACATTGTAATTATCTATTGGGAATAACAAGAGGGCATAACAGATGTCAGACTCTCCTATTTTTCTTCCGTTTTTATTCCACAATTCTGTTTCTTTTACATGGTTTGCTTTCATATGCAAATAGGAGTTGGTTGTAAGTAGAACATCAAAAATTGACTTCTTTAATCATTTGTACATGCAAATAAGTATATAACATGGTAATGATAATGGTAATTACGTAAAATAAATATAAAAACGACGTGTACATATCTCTGTTTCAATTTTTCACAAAACGACACAATAAAGAAATAAACATTTCAAATCGGATAAACTTCCATCTTGAAATGTCATTCAAACTGCAATGTAAAAGAAACTTGTGCATCTCTAAAAGGAAATAAGTGCTTCAGAACATTATAAGAAAAAAGTTCTGATAACGAGCATTTTTGACAATTCGCTGAGATATGTCTTTTACTTGGGCATACCCGTTTTCTGTCAATCGTATTATTTACATATATTTTAGCCATTTCTTTTCTGTGGCGTTAATCCTCATTCATGTAGACAATGCAAAATATTCTTCAGACATATTTGGCACTTTTCATCTGTAAATATTTACATACGATGTTTTTTTAACAGCACAATTAAAAGTACATCGTTAACAGGATCGTCAATAACAAGTTAAGATTACAATCTCTATGAGCTGTAGAACATAGAACATACATTATTGCTACACAAAGCGGTTTAATGTCAAAGTCTTACGACATAACTTTTTTGCCGAAATGCACATGATTGGTTCCTATTATACCTAACCCTACTAGTCATTGTCCAAGTTACATCAACATAGCTTTGAAAATGCCATTTCTAATACAAAATTCAACCTGCATCATAATACTATTCTCTAAAAAAATAACCACTATTTATGGTACTGGAAGCTGAGTTGAAACGTCTATTTCTTATACGTGACAATTGCACTCAAACGATTAAAGTACAGTGTTATATAAAAAGAGAAAGTAGTACAAACTAGGTAGGTGTTTTTAAGAACATCCATAATAAAGGACCAGTAGTTTGTCTGTGGTATTCATTAGGTACATTGTAGTTAATCATAAAGACTGTCCTTTTTCTGGATGATAAGGTCATTGATTACAAAGACATAAACATATAATTCAGTCCTTCCCCCCGGAGAGTCTCTTGTCAAAACTGTAGCTAAGATGATAACATGTTATTACTAAAGAAAATAATTGTTACCTATCTGGTTTTGAGAGAATTATACATTTATTATTATAAAGCCCCAGAAACCTTTCTTTTGCAGAAATTAGAAACCTTTTTGCCACGAATGTTATATTTCCATTCTCAACATATCCGGATAAAGTACCTTTACAAAATGAAGTAAACAATCAATGATAACTTTGCAATCGCAAGACCCGACAACAAAATACCCGTATTTGATGAACACCTTAAGATATTTTTTATTCTAAAATGTATATAATCTCTTTTTAATATAGCTCTACAAGAGTGCCCTTTTCGTCGCTTGACAAAAAATGTCTTGTCTTTAAAGCCGAATCTAGTGTCCACTGCATCTAGGGCCTCATTAGAACGTCGGCACTTATTTTTTTTATTTAGCTCGACATATGCGATGTTTGGATAACAAACAATTTGGTTATCAACTAATGCTTGAGTGTTTCTCCGGTAATCCTATTGGACATGATATATGCAAATTAAGTTTTCCAAATAAACAATAATTTGCATTAAACATTTTAAAAATGTTTAAGTCATTTGACGCTTTTGGTTGCCATTGTGACAATTTTTATAACGATCGCTCTTATCTTAGTGTTTTGAGGAAAAATGACGTATCTAAATGCTTTCCTTCTTGTAGAAACGTTGTATAAACATGTTGATGTAGATGTATTGCTGTCCGTTCATCTTTAAAGATTGGAATCGTTTAAAGAAAAGTAGTTTTAATAAACCCCCAAACAGAAGAATAGCTTCTATCAGAAAACATCACGCTGACGACATTAAGTTCTAATTCGGAGGCGGAAAGCCAATAAGTCGCAGGTTTCCATAAAACCGGAAGTCAATAGTGACTCTACAGGAAGTGAATGAATTATCTCCCCAATTCTAGACTGTGGTAATTGCTCAAAATGGTGGATTTAGAAAGGCTTTGACGAGGAACGAGGACGAGAAACGGAAAAGACCTCAATTCCAGACTAGACATTTTCATCACAATCCATGAAGTTTTTCGGTTGAATTGAACTACTTCTTCTGTTGTCTTGTTTGTATTAACAAAATTCTTTTTGTCTTAAATGGTTAATTCCATGTTTTATTTTTTCGCAGAATGAACTCTTGTGTCATCCACCGTAAAAAGCGCTATGTAGATAAAATAAACATACAGTAGCGTCGGTGATCGGCGGGGCGATACACGCCAAGATACATGTATAATCGAACAAATAAGTAGTACTAACATTATGTTTAAATATAACAGAGAAGATCTCTCTCAGCAGAACAAATTCCGCTAGAAAATAAGGTCTTTAATGCATCTTTTTCCGCTTTACTCGAATTACCACTATTACGTAATCCTTGGTGGGATTTTAATGCACTGTCACGTGAGAATTCTGTACAAACAATATTTAGTCCCCGGTCCCTATGGACGACCTATTTTGATGGAATGGCAGAGATTCCCTGAATAGTCGAAAGAAATATACCTTAAGGACATATAACATATGAAACTTCATTTAAAGTATTGAATATGCCTAACATTGCCGCTGCAATTAGTCCCAATGGTATGTACATTCTAATAAGTCTCCGTCTTTTCTCTCTTTTTCAACAATAATGTTTAAGGTTCAAATATGAAAATGACGGAAACGATGTAACTAATGGCGTGACATGTTAATGTTATGTTATCGACAGCATAGCAGAGGGTACTTACATAGACAGTTGGCCACAACATAGAAAAACTGACGAATTTCGGTGAACTAAAGATATTCCAAATATCTTAAGTTATAAAAAAAATCCGTGAAATTTTGCAACCTACCTTGCCGTTATCTGTGGCAACGGAATTTGACGAGGGTATCGGGTTTAAGAAATCATGATAAACTGTTCAATCATCCTTGGCACGGATGACAAAGTAGCAAGAAGAATTTGGTATCTAGTGATGGTGAAATACGCTAAATATATTTCCAAAGCAATTTCGGGGTTGTCGTTTCTATGTGTGTACGTATACAATGCATTTTATGCTGTTTTATCGAGAAATTGACAAATATATTTTTATCTATCAGAAGTAGGCCTTTTCTTGACATAAAATAAGAAGTTCGCTAATGGTTTTTAGATCGGTGTAACTTTCCTTCTCGCTTCTGATGATGTCTCTTGAGTGTATGTAGACTAAACAATCACCTACTTGACCTATGACAAAATGAAATATTTGTTAAATTGAACTGAGTGACAGTTGACAGAAGTGATTTTATCATAAAAGATATATTATTATTACTTTTTATAAGTGTAGAAAAATCGAAGAAGAAACAATAATACTTGGTACACTAGTGATGAAGGAAAAAACTTGATAAATTGATGATAAGTTTCTTATCATTTCAACAAAAACAGAATTTGTTTGAAATATACATAATATACATGTACGTAGTAACATTCTGATAAACTACTGAAAATGGATAAGACATTCAAAGATAAACAGGGAATTAAAGGATATTGTCTGTATTTATAAATTAACACAATTTAAAAGAGAAAAAAAAAATAAATTGAGTTTTGAAGGGGTAACTGTAAATGTAACTATGACATATCGTCGAGGGCAGATCGAAACCTCGTGACTCGATATTTTTCAAGCTGAAGTTACATTGTTTTGATCTTCCATTCACGGTGTAATGACTGTTGTTTTTTCTGTTGATGTCTCTCGAGTTAAAGTAGACACATTAATCACAGACTTGACCTAACTGATGTCAAACAACATTCTGGAGTAACATGCTGATACTTTTCAGAAAATATCGCTGCTTTTCTACAGAAATTTGCTAAGTATAACTATAGACTTGTAAGCTGCGCTTGCAAAAGGCTATGATATGTTTTTGTCAGGTTAAAAAATGACAGAGTCCTTTTAATCTCATTACGCCTTACTTTCTACCTACTATTACCTCGAATAATTCTAAGTGAAAATTGTTTCGTACAGATCAAATACATTAATTCATCAGGTCCAAACAATCTAACATTACATGTACAACCCGAGTTCCTAAGATATAGGGTACACGGTAAAAGTATAAAAAGGTTAAGTTATAACGCAATATTTTCACTGCTTACCCCGATCGCTTCGATCGCCTTAAACCCCTGATCAAAAAACGATCTAATGGCTTTTTCTTTATATCTATTTCGTGTTTGAAGTAATGCAGTGTAAATCAAAATCGATCACCCTGATCGCTAATGCTGGCCAAGATCGAAATGCACTTGATCGATTGAAGTTCAAAACATAACGGTAACGATAAGGGTTGATTTTTTTATGAAATTATAAAGAATATTTTTGATCTTTTCGATAGCATTTATGTCGTAACAATGGGACGTGTTGACATTTTGTCGACCATAACAAGATTAATCTAGAAAGAATATAGCTAACCTTATAGTTCCCTATTGTCCAGTTTAATCAAGCTTGCAAAACGTCTGAGGGTCATTCATTGAATCTGTGAAGTGATATTTGCTCTCCAATACTAGCCAAGTACTTTCTAGCCATTGTTGAATTGTCTAAGAGAAAAGGTCGATGCGCTTTTATCTTTTCTTTTGTATTTTTCTATAAAGCTATATTCATGTCTATGTATGATATATGGACAGTTCTTTGTCTATTTACAGACTACAGATATGTGGAGGTAAAAGCATGTTAACTTTGTCATTTTGACGCTTTCCCAAACGACAACATTTTAGGGTGACCGTCTTCAAAAACTGCCACAAATGACAAAATGGATGTTATTAAAGATAGGTTTTGTGTAAAATATGACATAGAAAATATCAAGACAATAGGAGAAACTGCTGGTTATAAGCCGTTTCTTCTCCTGTTTAAATGTTTTTCGAAGCCTTTTTAGTAGGGACGTCAAAACCAGGTATTGTTTTGGAAATGGTTAATTCAAAACCATATTGTGTTGGCACTCATTGGAATCGTTTCGACGAGGCAATTCACAAAATATGGTTGTATGAATAATATAATACATTCATATTTTCATATTATAAACTATTGCATTTTGAAAAGCAATTACCCTCTCTTAAGTGTATCTGTGTTTTGATATCATTTTGTTTTCATCCTCGAAATGTTGATGCCGAAATATTTCAGTCGCTTTTGCAGGCAACTTTGTGCAATACTCAAATGGTCGGCATTTCTTCACAAAGCTTGGGTGGTTCAATATTACAAAGAGTCACACAATTAAAATAAAAGACGTAGCTTCTCTAATTACATTTAAAATATTCAATAACTTAATATTCCCATTGAATGTCGTGCATCGTTCAATAAGGACATTGGCCCCGTTGCCGTTGTTTCTAACGATCTCATTACCATGTTTTCTGTGTATACTGTGTAACAAAACATTTGGTTGAAGGAGAAATCAAATTTTGGCCAATCAGGTTTGTTGTTACAAGTAATTACGCACAAATTGACCTTACGTTGTTAGTAAAAGGTGGTCTTTGTCCTGCAAACATTGTCCCTCTACATTGCACACTGGCTATTAATTTTATGCTATAAATAAATTGGATTTAACGTTATGTTTTGATAAACTGTCGATGTTGTTACAAAATCTTGTAACTACGGCTTGAATGAAGCCGTATTTACGAGCCTTTATAACAACATCCACGATAAACTATCATTTGTCCGAAAATACGTCACTCCTTACTAAAAAAATCATTCCATATTAAAAAGGACAGAGGATCACTGACCCCTTAAAAGCCACAAAATAAATAGCAGTATGAGAGAGGAGCAATCATTAGTATTCGGCGGCGCACTTATATAACGCCATTCTTCGTGACTATCCGAAATATTGCTCAGTTGGGGGCTTGATCAAGCCGCTTGGATATAATTTGGAGGAAATCAGAAAATACGAAAACAATAATCCTGTTGATATTACAATGTGGACCGAAATACAGATTTTTGTTGGGAACTTGCAAGCAGACAAAAATGATGATCAAATGACGTTATCTGTTTTTTCCGACATCTGTATTGAAGTCATATTAATATTTAAGGAAGCCACTACATTCAAGTACAAAGCATGTATGTCTAGCGATTGATTCATAAATTGAATATGTTTGTTTAGGATACAAGATAAAACCCAGCGAAAATACATATCTGACGTTTATCTTCGATAAAGACATTGGCCTCGTCTTTTCTAACGATGTCATGACCATGTTTTCTATGTACACTGTGTAACAAGACATTTGATTGCAGGAAAAATCAGATTTGGCCAATCCGATTTGTTGTTACAAGTAATTACACACAAATTATTTTTACCTCGTTAGTAAAAGGGGGTCTGTGTCCTTCAAACATTTTCCTTCGACATTGCATAATTGAAAAGGACAGGCGATCACTGACCCCCTAAAAGCCACAATATTAATAACAGAAAAAACGCATAATTGTTATTCGTAGTCGCTCTTATATGATGCACTATTCATGTCTATCCAAATATGGCCTTGTCAGAAATATGACATTCTATGAGGCAAACAAGACGAAAATACACATGTCATAGAAATTTTTAAACGTTTTAATATTTTGTAAAATGTGAAGTAAAACAAATAGTTGAATAAATATTTATAAATGAAATATAGCATCCTTTATCTCATGTCTGCATCTAATCTTTTGTTTTCTATTGAAAAGAACGGGACTGAATTTTCACTTCAATGTTACATTTGGTTCAAAGTGCATGCCTAGATAATAAAATCAACAATGTACGATAACGTAGTATCAACTGTAACATCTCGTCTCGCTCACGCTATGGAGGAACTGGTAAAAAGATCAAATGTATTGTTTCCACCCAAAACATTTAATATCGTGGGATATGACAACTTGCTGATCAACAATTTATTTTCTCTCATTTTTTCTCAAACATTTCCTTTAAGCGATGTCAAAACAAGGTTTTGTTGGGAAAATGGTAACACCAGACATAGAACGCATTACAACCTGGCGTTTTCTTTAACTTTAAATAAATAGCATAACGCTTGTCCTTTACTTTCACCACTTCACAAACGAGTCTTGGTTCCGAACAGCAGAAAGTCGTTTAAAATGCTCGAGATCAAAGCGGGAATTTTGATAAACAACATTTCCGTTTGTCTCAGTATTTCCGTACAGTATTATATACGCATTAATCTTTATTAAGGCTTATTCTAAAGTCTTCAAGCCCTTTCAATTTTGAACAGTCTAATGTTTGGCCGTTTAGAAAAAGGTTAACCAAATCTAGCATAACGTTTTACGTTACGTCAAACTTCAAATAATCATAACTAGCTGTCAAACAATCCGTAATTTACCGTAATATGTTTCAAAGACTAATGTGCTGATTGGTTTTCCACTACAAAATATGAAATGGCCAGAGTTAAGACACAAAAACAATTTCTTTTCCAGAAATTGTGGATACTTGGAATATTTTGCCGTCCTCATTTATTTCGGGTGTTTATGGAAAATTGCTAATGTATGAATCTGAAGGAAACTTACCATTCAAATACTGTCTTTACTCGTTACGAGGGCGATTGAGAGTGAAATGTGTTACTGTGCTTTTTGTTTGAGTTTTCCTCGATATTATTCAAATTTCTAATATAGCACTAAAATTACGGTTCCTTGACCCTTCCCGAAACAACCTTTTTGTCGGGTTCAGCAGCTTCGAAATTGAACCAGTCTGATGTTATATCGTTTTGGATAAACTCTTAACACTATCTTTATTGCCACTTAAGAAGAAATACAAAAACAATTACACAACAACAATAAACAAGAGCCGTCACAGACGGATTATGCTCTCCGAATAAGTGTTTGTCACAAAATAAAAAATATCATACATTAAGCCCCCTTTTCCCATGACAGCTTTTTTGTACACACATTATTTATAAAATATGGTCTAGAACATCCTATTTATTATATGAGCACAAAATTTCAATAATTTCTGCCCATTAGATGAAGAGAAATCAGAGAAAAACTAATTTTTACACTAAGGCCCTTTTTCCATGACGCAGCCTTATATTTACAAACGGAGAAAAAGTCCCTAGGTATTGACCCAGGGAGTTCACATGTGAAGTTTCATTGAATTTGGTCCAAGGGTTGCTGAGATATGGCTGTGGACGGACGGACGGACGGACACACGGACACACGGATGGACGGACAGCGTGGAGACTATATGCTCCCCCGAAATTTTTTCGGGGAGCATAAAAATCACAAGGAAAAAATTTAATAGAAGGAACAATTGACCCTATTTTTTCCACATTTAATCTGGATCACACATATGAATATTTTCTGTTTTGGCTGACCTATTGACTGCAATGCACGAGTAAAGAGGTATTGTCTGAGGAAAATAATTTACAAGACGTCTGCGCTTATGTAATCTTGTGAGGGACCATCCACGCACCATAATTGAAAGCCTCTGACATTTCATAAGTCATAACAAGATTAATTAAGAAAGAATATTGTCAGTAATACATCATCCCATTTCCCGATCTTATTAAGCTGCCAGACGGATTGTTCAACCGTTCAACACTAGACAGTTTTTGTTTTTCATATTTCGTCCCCGGTATAGCTGCGGCTGATTTTGCAGTCAGAAGTTATGACAAGAAAACGAAACTTCAAACAGATAAATCATAGAGACCATGGAGAGTATAATATGGTATGTGTGATTGTAAGAGTGTAACAAAGTCCAAATTGCATTTTATCAACTTCATGAGCATATATCTCAGATATACGATTATGATCACGCTTAAATATACACTCATTCAAGATCATATAGTCGCTGAAAACCAACACATCGTTAATCTACCCATTCTAAGCCACTCGATTTAAGGGCGACTCTATCTTTATGTGCAAACTACATAATAAGTATAGAAAATTCAAAATACAAGTCTCAAATTTGAAACAAAACTGAAACTTAGAAATAACGAAATGGTAAAAAGGGACATTTTTTCGTAAAATCTACCAAGACGTTTACTGCAACGAATGTAAAAAAATCATTATTTTGAAAAGTAACAGTGTTTAGTAAACAAAGGAGAACACATTCTTTTCTGTTCTAAGAAAGGGTAAATAGAGAACGAATACAATTTGTACTTGTCTGACATATGCTCTAGCAGTTTTACATACCGAACTGTCTGTTCAGAAATATTCACAAATATCTACGATGTATTTTTGACATTGTAATTATCTATTGGGAATAACAAGAGGGCATAAAAGATGTCAGACAGTTCTATTTTTCTTCTGTATTTTATTCTATAATTTTGTCTCTTTTACACGATTTAGTTTCATATTCAAATAGGAGTTGGTTTAAAGTAGAAAGTCAAAATTGGACTTCTTTAATTATTTGTACAAGTACATAAGTATGACTCATTATGGTAAATACGTATATTATACATAAAAATGACATGTACATATTTTTCTTTTAATTTTTCCATAAAACGACACTATAAAGAAATATACATTTCAAATCGGATAAATTTCAATCTTGAAATGCCATTCAAACTGCAATGTAAAAGGCAAAGAACATGTGCTTGTCTAAAAGGAAATAAGTTCTTCAGTACATTGAAAGAAAAAATGCAAAAACGAGCATTTTGACAATTCAATCATTGTTGTCTTTAATTTGGGAATAATCGTTTTCTGTCATTCGTATCATTTACATATACTCTAAGTCATTCTTTTCTGTGGCGTTACTCCTCATTCATTTATTCAATGCGAAGTATTCTTCGGACAGATTTGGCACTTTTTAATTGTGAATATTTACATACGATGTTAATTTTGGAGAACACAATTGAAAGAACATCGTTAACTACATCATCAATATAACAAGTTAAGAATACAAATTCCATGAGCTGTATAACATACAAAATTACTACACAACGCGATTTAATGCCAAAGTCTTATGACATGGCTTTTGTCCAAAATGCCCAATGTTTGGTTCCGATTCAACATAGTCATTTTCAAAGTTATATCAACATAGTTTTGAAGAATGCCATTTCTAATACAAAATTACAACCGATATCCTGCAATTATTCTCTAAAATATAACCACTATTTATGGTACTGAAAGCTGAGTTGAAACGTCTACTTCTTATGCGTGACAATTGCACTCAAACGATTAAAGTACATTGTTATATAAAAGGAGAAAGTAGTATAAACTAGGTAGGTGTTTTAAGAACATCCATAATAAAGGACCAGTAGTTTGTCTGTGGTATTCATAAGATACATTGTAGGTTAAAGACCATCCTTTTATTTAATGATAAGGTCATTGATTACACAGCCAAAACATGTAATTTAGTCCTCCCCCCCCCCGGAGAGTCTCTTTTGTCAAAACTGTATCTCACATGATAACTTGTTATTACTAAAGAAAATGATTGTTACCTATCTGGTTTTGAGAAATTCATTAATTTATTATTATAAAGCTCTGGAAACCTTTCTTTTGCAGTTAATCCATATTTGCAAGGGATGGTCTTCTTGCATTCTCAACATATCAGAATAAAGTACCTTAACAAAATGCAGTAAACCATGCAAGGATAACTTTGCAATTGCAAGCTATGCAAGCTACACGGACTTCTCTACTTAGAGACTCCACAGCAAAATACCCATATTTGATGAACTCCTAAAGATATTTTCTATTTTAAAATGTGTGTAACTTCTTTTTAATTATAGCTCCACAAGAGTCCCCTTTTCATCGCTTGACAAAGAATGTCTCTTCTTTAAAGCCGAATCTGCATTAGGGCGTCATTGCGACGATTTCAATAACAATCACCCACATCTTAGGGTTTTGAGGAAATAAGGACCTATCTAAATTCATTCCCTCCTTGTATAATTGTTGTATAAACATGTAGATGTACATGTACTGCTGTCCATTCATCTTGAAGGAGCATTAAAAGAAATTGTAGTTTTCAGATAAAACACCAAACAGAAGAGTAGTTTCTATCAGAAAACATCACGCAGACGACATTAAGTTTATATTCGGAGGCGGAAAGCCAATAAGTCGTAGGTTGACATAATACCGGAAGTCAATAGTGACTGTACAGGAAGTGAATGAATTATCTCCCCAATTCTAGACTGTGGTAATTACTCAAAATGGCGGATTTAGAAAGGTTTTGACGAGAAACGGGAAACGGCCTGAATTTCAGACATGAGACTTTAATCACAATTCATAAAGTTTTACGGTTGAATTGAAATATTTCTTCTGTTGTCTTGGTTGTATTAACAAAATATTCTTAATCTAAATGGTTAATTTTATATGTTTCATCCTTTCACAGAATGATCATCTTTCTCTTGTGTCATCTACCGTTAAAAAGCACAGACCTATCATGGCTAGATAGACGAAATAAATGTACACTAGTGGTGCCTCGATGATCGGGGGATACACACGAAGATGTAATCGAACAAAACAGTATTGCTAAACTTGCATTCAAATATATAAAAAAGACCCCTAAACACTAAAAACAAAGAAGCTTTACAAATCATTTTGTCCCTCAAGACGCATATTTAACGTTTCGAAATAAATGCCTATACAGAAAAAATAGATTTGATATTCTTGAACACTACTTTTAATTTGGAACAAAACACTAAAGAAAAATGCGTTTTTTTATTTTGGTAAATTATTCAAAAGCTTTGAAAAAACATTTGAAAATCATTGGTATATGTGGGGGATATGGGTTTGATTTGTACAATCAACAAGAGGCCCATGATGGCCCTAGATCGCTCACCTGAATTTTTTTGCCTTGTTGAAATAAACATTTTGACCTGTATAGCAGCAAATTAAGAATTTTGCAATAAAGCCCCTTTTCCTTAGTTTTTCAAAAGAATGAAACAAAATTCAGCCTTTTCAAAAGTGTTTGCTCTTTTGCCCTTTTTCTGATGCCCCTGCACTAAGAGCTTTGATATTAATCAAATTCTTATAACAACTTTGAAAGCCTTTCACCCAAAGATCATTCATGTGAAGTTTTAAGAATATTGGCCAACTACATGTAGTAAGCCAGAAGATTTTTAAAAGATTTGGCTATTTTCCCTTTTCTCATGCCGCAGCAGTCAAAGGCTTTGATGGAATCAAAGTCTCTCAAAAACTTTGAAAGCCCTTCGCCCAAGGATCATTCATGGGAAGTTTCAAGAATATTGGCCAACTAGTTGAAGGCAGAAGATTTTAACAAGATTTGGCTATTTGCCCCTTTCTCATGCCACGGCAGCCAAAGCCTTTGATGGAATCAAATTCTTTTAACAACTTTGAAATCCCTTCAGCCAAGGATCATTCATCTTAAGTTACAAGAATATTGGCCTACTAGTTGGGCAGAAGAAGATTTTTTAAAAGATTTGGCTATTTTCCCCTTTTCTTATGCCGCGGCAGCCCAAATCTTTAATGGAATCAAAATCTTTTAACAACTTTGCAAGCCCTTCACTCAAGTATCATTCCTGTGAAGTTTCAAGAATATTGGCCAACTGGTTAGGCAGAAGAAGATTTTTAAAAGATTTGGCTATTTTCTGCTTTTCTCATGCCGCGGCAGCCAAAGTCTTTGATGGAATTTAATTCTTTTAACAACTTTGAAAGCCCTTCACTTAAAGATCATTCATGTGAAGTTTCAAGAAAATTGGCCAACTGGTTAGGCAGAAGAAGATTTTTAAAAGAGTTGGCTATTTTCCCCTTTTCTCATGCCGCGGCAGCCAGAGTCTTTGATGGAATCAAATTCTTTTAACAACTTTGAAAGCCCTTCACCCAAGGATCATTCCTGCCAAATTTCAAGAAGATTGGTCCACTGGTTTGGGAGCAGAAGATCTTTAAAGAAATTGTGGACGGACGGCCGGACGGACGGACGGACGGACGGACGGACGGACGACGGACAACGACCGATCACAATACCTCACCTTGAGCACTTTGTGCTCAGGTGAGCTAAAAATAACAAAATAGAAGGGCGTTACTGATCAAATCATACTAACAGATCTGCTAACTCATCTAATACAAAATCCAGTTGTGTCATATCAAAAACCAACGTTGATCCCATCTAATATAAAACAGAAACTCGAGAACCATATATCTGAATATCAAAGAACTACTTTCTAAATTCCGGCCAAGATTTACACTTTATTTTGAGGATAATATCATATACCGTTTTCTAAACAGAAAAATGTAGTCCTATGAAGACTGCAAGGTAATGTGACAAATTTGCATGGACAAACACGAGAAACATTTGGAGAAAAACGAAGTCTTCGTAATCAGCATTTTCTATAATGCCCTCGCAATTTCCTTAAATCATCATTCTTTGAATGTGGATGAAAACCAGGCAATGATTGAAAAAATGTAATGTAACATCACAATAACTAGTCAGCAAAACAAATTCCGCTGGAAAATAAGGTATTTAATGCATATTTATCCGATTTACACGAATTACCACTATTACGTAATCCTTGGCGGGATTTTAATCCACTGTCACGTGAGAATTCTGTACTAAGAATCTTTAGTCCGTGGTCCCTATGGACGAACTATTTTGATGGAATGGCAGAGATTCGGTGAAAAATCGAAAGAAATATACCTTAAGGACATATAACACACGAACATTGATTAAAAGTAGTAAATATACCTTAAATTGCCGATTCAATTAGTCCCAATGGTATTAAAATTGTATTGTAATACAGTCCCTGTCTTAACTCTTTTTCAACAATTGATGTTTAAGGTTCAACATGGCAGTGATGGAAATTGCGTATCTAATGGCAAGGAATGTTAATGTTATGTCATCGGAAGCATTGAAGAAGGTAATCACAAAGACAGTTTGTCACAAAATTATAGAAATTTTCAAGTTTCGGTTAACAAAAGGTATTCCATCTATCATTAGTTATCAAACACTCGTTTTCTGTGACATAACCTTGATGAGAGTATCGGGATTTTAGAAACCATGATAGACTCTTCAGCCATCGTTGCGACGGACGACACCAAAGTAGCAAGAAGAGATTGGTATCTAATGATGGGCGGAATATTTTAGATACGTTTCCAAAGGTATTCCGTTTTAGTCTTTTCTATATGTATACGCATACAATGTATTTTATTTTGTCTTGTAAAGAAATTGACAAATTTTTTTTCTCCATGAAAGTTATGCCATATTATGACCTAAAAAGAACTTGGCTAATGGTTTTTAGATCTTTGTATCTTTCTTTCTCGCAAAATGTACATTCATCTGATGATGTCTCTTGAGTGTATGTAGACTAAACAATCACCTACTTGACCTATGACAAAATGAAAGGTTTGTTAAATTGAACTGAGTAACAGATGACAGAAGTGATTTTATCATAAAATAACTATTATTACCTTTTGATAAGTGTAGAAAAATCAAAGAAGAAACAAAACAACTTGATACACTAATGATGAAGGAAAAAAAACTTGATAAATTGGTGATAAGTTATTTATCATTTCAACAAAAACAGAATTTGCTTGAAATATACATAGTATACATGTACGTAGTAAGAGAAAAAGTTAAAATGAGTTTTGAAGACGTAACTGTAAATGCACCTCTGACATATTGCCGAGGGGAGATCGAAACCTCATAACTCGATCTTTTTCAAGCTGAAGTTAGGAGGTTTAGACCTCCCACTAATGGTATAAAAACTGTTGTTTTTCTGTTGAAGTCTCTCGAGTATAAGTAGACACATTAATCACAGACTTGACCTAATTGATGTCAAACAACATTCTGAAGTAACATACCGATACTTTTAAGAAAATATCGCTGCTTTTCTACAGAAATCTGGTAACTAAAAAAATGACAGAGTCTTTTTAATGTCATTACGCCTTACTTTCTACCTACTAGCACCTCAATAATAATTTTAGATTTGAAAGTTGTTTCGTAAAGATCAAATGCATTCATTCATCAGATCCAAACAATCTAACATTACAACTTGAGTTTCTAAAGTAAAGGTTACACGGTAAAAATATAAAAAGGTTAAGTTATAACGCAATGTTTTCACTGCTAACCCGAATCACTTCGATCGCGAAAATTCCATGATCAAAAACGATCTTATGGCTTTTTTCTTTATATCTATTTCGGGTTGGAAGCAATACAATGTAAATCAAAATCGATCACCCTAAACGTTGCAGATCACAAATGCTGGTCGAGATCGAAATGCACTCGATCACTTGAAGTTCAGAATATAACAGTTACGGTAAGGGGTGATCATTTTTGATGAAATTATGAAGAATGTTTTTGATCTTTTCGGTAGCCTTTACGTCGTAACAATGAGACTCGGTGACATTTCGTCAGCCATAACAAGATTTATCTAGAAAGAATATAGCTAACCTTATAGTTCCCTATTGTCCAGTTTAATCAAGCTTGCAAAACGTCTGAGGGTCATTCATTGAATCTGTGAAGTGATATTTGCTCTCCAATATAAGCCAACTACTTTCTAGCCATTGTTGAATTGTCCAGGAGAAGAGGTCGATGCACTTTTATCTTTTCTTTTGTATTTTTCTTTGAATACATGTTCATGTCTACGTGTGATTTATGGAACTTTGGAATGTTAATCCCGGTCGCTTTTCGTCGGTGTTTTTGCGAATCCTCGTAACTATGTAGCTTTATCAAAACTGTAGTTACTAGGTTCTCCAATGACATGGACGTTTTGCAAGCAACTTGGTTAATGCGCACTGCTTGTGTGATTCAATATGACAAGGACCGATCAATTTTGATAAATACAATTAAATTATATATAAAATGTACCTTCTCTAAAATCATTTTAAATGTTCAATAACAGAACATTAAATTTCAATGCCGTTTATCGTTCTTGGTCCCGTGTTTTAACGATTCATGACCACTTTGCTTATGCACACTGTTTAAAAAGACATTTGATTGCAGAAAAAATCAGATTTTGGTCAATCAGATTAGTTGTTACAAGTAATTACACACAAGGGGTCTTTGTCCTTCAAACATTGTCCTTCGGCATTGTACAAGTAAAAAGGACAGACGATCACTGACCCCCATAAAAGCCACAGAATTAATAACAGAGAAAACGCATCATTAGTATTCGACGGTGATCTTATATGACGCAATATTTCATGTCTATCCGAAATATTGCCCTGTTTGGGGCTTAATTAAGCCACTGGGATATCATTTGGGGGAAATAAGAAAATAAGAAAACACTAATCCTGTTGCTATTACAATATGGACCAAAATACAGATTACTGTCGGAAACTTGCAAGCTGGCAAATTGCTGTCCCCAAAAAGATGATTTGTTGGCATTTGTGGTATACAAGAATAATCATTCATATTACAGATTGGTCTCATTTATTGACACACAAAAGAATGTGTGCATTTGAATACGGGAATTGTACACTTATAAGTATAGGTAAGAGGCGATAATTTGTTTTTATTTTATATACCGAGGTGTTGAAAAAATGGGACCAAAAACATGTTGTTCACACAACAAAAAGTTTCAAAGGGGGGTCTCATTTGCGCCCACGCACAGATTTTCTTGTAACTTTACACATAAAATGCCTCTGACCTATGAACTACAAAAATATATTCCTTTTACTCAAAGAGGGCATATAGGCCTATACGCGGCACCTTAAAGTGTTCCCGGTTTTCATTGATACCTGTCTTACAAAAACTCAATGTTGGCTATCTAGTTTTAGTATAAATCCACAAGTTTTAATTAAAATAGCAAGAGGAGTCATTGTAGAAACTTTTGATACCAATACTGTTGGTACCAACACGCGCAAAAAATTCTTAGAAATTAATTTTGTCAGAAATTGTCAGAAAAATAGCCGAAAAATTTTCAAAATCTAAAATTCTATCACATTTTTTGTATGTTCCCGTCTTTGTCAACCTATGAAATTGATAGGAAAGTTGGCCATATATGTCCCCTGTTTGCATGCAAAAATTGGTGAAAATTTGAAACCGGTAACATTGTCAAAAAATGAGAATTGTGAACAACGGCACCTTAAAATGCTCCCGGATTTTAATGGTTCCCGTCCAGCAAAAGCCCAATTTTGCTTACCTAGTTTTGATATCAGTCCCAAATTTTAAATCAGAATAGCAAGAGTAGTCATTGTAGAACATTTTGGTACCACATTGTTGATACCAACATGAACAAAAAATTCTCAGAAATTTATTTATTCAGAAAAACAGCCAAGAAATTTTCAAAACCTAAAATTCTATCATTTTTTTGTATGTTCCGGTCTTTGTAAACCTATGGAATCGATAAGAAAGCTTGCAAAATATGTCCCCTGTTTGTAAACAAAATTTGGTGAAAATTTGAAACCGGTAACGTTGTCAAAAAATGAGAATTGTAAACAATGGCACCTAAAGACACTCCCGTATTTCAATGGTTCCCGTCCAGCAAATTTTGCTTTCCTAGTTTTGATATCAGTCCCAAATTTTAAATCAGAATAGCAAGAGGAGTTATTGTAGAACATGTAGAACATTTTAAGACCAATATTTTTAATAGCAACATGCCACATAATATCTCAGAAATCTATTTAGTCAGAAATTGACAGAAGAACAACCCAGAAAATTATATAAAACATAACAGTCAATCAAACTTTTTGTATGTTCCCGTCTTTGTCAACCTATGGAATTAATAAGAAAGTCGGCCATATATGTTCCCTGTTTGCATGCAAAATTTGGTGAAAATTTGAAACCGGTAACATTGTCAAATTATAAAAATTGTGAACAACAGCACCTTAAAATGCTCCCGGATTTCAATGGTACCCGTCTAGCAAAAGCCCAATGTCGCTTACCTAGTTTTGATATCAGTCCCAAATTTTAAATCAGAATAGCAAGAGGGGTCATTGAAGAACATTTTGGTACCAAAAATGTGGCTGCCAACATGCAAAAAAAATTCTCAGAAATTCATTTGGTCAGAAATTGTCAGAAAAAACAGCAGAGAAATTTTCAAAACCTTCAATTCAAATAACTTTATTTGTATGTCCCCGTCTTTGTCAACCTATGAAATTGATAAAAAGGTTAGCCATATATGTCTCCTAGTTGTATGCAGAATTTGGTGAAAATTTGAAACCGGTAACATTATCAAATAATGAGAATTGTGAACAACGGCACCTTAAAATGCTCCCGGATTTTAAAGGTACCCATCTAGCAAAAGCTCAGTATTACTTACATAGTATTGATATCAGTCCCCAATTTTAAATCAAAATAGTAAGAAGAGTTATCGTATAACATTTTAATCAATATTGTTGACACAAACATGCCAAAATGATGCATGTTCTTCTCAAATCTGCGATTATCAAAAAGATGATATGTCAACAAAGCAGTGGCTAGTTCATCATTACAATAGAAGTATTAGCAATTTTGCATTGAAAGGCACAATTAATGTACAATAAAAACTGCTTTTGTGTTCTTTTTATTATCTTGAGCAGTGTAGTAAAGAAAAAAAATTGTTTGTATTTTTAATAACTGTGCGAAAATGCTCTTGTAAAGGCCCAGCACTGTAATCAGAAGAAGAAGAAAGTAGTTTAAGTGCTGATAAGCCACAAAGGAAAGTTAAAAAGGGTGACATAATAGATTAGATATGTAACATTATGCATCTCCTTTATTTTTCATCCCCACATTTCATAATTTACTCCGCTGTTTGGGATTGTTTCTACCATTATATTATTGGTGGGTGGGGTACGACAATGTGCCAATTATTCTTTAAAATCATGTTTTTGTGTGGCAAAAGCTTATAATAATGCCATGTATAAGTTGGTTATGTTAAATAAAGACACAACAAAGCCTAATGAGCTAATTACAAATGTATATGAAAATAATTAAGTAAAATCTTAGATTTTACATTCTTAGAAATATGGACCCTTTACACCTAAATTCAAAAACAACACTGTTACCGGTTTTATTTTTTCTTCATATTATAGCATAAGCATAGGCATATATAAGGGCAATTTTAATGTAAATTTCATAGGGTGACAAAAACTGGAACTAGGTAAAATTTAGACCTGAATTTGGTCGAAATATTTAAAAAATAAAAAATTTGGCGATGAGGTCATACAAAATCTTTTAGAAAATTGTTTTTTGTTGAGTAATACATACTATTCTGGTTTATACACGAAGAAAAATTATTAGACATTATTTTTGGGGACAATTTGGCTCGAATACAACAAAGCTGGGTGTATATGGCCTCTTTAAATTAGGATACCCCCATTTTTAAGCAAAAATCTTGAAATTCTTAGAAAAATGTTTCCAGAATAGATTTTAAAAAAAATATTTTGGGAATAACGCCGTAATAAAGAATACTAACTTCATACCAAATTTCATGGAATTCCGAGCGTGGGCACAACCCTATGGGAATTTCTGATAGGGTGAGACCCCCCCCCCTTTAGAGTCATCTGTCATTTTCATTTAGGAACTATTCTTTGAAGTCTGGGTTTACCCTTCTCGCCAATTAACTGTTAACATTGATACTTACAACGGATTTGACCACAAAGGAAACACATTTGAAATAATAAATGGTTGTCTTTGATAAAAAGTACAAGTACCTAATGTCAGAGACTGTAAGTAAGATTACACATTGCGAGAAAATGACTCGGTCAGTCTCTAGAATTCAACCAAAAGTTTAATATGTTCAGGAAAAGGTAAACTGAAAAGAACATCTCTTAAATGTTTACATTAATGGGGCTAACATAAACAATACCGGTACAATAATCTGAATTATCAAATCAAATCTGTCATCTAGACCTGTCCAAAAATAAGAAGCGGGCATTATGAACTTTTGTCAAATTCCCCAATAAGAGGCAAAATGTCGCTAAAGCAAAATATTGTTTAATGTGATATCAAGTTTTACAAAAAATAAATTACCCAAAGGTTTGTTTACTTTTGACATAATCATTTTGGCAGCCTAGTTATCAATGCCTTAGTCTATTCAGCTGATTAAGTGGGCAACAGTGAGGTATAGGCAAACAAAAACGCCACGGATTGCAGTAGATCTATAATATTATATCAAATAATGATAATAATAATAATTGCTATGAAAAATATATAAATTTCACTTTTATTTCTATCTGAAAGTGCATATTTACTTGTGAAAATTCTGAAAAGTTCAAGCCAAAGTATTTTGCCGTTTACGAGAAATTCATATTTTTGTTATAAAACTAAACAACTTGATGTATACAGCAGCCTAGATGAACATGGAATTTTTCATTTCCGTCTCAAATTTAAAGGCTTGTTTTTTTGTTTGTTTGTTGTTCTTTTTTTTTTCGTTTATCAACAGCCACTTAAAAAAACTGGTAGCATTTATACGCATAAGAAAAAACAATCTTGGCATCAAGACCTACTTTTAAAAAAATGAAACGGCAATGTGATGTATCTTTAATTATAAAAGAACAGAACACAAGTCTAATTCAGACAAAATGTCATCACATAGATAAATTAATTAAACACCATGTACTGTTAAGGATGTAGATAACTGAAAATTGGGTCTTTTACTTAATCTAGAAAAAGATCGTCACACAGTCACAGTAATGGAAGTAGCCCGACATTTCACCAGCCATTAAAAAATCAAAGCTTTCCATAACGACAACTTTTAATGTTTGTTTGTTTGTCCATTACTTATACATCAGGTATTTAAGATTTAACACATAAATCAAATGTCTGCTATTATCCCCGTTCCCTGGTTCAAGCCATTGTCATATCGGCCATGCATTGACAGATCAAAACCATGTTTTTTACAGGGAAGATGGAACAAAGAACAACATCAGTCTGACATCTTACTTTATTTTCGATTGTTCTTTCCCCAGCAATGTCAAATACAGATCTTTGTCTCCTGAAACTATTCTTGGAATTAAGTCATTCACCCCATGGTACATTTGCAATATTTTACGCAATGCCTTTGAAGATGAATAACGCTGTACATGGACGAAAGTTCTCCAAATCATTTGTTGACACCTTCCCAATCAGGACTTGTTTTTGAAGTTTTCGTTGAAATAGATTAAGAAAAACATGGAAATGAAATAAGAAATTGCTAATTATCATTAATTCCTTCTTTTCTCGCAATGGTTTTCTTCATGATAACTTACATATTTTTTCATTTTCTAAAAATAATCATTATGTTGTCCTAAAGATATCTTAAATTTGTCATGTGTGATTGTAACAAATATCAAAAGGTCACTGTTTTGACGTCCCTTTAGAGAAAACCTTGGATGAGGAAGATGCTAATAATCAGCATTTTCTCCTTTTGCCTCAAAATTTCATGTGTCATATTGAGCCTAAAACATATCTTCATCGACACCCATTAACTCGTCCAAAGCAGCTTTTTAATTGGACCACCCTAAAATCCCGTCCTTTTGGGAAAGGGAGTCAGATTAATGTTTTGAGAATATGAATGTTGGTTCTTGTAGAACATGGATAACCATGTTTCTCTTGAATCAACATTATGATCTAAACCATCTGCACATATTTTTCATCGCTTTTCCTCGAAAGCCTACGAATTGTAGATTGTTATAAGCGGCAGTTACGAGATTTTTGAAGAAAAGGGAATTTTTGTTTAATTTTTCGTTGTTGTTATTCATCTGATACACATAGGTCTATTCTAGCATGCATCGTCCCTTTCTTAATCTGGATTATTTGTATGTTTATTCTTGTAGAGCATGCATTACACTGCTGTTCCTTGATCAACATAATGATCTGGAATATATTTACATGCTGTTGTTCTATTTATCGTGTTCATTTGATATGCCTAGTCTAGCATGTATTGATCTTTTCTTAGTTCAGCAAATTGTAGACGAGTTGAGTATTAGTAGGAGTATCTCCTTCCCATCTTGACTGAGCCTACAGACAGTATCTACCGATACAGGTCGCAAAAGTCTATTTCCATCTATATAGTTTGGGCATTCTGTGTTAACTTCCTTCAACATATCAGCGGCCTTTAAATGCATACCCGCGGAACATACTGCCACGTGGCAAATTTGCTTCATATGATTGCAATAAATAAAATTAATAATCTCATTTGAAATATTTTTTTTCAATTCGATAAAATTGAGAAGAAAGGTAAACTTCGTTTTGTAGTAAATAAAGTTTTATTGCAATTTTCTGCTTGCTACTTTTTGGTGACAGGATTTCGGAGTTATGCTCACTGTGCAGTAATTAAGCCAAAAATAGGATAAAGTCCGCCAATTCAGTCAATCCTCCCTCTCTGGGATGAAAGACTGGATACTCAAAAGAAATAGACTGACGAGGAGTCAATCGGAATACGGACAGATAACCACCATTCTCCTATTTTCGCACTTGACAAGATTCTTAATTGATAAATTGATATCTAAACTATAATGTTAACATGTATATTTCTCGATGAAAATGTCGAAAATTCTGTTTCAACGACGAAGAAGGTCCCATGTAATGCAAAAATTATTTTTTTTTTTAATTCCTGGCCGAATACCGGGAAAATATAGCACCTTTTCGGGTTTTGTCGGTTTATATTTTCGGCGTATTCCGTAATTTTATCACACTAATATTCTGTAACTTTTTGTTACCGATTCTTCATATTTCATGTGATAAAAGTGCCAATTTTTGCACTTCTCGATCCTTTACATTCGCAGCTCTAGGCAAGTTGAATTCTAAGATAGCCCTCGTGTCACGCGACTGTAAGCGTATTTACTTGGCCTCTGCCATTGTAAACAACATTAAATACATAGATTAAATAGACATAACATTCCAATTTCACTATTTTAAAGTATGTCTTGATGCAAAGATTGATTATTCTAATGCGTATAAATGCTATCAGTTTTTTAAATTGTTATATTTAAGCGAAAAATACGCCTTTACAGTTGAGACAGAAAGGTCAAATTACATATAAACCCGAACTGTTGTGGACAACAGTTGGATTAATTTTAGCACAAAAATATACATTTCTCGTAAACGGCACAATAATTTGGAGAATATGCTCGTTCGGATAAAAATAGAAGCAAAATTTATGAAAAAACATTGTGAAATGTCACTTTAACCCTATATTACAATAGCAATTTGTCGTAGATCATTTACGATATTCAACATTTTCTTCCTTTCTCTTGAATGTTTCTACGCTATCCGTTGTAGAAATATTTTTTTGTAGTAAAGTTTGTTTTGTTTTCTGTTACAGCTTTTTCAATTTCGCAATTGTGTTATTTGAGAAAAAAGTTAATTATGTCTAGCTCGAAAGAACGATAAATTTCATTCTTTGCCAAGGAAGGTGAAACTTATAGATGATAATTGATTAGAGGTGGTGATTTATGAATGGTTTAACCAATTACCAAACGACACAATTTGGACTTTTCCAATTTCAGAGATGTGGCAGACGAAAATTTCAAATTAAAGATATTTAACAACTTTGTGGTCTTTTGTGTAGAAAATATTGTGGGAAATGAAGTAATTGCTTGTCACAAGCAATATCTTCATTTTCCACAATGTTTTCCAAAGCCTTGATCTTTTTGGGAGTCAAAAGGAGTCAATGTGTGGTAATGAGTTAACGAAGCCATAGATTTCCAATGCTCAATTTCCAAATAGTTTAGTTGGAAAAGGGTTAATATTCCCAGTTGCTCCAATGGTTTGGGTCATTAGTAAAGACGTCGGTGTTAAAAGAATAAAGAGTATCAAATCAGTGATAAAAGAAACACTTTTCTTTTTAACTACACCTGATATTCCAATTAGATGAGATAGTTTAACAGGTCATCAGGTTGGTATTCAGAAAAGCCAAATGTAAAGCAAAAATAACAGGAAAAGATCAACAGATGTTTCGAAAGTTTCGATATTTTTTTTTTTTTTTTTTTTTGAAAAAAATATAGTGTATTAATATTTAGAATAATATATACAATGGAAATTCTATTATATGGTATCTTCTGTGAAATCGGCGCAATGAATATTACATATCTTTCATTACACGAGAAATAGTTTGTCGTAGTTTTTCAACAAAAACCTTTTAACTGCAGCTTGTTCTAAGCTACAGTTAGGAGATTTTTGTTGAAAAGCAACGATATATCATTAGAACATACAACTGAAACATTCTCTTTCATAGCTTGACTGTTCAATAAACTTATTGTAGGTAAAAAATAAAATGAAAACACTCCATGAATTAACACATGTAATACAAATGTCAAATAATCGCAATATCAAAATATTTTTAAATGTGACCCGTCCCTCGAAAGGAAGTGATAAAATTGACCCCAGTCAGTCTACGAATTGCGAATAGAGACCAAGATCAAGACATTTTACTCCGATGCTGGATCTCGATTTTTTTCTTATCTTACTGTACGTCCGTTTCTTAAATACGAAGCTCGGTTGACGCAGGCTGAATCGGATCTGTTTTTCATGAAATATGGTTGTATTGGCTTTCCAGAATATGCTTTTCAGTGTGACTTGTCACTTTTTATACAGTAACTCACTTACTGCTCTAGCACAAATATGCATAAGTTTTCTTCTCGAACAGCAAAGTGGGGACATGTCTTACTTCAAAAAATATTTTATTTTGATATTGCTTTCAGAAACTCAACGTTCAAAAAAGATTGTAAAATTAATATTAATCCATTTATTAAAAGGAATATCTTTAAACCACTCTAACATATTTTTAGATCATTCAATTAGAATTAGTTGGTAAAGGTCGACTAGCGTGCAATTAAGTCAGTGTAAAGTGAAATAAATCCCTAGTTTAAATAAACACGACAGCACTGCTATTAACTGAAATAACGTTCTAAGTAGGCAATTAATTTTCCAAAAAATACATCTGACACATTCTTTAAAATTCGTTTGAATTGTTCACGCGCAGGAATTTCGGAGTCTGTAAATCCGGTCTAACTTAATTAAAGTTGAATTGTTAACCAGTAAAATTTTAGAACGAATTTCTTCACTGTAATGCAAGTTTTAATTAAGATTAAACTGACTGCTTAACTGTTTAATAGCATATATTACATGCGAGATGAAACAAAAAAAAATATTGTGGCATTTGGGTATACATTTAGTTTAAATCAAGATCAACCTGCGTATACACGCGGTCTGATTATTATCCATGCCAAATATTGCTTATCCATAATACGAAGGGGGATATCCGCTAGTTCTTCTTGCTTCTAAATTACACATTTATGTTTTGCTAAATTGATAGTTTTATTCTTTTGTTTACAAGTGCATACACCATACTGCTAAATGTGCACTTCATACTTCCAATTCTTGTCCGTCAAATATAAAAAACGTGAAATCAATACTATAAGTAAACACTCAAAAAAGAACTGGTGGATATTCCCCTCCATATATCCATGACCTGTAGTAACTAAGGAGAACAGCATGCATCTTGATCGGACTTCACACTGACATCGACTGGATCTGCCTCTATTCAATCACATGAACGCCATTCTTGAAAATATTGGGTAATTTTGTTTGACGGATGAATTTAACCTGAATAACCCATTACCACACAGTGACGTCTTTTGATTTCCCACAATGAATGCCTGGAAAAACATTGTGCAATATAAAGAAATTGCTTGTGACAAGCAATTTCATCATTTTCCACAATATTTTGTATAAAAAAGACCCAAAACCAAAATACACCATTCACTTAAAATTGTCGTCTGCAACATCTTTGAATTTTGGCACGTCAAAATTTTGTCGTTTGGTATTGTGTCATTAAGACTTAACTAGGACTCCTGTATATTTCTGATACGACTTGGAAAGTGTGAATGTTATCCCATTTCTAAATGACAACGTTTTAAGGAATCCAGCTGAAGACGACAAAAAAGGTGTCACTTAAGGTATATATTCCATAATTAAAAACACCACTTTCTAGCCATGTGACATGCATCAAATTACACACACTCGTAAATACACTTCGAATAAGTTTATTGACCGTGCCGGATTTCAAGATTATGCTTCAAGAAGAAAATAATTTACAAATATTTTTACTCTATATTCATATGCAAGGGTGGTAATTTTGAAGGTTTTTGTCAAATATTTCTATAAGTATGCATTAATTCAAACTTCTAAACCGTTTAAATTGCTTATGTTTAGGAATTACTGAGATTTTCAAATTTCTCCTCTGGCACGTTGGTGCTTATGATGGGTTGTATGCGTTAAAGTAGAATATTAGAATATCATAGCAGAGTAAACATAGTGACAAAAAGAGAAAATGGTGATGATCAGCATTTTCTGCTTTTGACTCAATGTTTTCCTAAGTCAACTTGAATAGGGACCTAAAACCAGGTCTTTTTTGGTAGAGGATTAACCATAATTCTAGGTTAACGAACGGACACATATATTTTCGCCTCCTTTCCAGACAGTACCATTTGTCCGAAGGTACAGAACTTCCACAACATATAATCATAATCAAATTAATAAATAGCCTAACTGGAAACATGACCAAAGATGAGAATCATGAAATCTTTCTTTTTCTAGAAGTACAGGGTGTCTCAAAAGTAAGGTAACACTTTAAAAGCGTACTAAGTCTGCTGTTTCTTAGCCGATTTCTTTCGCAAAACTATCATTATCTGCTGAATTCATTGAAATTATGTTTGTCATACACTTCAACGTAATGTACCTATTACAGTACCATAATTGAAAGCCTCTGACATTTCACGAGCCATAACAAGATTATTTAAGAAAGAATATTGTCAGTTATACATCATCCCATTTCCCAATCTTATTAAGCTGCCAGACGGATTGTTCAACCGTTCAACACAAGACGATTTTTTTCATATTTCGTCCTCGGTATAGCAGCGGCTGATATTGCAGTCTTGTTTGGTTGCAACTTGGATTCGTCAAAAAATTAAAATGATTAGCAAAGTAATTGTCAGAAACGTATCATCCAATTTCTGATCTTGTTAAGCCGCCAAACAAAATGTTCAACCGTTCAACACTGTACGAATAAGATGCTCGCACATGAATTTATCGTTCTGTTATTAGCTCTTGGCACGAATCGGAATTCATGACAAGAAAACGAAACTTCAGACAGATGGATCATAGAGAACAAGGAGAGTATATATGGTATGTGTGATTGTAAGAGTGAAACAAAGTCCAAATTGCATTTTGTCAACTTCATGAGCATATATCTCAGATTATGATCACGCTGAAATATACATGTACTCATTCAATATCATATATTCAATATTCTCAGCCACTCGATTAAAGGGCGACTCTATCTGTATGTGCAAACTACATAATACATGTAAATATAAAAGATGAAAATGCAAGTCTCAAATATGAAACAAAACTGAAACTTAGAAATAACGAAATGGTAAGAAGGGACTTTGCCATTTTTTTCGTAAAGTCTACCAAGACGTTTACAACAACGAATGTAAAAAAATATTATTTTGAAAAATATCGAAGTTAAGTTAGCAAAGGATACATTCTTTTCTGCTTTAAGAAAGGGTAAATAGAGAACGAATACAATTTGTACTTGTCTGACATATGCTCTAGCAGTTTTACATACCAAACTGTCTGTTCCGAAATATTCACAAATATCTACGATGTATTTTTGACATTGTAATTATCTATCGGGAATAACAAGAGGGCATAACAGATGTCAGACTGTTCTAGCTATTTCTCATACGTTTTTTATTCCACAATTCTGTTTCGTTTGTACACGGTGAAGTTGCATACACAAATAGGAGTTGGTTTGAAGTAGAAAATCAAAATTTTACAAGTACAAAAGTATATAGCATTACGTTAAATATAAAAATGACATGTTCACATGTTTGTTTCAATTTTTCATGAAACGACACAATAAAGAAATACACATTTCAAATCGGATGAATTTCAATCTTGAAATATCATTCAAACTGCAATATAAAAGGTTAAGAACCTGTGCATCTCTAAAAGGAAATCAGATTTTCAGAACACCAAAAGATAAAGGTGTTGATAACAAGCATTTTTGACAATTCGCTCTTTAATGTCTTCAATTTGGGCATAACCGTTTTCTGTCATTC
This sequence comes from Fragum sueziense, assembly GCA_963680895.1. Taxonomy (NCBI): domain Eukaryota; kingdom Metazoa; phylum Mollusca; class Bivalvia; order Cardiida; family Cardiidae; genus Fragum; species Fragum sueziense. The sequence goes on from OY804604.1 coordinate 6,409,875, forward strand.
GTAATATCTATATATAATTCAGTCATTTCTTTTCTGTGGTTATTCCAAATTAATTTAGACAATGCGAATTCTTCACACAGATTTGACACTGACATAAATATCTACATACGATTTTAATTTTGGATTGCACAATTAAAAGTACACCGTTAAAACGTCGTCATTAACAAGTTAAAAATACAAACTCCATAAACTGTAGAACATACATCATTATTACACAAAGCGATTTAATGACAAAGCCCATGTTTGGTTCCGATTTAACCTAATCATTATCGAAGTGACATCAACATAGTTTTGAAAACGACATTTCTTATATAAAAATACAATCGGCATCCTGCTACTATTCTCTAAAAAATAGCCACTATTTATGGTACTGGAAACTGAGTTGAAGTGTCTATAATTAATCTGCGACAATTTCACTCAGTCTTAAAGTACAGTGTTATATAAAAAAAAAAGAAAGTACGACAGACTTGGTAGGTATTTTATGAACAAACATGATAAATGACCAGTAATTTGTCTGTTGTATTCATTAAATACATTGTTGGTAATCATAAAGAATATCCTTTTACTGGATGATAAGGCCATTGAATACATGGTCAAAACTTGTAATTTAGTCCTATCCCCGGAGAGTCTCTTTTGTCAAAACATGATAACATGTACTTATTACTAAAGAAAATAATTGTTACCTATTTGGTTTTGAGAAAATAATTTGTTTATTATTATAAAACCCCGGAAACCTTTCTTTTGCAGAAATTAGAATCCATTCTTGCCAGGAATGTTCTACTTGTATTCTCAACATACCAGAATAAAGTTTATCAACAAATTGCGGTAAACTTATCAAAGATAACTTGCAATTGCAAGCTACACAGACTTCTCTACGTAGAGACCCAACAACAAAATACCTTTATTTGATGAACACCTCTATAGTAAAATGTATGTAACCTCTAGCAAGAGTCCCTTTTTCGTCGCTTGAAGGGTATCTCTTCTTTAAAGCCGAATCTAGTGTCAACTGCATTGTTATTTAGGGCGGCATTAGAACGTCGACACTTGCTATATTTTTTTCCTTAATTAGGTCACCGGCCAATCATTTTCAAATCATCTTGAAAGAGAAATTAAAGCGTATAAAGAAAAACTGTTTGAGAAAAAAAACAGAAGAATGGTTTCTATCAGAAAACACCACGCAGACGACATTAAGTATTTATTCGGAGGCGGAAAGCCAATAAGTCGTAGGTTGACATAATACCGGAAGTCAATAGTGACTGTACAGGAAGTGAATGAATTATCTCCCCTACTCTAGACTGTGGTAATTACTCAAAATGGCGGCTTTAGAAAGATTTTGACGAGGAACAGGAAACGTCCTGAATTTCAACCACGACATTTTTATCACAATTCATGAAGTGTAACTGTTAACTTGAAATATTTCTTCTGTGGTTTTGTTTGTATTAACAAAATATTTTTATTCAAAATGTTTAATTCCATATGTTTTAATCTTTTCGCAGAATGAAGATCGTTCTCTTGTGTCATCTACCGTTAAGAAGCAAAGATCTATGTAGATAAAATAATCATACACTAGTGGTGCCTCGATAATCGGCGGGGGGACACACACAAAGATATAATCGAACAAATAAATATTACTAAAATTGTATAATAATATACTAGTATAGGCAAAGATCTCTCAACACTTAAAACATAGTAACTTAAGGTATCCAACCCCTCAATAGCACCAAAGACCCAGATGAGATATTTGAAAAGTGTCAGTAATTTCTAAACTGCATTACATTTTCATTCAAAATACAAACATAAGCATTTTGAACGGTTTAGAGCTTTGAATCCTCGCTTACATATGAATATAGAGTAAAATAACATTAGTAAATTATTTTCTTCTTGAAGCACAATTTTGAATTCCAACACGGTGAATCAACCTAAATGAAGTGTATTTACAAGCGTGTGTTATTTGACTTTTCGTATGGCTGGAAAGAGGTAATTTTTTTAGGGTCCGTAAACCTTAAATATATCATTGTGTCCATCAAGACACATATTAAACGTTTCGAAATAGATTGCATATACCGACGAAAAAATACGATTTGATATTCATGAAGAATACATTTAATTTGTAAATAACCACCAAAGGAAAATTTCGGTGGTTATACATTTTGTTAAATCATTTAAAAGTTTTGTCAAATATTTAAAAAGCATATCTTGATTCTTTAGTCGCATATATGATGTGGAATAAGTGTATGGTACATGTAAGTTGGTGTGAATATCTAAATATCAAGAAACTACTTTCTAAATCCCAGCTAAGATTTACCCTCAGTTCGAGGATAAAATCAAATACCATTTTCCAAACAGAAAAAATGTGGTCCTCTGAGGACAACGAGATTAGATGAAAAGTTTGCATGGAAAAACACGAGAAATATTAAAAGAAAAAAAACAATCTTGGTTATAAGCATTTTCTATAATTCTCTCGAAATTTCCTTAAATCATCTTTCGTTGAATATGGATCAAAACCAAGCACTGATTGAAACAAATGTAATGTTACGTCAAAATGAATAGTCAGCAGAAAGAATCCAGTAGAAAATAAGGTATTTAATGCATTTCTTTCCGCTGTATACGAATTAACACTATTACGTAATCCTTGGCAGGATTTTAATGTAGTTTCACGTGAGAATTCTCTCCAAAGAATATTTAGTCCGCGGTCCCTGCGGACAAACTATTTTGATTGAATGGCAGAAATTCGGTGAATAAACGAACAAAATATACCTAAAGGACATATAACACACGACTCTTGATTGCAAGTATTAAATATACCTTACATTGCCGATTCAATTATTCCCAATGGTATGCACATTGTAATACAGTCTCCGTCTTAAGTGTTTTTCAACAATGCTTTTAAGGTCCAATGAAGGTGATTAGATATAACTTATGGCATGAAATGTTAATGCTATAATATCGAAAGCATAGGAGAGGGTACTCACATAGACAGTTGGCCACAACATAAAGAAAATGTCAAGTTTCGGTGAATAAAAGGTTTTCTAATTATCATCAATTAGTTGTTCCGTGAAGCTTTGAAACCTACCTTGCCGTATTTTTTGACAACGGAATTTGACAAGGGTATCCGGAATTGAGAAATCACGAATGAGGCCAAAGTAGCAAGAATTGTTTGTAATCTAATGATGGACGGAATAACTTAATTGCATTTCTAAAGTAATTTCGGTGTTTGTCGTTTCTATATGTATATGCAAACAATTTTTTTATGCTGTCATTTCGAGAAAATGACATAAAAAACTTGTCCATAAGAAGTATGCCATATAATATTATGGCTTAAAATAAAAAGTTAGCAAATGGTTTTCAGATAGGTGAAAATTTCTATCTCGCAAAAATGTACATTCTTCTGATGATGTCTCCTGAATGTATGTAGACTAAACCATCCCCTACTTAGCCTATGACAAAATAAAAGGTTTGTTAAATTGAACTCAGTAACAGATGACAGAACTGATTTTGTTATAAAAGAGCTGTTATTCCCTTTTGATAAGTGTAGAAAAATCGAGGAAGAAAAGAAACTTGATACAATAATGATGAAAGAACAAAAGACTTATTTAAGTGATGATCAGTTTTTTATCGTTTCACCAAAAACAGAATTAGCTTGGAATATACCAGTACGTGGTAACATCTCAATAACCTTCTTAAAGTAGATATGAACATGAAATGTAAACAATGTTATCTCTATTTATAGATTAACACAATTTAAAAGAGGCAATATTAAATTGAGTTTTGAAGATGTAGATGTAAATGTAACTCTGACATATCGTCGAGAGCAGATCGAAACCTCGTTACTCGATTTTTTTCAAGCTGAAGTTACAATGTTTTGACCCTCCACCAACGGTGTAATGTCTGTTTTATTTTCTGTTGATGTCTCTCGAGTGTAAGTAGACACATTAATCACAGACTTGACCTAATTGATGTCAAACAACATTCTAAAGTAACATATTTATACTCTTCAGAAAATATCGCTGCTTTTCTACGGAAATCTGGTAACTATAGACTTGTAAGCTGAGCTTGCGAAAGGCTATGATATGTTTCTTGTTAGGTTAAAAAATGACAGAGCAGAGTCCTTTTAATCTCATTGCGCCTTATTTTCTACCTACTAGCACCTCGAGCAATTTAAATTTGAAAATTGTTTCGTAAAGATCAAATGCATTAATTCGCTAGATCCAAACAATCTAACATTGCAACTCGAGTTCCTTAAGTATAGGGTACACGGTAAGGGTATAAAACGGCTAAATTATAACGCTATGTTTTCACTGCTGACCCAGATCACTTCGATCACAAAAATTCTCTGATCAAAAACGATGTAATGGATTTTTCTTTATATCTTTTTCGGGTTGGAAACAATGCAATGTAAATCAAAATTGATCACCCTAAACGCTGCCAATGCTGGCCGAGATCTAAAAGCACTCGATCACTTGAAGTTCAGAATATAACAGTTACGGTAAGGGATGATAACATTTTTGATGAAATTATAAAGAATGTTTTTGATCTTTTCGATAGCCTTTATGTCGTAACAATGAGACTCGGTGACATTTTGTCAACCATAACAAGATTAATCTAGAAAGAATATAGCTAACCTTATAGTTCCCTATTGTCCAGTTTAATCAAGGTTGCAAAACGTCTGAGGGTCATTCATTGAATCTGTGAAGTGATATTTGCTCTCCAATACTAGCCAAGTACTTTCTAGCCATTGTTGAATTGTCCAAGAGAAGAGGTCGATGCGCTTTTATCTTTTCTTTTGTATTTTTCTATGAAGACATGTTCATGTCTACGTGTGATTTATGGCACGTTCTTTATCTAATCGTGGCATGTTGATCCCGGTCACATTTCGTCGGTGTATTTGCGAATCCTCGTAACTATGCAGCTTTATCCAAACTGCAGTAACTAGGTTCTCCAATGACATGGACGTGTTGCAAGCAACTTGGCCAAAACGCACTGTTTATGTGATTCAATATGACAGGGACCAATCAATTTTGATGAATGAAATTAAATTAACCCTTTCCCAAACAACAAAATTTTAGGGTGATCCACTTCAAAAACTGTCACAGATGACAAGATGGGTGTTATTAAGGATAGGGTTTTTTTGTAAAATATTACACAAAAAATATTGAGACAAAAGGAGAAACTACTGGTTATCAGCAGTTTCTTCTTTTGTTTCAATGTTTTCCCAAGCCTTTACTATTAGGGACGTCAAAACCAGGTCTTGTTTGGGAAAGGGTTAAATATAAAATATACCTTATCTAAAATCATTTTAAATGTTCAATAACAGAACCTTAACTTTCAGTGTCGTTTATCGTTCAATAAAGACCTTGGTCCCGTTTTTAACGATCTCATGACCATTTTGTTTATGTACACTATTTAACAAGACATTTGATTGCAGGAGAAATCAGATTTTGGTCAATCAGATGTGCCGTTACAAGTGATTACACACAAGGGGTCTTTGTCCTTCAAACATAGTCCTTCTGCATTGCACAAGTGAAAAGGACATACGATCACTAACCACCTAAAAGCCACAGAAATAATTACAGAGAAAACGCATCATTAGTATTCGTCGGCGATCTTATATGACGCAATATTTCATGTCTATCCGAAATATCGCCCTGTTTGGGGCTTAATTAAGCCACTGGGATATCATTTGGGGGAAATAAGAAAATACGAAAACACTAATCCTGTTGATATTACAATATGGACCGAAATACAGATTACTGTCGGAAACTTGCAAGCTGGCAAATTGCTGTCCCCCAAAAAATGATTTGTTGGCATTTGTGGTATACAAGAATAATCATTTACAGATTGATCTCATTTATTGACACGCAAAATAATGTGTGCATTTGAATACGGGAATTGTATACTTACAAAGCCAAATAATGTTTTATGTGATATCAAGTTTTACAAAAATGTATTACCCAAAGGGTTGTTTACTTTTGACATAATCATTTTGGCAGCCTAGTTGTCAATGCCTCAGTCTTTTCAGCTGTTTAAGTGGGCAGCAGTGAGGTATAGTCAAACAAAACGCCACGGATTGCAGTAGATCTATAATATTATATCAAATAATGATAATAGTAATAATTGCTATGAAAAATATATAAATTTCACTTTTATGTCTATCTGAAAGAGCATATTTTCTTGTGAAAATTCTGAAAAGTTCAAGCCAAAGTATTTTCCCGTTTACGAGAAAGGATAAGTGTCAATAAGGCCCTTTCCGTGACCCAACCCGATTTTCTTCATTTTCGCCACACATGACCTCTAACATATTGACTTTATGTAAGCAAACTGTCAACTTGAACGGAGCCTTGGTTTGGAAGTTAAATGAAATCAAAGTGGGTGGGGTAAGTCACCCACTATGCCATCAGATGGTAATCAATTTCTAATACAGTTTTACTAACATTTCATAACTTGAAAACTGTTGATGCAGTGAAATATGTGTGTCATACACTTTGATTGCATGTTGTTATTTATTCCATTGGGTGTCAAATGCAGGAGAAAAGGGGCATTAAGTATGTTTATGAATTTTTAGGATTTTTGGATGGACTAACTTTACGAAAAACCACAACAGGCTTTTATTTCTCATTTTATTTGATTTATCTTTCTGGTGGTGAATGAAGATATATTACCATAATTTGTAATATGAAAATTTTCAAAATTGCTTTAATGGTTTCTGGATTACTTGCCCTTGATTTCTTGACAAAAATGCCACAAATTATAAGAAGTAATATTTCGTTTCTGAACCAAACATTTCTTTATAAATCACCATAAAATACCAACAGGAGATCGATATTAGCCCTATGTACACAAAAAACATCAGATAAAGATGTTGCAATTGTTATCTTAACAGAGTGGGTGGGGTAATATACTCCAAAATTAATCATGAAACGGACAGGAATTTTTCAAGGTCAGAATTGCTTGTATAGCATCTTAAATGTATGGTAACGTTTTTAGCTCACCTGAGCACGAAGTGCTCAAGGTGAGCTATTGTGGTCGCTTTTTGTCCGTCGGCGTCTGTCCGTCTGTACGTCTGTCCGTCTGTCCACATTTTGGTGTTACCGCTCTAGCACCCACAAATATTGATCTATCTTAACCAAACTTGGTCAAAACATGTATGACCATAAGTTCTCGGATGAGTTCGATTTTGAGTCAGACCAGGAAGTCCGGAGTTACGTGCCCTTGAATGTCAAAAATGGCTAGTTTTGACTTTGTTACCACTTTAGTATCTACAAATATTGACCAATCTTGACCAAACTTGATCAAAACATGTATGACCACAATTTCTCTGATGAGTTCAACTTTGAGTCAAATAGGACAAGGAAGTCCGGAGTTACGTGCCCTTGAATGTCAAAAATGGCTAGTTTTGACTTTGTTACCACTCTAGTATCTACAAATATTGACCAATCTTGACCAAACTTGATCAAAACATGTATGACCATAAGTTCTCGTATGAGTTTAATTTTGAGTCAAATCGGACAAGGAAGTCTGGAGTTATGTGCCCTTGAACGACAAAAATGGCTAGTTTTGACTTTGTTACCACTCTAGTATCTACAAATATTGACCAATCTTAAGTAAACTTTATCAAAACATGTATGACCATAAGTTCTCGGATGAGTTTGATTTTGAGTCAGATCGGACTAGGAAGTCCGGAGTTATGTGCCCTTGAACGTCAAAAAAGGCTAGTTTTGACTTTGTTACCACTCTAGCATCTACAAATATTGACTGATCAAGACAAAACTTTGCCACAATGTTGGTAACCATAAGATCTTGGATGAGTTTGATTTTCAGTGTGATCGAAGCAGGAAGTCTGGAGTTATGTGCCCTTGAATTTGGCAAAATTGCTGTTTTGACTTTGTTTACACTGCAGCATCTATATTTATCGACCAATCAAGTCCAAACTTGGCCACATTATTTGCCCTCTAATTTCACAAAATTGCAGTTTTCAACTTTATTTTCACTCTAGATAACAAACACAAATATGGACCAATCAAGACACAACTTGATCGCAATGTTGGTGACCATAAGATCTTAAATGTTTTAATTTGTCAGATTGATTGGACTAAAAAACCAGAGTTGTGTGCCCTTGACACTGACAAAATTGCCGTTTTCGACTTTGTTTTCTCTCAAACAGCAATTAATATTGACCAATCAAAAGAACTTGGACATAATGTTGATGGGAATATCTTTATCAGAACTAAAAAAACAGAGTTATGTGCCCTTGACTGTGACAAAATTGTTGTTTTCTTCCACTTTGTTTTTACTGTAAAAGCGACAAATATTGATCATTCAAGATTATGAAAGCAGTTTTCAGCTGGATTATAATCTCGCATCTTATATCATGTGCTCTTGAACATGACAACATTGTGACTTTCATTCTATCTAGGTGCAGGTGAGCGATTAAGGACCATCATGGTCCTCTTGTTATTAGCTCATCTGAGCACAAAATGCTCAAGTTGGGCTACTTTGATCGCGTTTTATCCGTCGTCTGTCTGTCTATATGTTCATTTGTCTGTTCTTAATTTGAAGTTAACACTCTGGCATCCACAAATATTAGCCAATCTTGACCAAACTTTGTCAAAACAAGTATGGTTATAAGTTCTCTAAGAAGTCCGATTATGGGCCGGATCGAACAAAAAGATCTAGAGTTATCTGCCCTTGCAGGTAAATAATAGCTAGTTTTGACATTGTGTCCACTCTAGCATCTACATTTATTGTCCAATCTAGATGAAAATTAAACACAAGTTTGGTTACCATATGAGCTAGAATGACGTTGATTTTCTGTCTAATCGGACCAGAAAATTTCCGTTTTTGACTTTGTTTTCACTCTAATTTTATCTTATACAAGGGTGGATGACTGAACAAGTCTTACCCTAATTATGTTGAAGTTCACACTTCTAAAAGTTCTTGTAGTCACAAACATTGTGTCCAGGTTTCGTTTTGATTGGTCAATATTTGTGGTTTTAAGGTGAAAACAAAGTCGAAAACGGCAATTTTGTCAAATTCAAGGGCAAACAACTTCGCAAATTGTTGTCCGATTGTGCTCAAATTTGAACTCGTACAAGATCTTATGGTGACCAACATTGTGTCAAAGGTTTGTCTTGATTGGTCTCTATGTGTGTTTGTTAGAGTGAAAACAAAGTTGAAAACAACCATTTTGTCAAATTCAAGGCACATAACTCATGATTTTCTGTTCCGATCAAACTGAAAATCAAAGTCATTCTAGCTCATGTGGTAACCAACATTTTTTTCTAATTTTCATCTTGATTGGACAATAAATGTAGATGCTAGAGTGGAAATAATGTCAAAATTAGCGATTTTTGACCTGCAAGGGCAGATAACTCTGGACCCTTTGTTCGATCCGGCCCATAATCGGACTTCTAAGAGAACTTATGACCGTACTTGTTTTGACAAAGTTTGGCTAAGATTGGTTAATATTTGTGGATGCCAGAGTGTTAACATCAAATTAAGAACAGATAGATAAACATATAGACAGACAGACGACGGACAAAAAGCGATCAAAGTAGCTCAACTTGAGCATTTTGTGCTCAGATGAGCTTATAAAAACGTTACCATACATTTAAGATGCTATACAAGCAATTCTAACCATGAAAAATTCCAGTCTGTTTCACGATTCATTTTGCAGTATATTACCCCACCCACTCTGTAAAAATAACAATTGCAACATCTTTATCTCATGTTTTTGTTTACATAGGGCTCATATCGATCTCCTGTTGGTATTTTATGGTGATTTATAAAGAAATATTTGGTTCAGAAACGAAATAATACTTCTCATAATTTTTGGCATTTTTTGTCAAGAAATCAAGGGCAAGTAATCCAGAAACCATTAAAGCCATTTTGAAAATTTTCATATTACAAATTATGGTAATATATCTTCATTCACCACCAGAAAGATAAATCAAATAAAATGAGAAATAAAAGCCTGTTGTGGTTTTTCGTAAAGTTAGTCCATCCAAAAATCCTAAAAATTCATAAACATGCTTAATGCCCCTTTTCTCCTGCATATGGCACCCAATGGAATAAATAACACAATGCAATCAAAGTGAACGGCACAAATATTTCACTGCATCAACAGTTTTCAAGTTATGAAATGTTAGTAAAACTGTATAAGACATTGATTACCATCTGACGGCATAGTGGGTGACTTAACCCACCCACTTTGATTTCATATATCTTCCAAACCAAGGCTCCGTTCAAGTTGATACTTTGCCTACATAAAGTCAATATGTTAGAGGTCATGTGTGGCGAAAATGAAGAAAATCGGGTTGGGTCACGGAAAGGGCCTTATTGACACTCATCCTTTATATTTATACCCCCCACCTACGAAGTAGAGGGGGGTATATTGGTTTCACCATGTCTGTCTGTCTGTCCGTCCGTCCGTCCGTCCGTCCGTCCGTCCATCCGTCCGTCCGTCCGTCCGTAGACTTTTTCGTTTCCGTGCTCTAACTCAAGAACCGGTTGACCTAGGATCATGAAACATTACACAGTTGTTGCCCATGACCCAAGGAGGTGCCCTATTGTTTTTGGGTCACGAAGGTTAAAGGTCAAGGTCACAATCGGACTTCGTTTAAAATCCGTTTCCGTGCCCTAAGTCAAGAACCAGTTGACCTAGGATCATGAAACTTTACACAGTTGTTGCCCATGACCCAAGGAGGTGCCCTATTGTTTTTGGGTCACAAAGGTCAAAGGTCAAGGTCACAATCAGACTTTGTTTAAAATCAGTTTCCGTGCTCTAAGTCAAGAACCGGTTGACCTAGGATCATGAAACTTTACACAGTTGTTGCCCATGACTCAAGGAGGTGCCCTATTGTTTTGGGGTCACGAAGGTCAAAGGTCAAGGTCACAATCGGACTTCGTGTAAAATCCGTTTCCGTGCTCTAAGTCAAGAACCGTTTGACCTAGGATCATAAAACTTTACACAGTTGTTGCCCATGACTCAAGGAGATGCCCTAGTGTTTTGGGGTCACAAAGGTCAAAGGTCAAGGTCACAATCGGACTTCGTGTAAAATCTGTTTCCGTGCTCTAAGTCAAGAACCGGTTGACCTAGGATCATGAAACTTTACACAGTTGTTGCCCATGACTCAAGGAGGTGCCCTATTGTTTTTGGGTCACAAAGGTCAAAGGTCAAGGTCACAATCAGACTTTGTTTAAAATCCGTTTTCGTACTCTAAGTCAAGAAGAGGTTGACCTACAGCACTTTTTCAGTGACAAGGCGCTAGTGGGGGGTATTTGTCCGCTCTGCGACAGTTCTAGTTTTGTGTTAAAACTAAACAACTTGATGTATACAGCAGCCTAGATGAACATAGATTCGTCATTTCGGTATCAAATTTAAAGGCGTTTTTTTTTTGTTGTTTGTTTTTGTTTGTTTGTTTTTTCGTTTATCAGCAGCCACTTCAAAAAACTGATAGCATTTATACGCATAAGAAAAAACAATCTTGGCATCAAGACATACTTTTAAAAAATGAAATTGCAATGTGATGTATCTTTAATTAAAAAAGAACAGAAAACAAGTCTAATTCAGACAAAATGTCATCACATAGATAAATTAAATAACCCTTTCCCAAACAAGACCTGGTTTTGACGACCCTAAAAGAACAGGCTTGGGAAAACATTGAAACAAAAGAAGAAAGTGCTGAAAACCAACAGTTTCTCCTTTTGTCTCAATATTTTCTGTGCCATACTTTACACAAATCATTTCTTTATTATCATCATCTTTGTCGTCTGCAGCAGCTTTCAAATTGGATCACCCTAAAATTTTGTCGTTTGGGAAAGGGTTAAACATCATGTACTGGTAAGGACGTAGATAACTGAAAACGGGGTCTTTTACTTAATCTAGAAAAAAATCGTCACACAGTCACAGTAATGAAAGTAGCCTGACGTTTCACCAGCCATTAAAATAATCAAAGCTTTCCATAACGACAACTTTTAATGTTTGTTTGTTTGTCCATTTTTTATACATCAGGTATTTAAGATTTAACACATAAATCAAATGTCTGCTATTTTCCGTGTTCCCCGGTTCAAGCCATTTTCATATTGGCCGTGCATTGACAGATCAAAACCATGTTTTGTGCAGGGAAGATGGAACAAAGAATAGCGTCAGTCTGACATCTTACTTTATATTCGATTGTTCTTTCCCCAGCAATGTAAAATACAAATCTGTGTCTCTTGAAACTATTCTTGGAATTTAGTCATTCACCCCATGGTACATTTGATATATTCTACGCAATGCCTTTGAAGATGAATAACGCTGTACATGGACGAAAGTTCTCCAAATCATTTGTTGACACCTTCCCAATCAGAACTTTTTAGAGGTTTTCGTTGAAATAGATTAAGAAAACCGTGGAAATGAGATGAGAAATTGCTGATTATCATTAATTCCTTTTTTTCTCGCAATGATTTTCTTCATGATAACTTGCGTTTTATTTTTTTTATTTATTTATTTTTTTTTTTCATTTTCTAAAAACAATCATCATGTTGTCCTCAAGATGTCTAAAGTTTGTCAATTGTGTGTTTTGTGTGATTGCAACAAATATCAAAATTTCTCTGTTTTGACGTCCCCAAAAGACAAATCCTCGGGAAAGGGGAAAAATTCAGAAGATGCTTATAATCCGCATTTTCTCCTTTTGCCTCAAATTCCCTGTGTCATATTGAGCCTTAAACATATCTTCATCGACACCCATTTAGTTGTCCGCAGCATCTTTTCAATTGGACCACCCTAAAATCTTGTCCTTTGGAAAGGGAAAGTCAGATTAATGTTTTAAGAATATGAATGTTGGTTCTTGTAGAACATGGATAACCATGTTTCTCTTGAATCAACATTATGATCTAGACTATTTGTACACACTTTTCATCGCTTTTTCTCAAAAACCTAGTAATTGCAGATTGTTATAAGCTGCAGTTACGATATTTTTGAAGAAAAGCGAATTTTTGTTTTATTCATTTTGTTCTTCGGATACGCATACGTCTATTCTAGCATGCATCGACCCTTTCTTAATCTGGATAATTTGTATGTTTATTCTTGTAGAACATGGATTACACTGATTCTCCTTGATCAACATAATGATCTAAAATAAATATATATTTACATGTTGTTGTTCTATTTATCGTGTTCTTCTGATACGCACATGTCAAGTCAAGCATGTATTGACCTTTTCGTAGTCCAGCAAATTGTAGATCTTAGTAGAAGTATCTCATGAGCTTACAGATGATCTACCAATATAAGTTATCATCATACTATAATTTGAGCAACGTTTGTCTGTTTGTCTGTTTGTCTGTTTGTCTGTTTGTCTGTTTGTTCCCCTACTCCTCCCAGGTCCTTGGGCCGATCTTCACCAAACTTGGAGGGAAGGTGCAGGGCGGCCCCGGATATTAGCTTGAGGGGTTCATTTTTTGAAAGGTCAAGGTCATCGAGGTCAAAGGTCAAATTTATCGTTTTTACGGGTTACGGGACGGGATTGCTTAGTTACGGGACGGGATTGCTTACGGGTTACGGGACGGGATTAGGTGGAGTGCAGCCCCGGATAGGTCAAGGTCATCGAGGTCAAAGGTCAGCCCCGGATAGGTCAATGTCATCGAGGTCAAAGGTCAAATTTCGAGACGGGTAAAATTGCTAGTCTATATAGTTTGGGCATTCTGGGTTAACTTCATTTAAGATGTCAACGCCATTAAAATGCATACCCTATATTACAATAGCAATTTGTCGTAGACCATTTATGATATTCAACATTTTCTTCCTTTCTCTTGAATGTTTCTACGCTATCCGTTGTAGAAATATTTTTGTAGTAAAATTTGCTTTGTTTTTTTTTTCAATTTCGCAATTGTGTTATTTGTGAAAAAAGGTAATTATGTCTAGCTCGAAAGAACGATAAATTTCATTCTTTGCCAAGGAAGGTGAAACTTATCACGGTGGGGATTGTGCATGATGGGATGGATAACGACTACCGACAATAGGGAACGATTTTATCAAGTAATCCGTGACGTAATTTCGGACAAATAAATAGTATTTCGTTGGTGTTGTTATAAAATCTCGTAACTATGACTTGAATCAAACCGTAGTTACGAGATGTTATAACAACAGCGACGGTTTATCAAAACATAACAGTTAACTCGGTCTATTTTTTGCACAAAATTTGATGCCAACTCGCCTCGCTTCAGGTAAGACATTTTGCAATAACTCTGTTATTTCTGTATCAATTTTAAAGCGGTTTGCTGCATGTACCCCGCCTTATCGAGCTCTTTCATCGGATGTATGACATATTAGATAACTCATGATACTTTCTCCGAAATATTGTCCCAACCGACGAGAAAGCAAAATGGTAACGACTACGGCCAAATTAACCACGCTTCAGGTAAGAATTTGTACAATAACTTTCTTATTTCTGCGTCAATTTTCATGCGGTTTGTTGCATGTACTCCGTCTTACTGAGCACTTTTCTCAGGTGTATTATTTATCTGGAACTTCCCTGTACTTTTCTCAAAAACCGATCCCAACCGACTAGAAAAAAGGCCTGAATTTTTTGTCGTTTTTCAGGTCGGTTGGGATCAATTTTTGGACAAAGTACAAAGATTCTACAAACAAGTCGTATATCCGAGGAAAGAGCTCACTAATGCGGGGTACATGAAACAAACCGCTTGAAAATTGGAGCAGAAATAAGAAAATTATTGCACAATTTCTTACCTGAAGCGAGGGCAAAGTTGTCCGTATACTTCGTATTCGTTATCCATCCCATCATGCACAATCCCCACCGTGCTTATAGACGATAATTGATTAGAGGTGGTGATTTGTGAATGGTTTAACCCATTACCAAACGACACAATTTGGACTTTTCCAATTTCAGAGATGTGGCAGACGAAAATTTCAAATTAAGGAAATTTTAACAACTTTGTGGTCTTTTGTGTAGAAAATATTGTGGGAAATAAAGAAATTGCTTTTTACTCCGATGCTGGATCTAGTTTTTTATCTTACTATGCGTCCATTTCTTAAATACGAAGCTCGGTTGACGCATGCTGAATCTGATCTGTTTCTCATGAAATATGGTTGTATTGGCTTTCCAGAATGTCCTTTCCGGTGTGACTTGTAACTTTTTATACAGTAACTCACTAACTGCTCTATCAAAAATATGCATAAGCAACAGCAAAGTGGGGTCATGTCTTGCTTCAACAAATGTTTTATTTTGATATTGATTTCAGAAACTCAACGTTCAAAAAAAATTGTAAAATTAATGTTAATCCATGTATTAAAAGGAATATTTTTAAACCACTCTAACATATTTTTAGATCATTCAATTAGAGTAAGTTGGTAAAGGTCGACTAACGTGCAATTAAGTTAGTGTAAAGTGAAATAAATCCCTAGTTTAAATAAATACGACAGCACTGCTATTATCCGAAATTGCTTTCTAAGTAGGCAATTAATTTTCAAAAAAATACATCTGACACATTCTTTAAAATTCGTTTGAATTATTCACGCGCAGGAATTTCAGAGTCTGTAAATCCGGTCTAAGTTAATTAAAGTTGAATTGTTAACGAGTAAAATTTTAGACCGAATTTCTTCAGTCAAGTACAAGTATTAATTAAGATGAAGCAGGTCGTATAAATGTTTCACAGCGGATTTTACATGTGAAATAGAACAAATAAAAACGAGTTTTTTAGCATTTGGGGCTAATTTGAATTAAATGCCAGGTTCAATACGATACTGCAAGTGTCCATCGTTTGAGACGTGCTTTGGTCGTGATGTGGACGCAGAATGGCGTACCAAATATACACAGTCTGATTAAGATCCAACCTATAAGTCATGTTCGCCGAAGAGCCATCGTGCGTAGCTCACCATATATCCTCTCTTCAAGGAGCTACCCCGGCAAGAAAATAATAATTTTTTGCTAACACTTTTACGAAAAAAAAATGACAGATTCATGACCTATAAACAAAATATTAGACTGGTACCCGGCAAACGTTGTTGGGGGTACTCCCATCAGAAATCTATTTTTAGCACACGAAAGCGCGAAAAATGTTCGCTATTAAAGAAATTGGACTATTTTCATATTCTTCCGCAACCCATGACAGAGGCGAAATGAAAGAGAGCCTCTGTGAAAGAGTGTGCCTATTTGAAGCATATTCGTGACATGTAGCAACTAAGGAGAACAGCATGAACAGACTTCTTTCGGACACGGATTGGTCTGGACCTCCATGTATCCTATCGCATATTTAGCCTGATGAATAAGACTGTATATTTATAGTTAAACTTGTAAAGTACATCGGTTAACCCTTTTCCAAAAGTTTTAGGGAATACAGCTGCAAACGACGTAACAGGTGTCACTTAAAGTGTAATATTAGAATAGCATAGCAGAGTAAACACAGTGACAAAAGGAGAAAATGGTGATGATCAGCATTTTCTACTTTTGACACAATGTTTTCCTAGGTCAATTCAAACAGGGACCTAAACTAAGTCTTGTTTGGTAGAGGATTAGCTATAACTATAGGTTTACGAAAGGACACATATAATTTCGCCCCCTTTCCAGACAGTAACATTTGTCCCAGGGGACAGAACTTCCACAACATATAATCATCATTAGTTTAATAAATAGGCTAACTGGAAACATGACCAAAGGTGAATAGAGAAATCCTTCCTTTGCTATTACTATTTATTTATCATTCTTCAACAATAATAGGTGTTGTTAAGGGCTGAGGTTTGGGGTTTAAAGCCTGGGAAAATATTAAGGTAAAAAAAGAAAACGCTTTACTTACATGTTCGGTGAATTAATCCATACTCTGCAAATAGAAAAATATATATCATTGAAGCAAACAGTGTTGACCTGAACATGTGGAATATGCAATGAATGATTGTAAAACGAAATAATCACTCTCCAACATATGTTGACACTAGAAGCATGTGCAGAATACAAAGTCACAATGCTTATGGAAACTATCGACTATGCTCGACTGTGAGGATTGTTGGCGAGTATTAATTATTCCTTGTCAAGATTATTCATTGCATATTCGTCGGGTTCAGGTCAATATTTACAGACTATACTAAATCTGATCTAGTTCTTTTTTTCCCAAGACTTAATAAATCAATTTCCAACGGACCACAGCTTTCGACGTCCGTAATATATAATAGTTATGGAAAACATCGAAGTAAGGAAGAAACACCAAAGACGAGTTTCTATCAATTTGTATCTGTAAAACAGGTGGTAAAACTACCGCAGCTCAACCATGATTCTAACTCAGAGCGTTGGAATTCATGTACTCTAAGAATTAGGGTACCATATCAAATACTGATATCATTATACGATGATATACCCATATGATCTGTAAGGGGTCTGAATTATGACAAGTTAGTTTGTTGAAGGTTTTAGGTGGGCACAATCCTTGAATTTGAGGGTCATATTTTTTTTTTAAAAAAAAAGTATTTATCTGAATACATGTATAGGCAACATCGTTTAAAATTTGCTATTCTCTTAAATATAGTTACAGTCTTAGGCAATCATGATTCTAAATAAACTAGTTTACAGGTTACTAAACAAACCGCAGATATTAATAGTGAAAGGCGATTTCAAAAATCAGCATCTGGTGGGCGAACTATCACTAATGAATGTTGACAAATTACCTTTGGGTCATGTTAAATAGACAGGATACTAGAAGACTATTTTACTAATCATGACAGAACTGTCACCGCCTAGAGCTCTTTGATGTCATTTGACAACATTCATTTTCACAATGTAAAGGGTACAATCTAGCATATTTTGGAAAATATCTACTCACATGCTACGGTTTTACAGCATAAATATTTCGAAATCTTACGGGACCAAAGGTCAAAAGGAATGTAAAGTGTTCACGTGCACGAGAAGCAACTAGCAAAATACGGTATGCCTTACTTGCATAGAATCATAGAAAAGAGGTGGTAATGACCACTAAATCCATCAAAATTCATCAAATCCTAGTATATTGATGGTACTAGTACTCTGTAGAATCGTCTCAATGAGACGATTCAAATGGGTAGTCACAATTAAGCGTGACGATTTAAAATAACAAAGTCAAAAATGCCTTTATGCCTTTTCTACCTCTGGCATACACATAAAATAACTCGGACATTATTTAACGGGGGAATCTGGAAATAGTCCTGGTTTACACAAAACCGGAAGTCAATAGTTGCTATTCAGGAAGTTGATGAATTACGTCCCCAATTTCAGACCACGATGATTGCTCAAAATGGCGGCTTTAGAAAGGTTTTTATGTGAAACAGGAAACTGTTTAAAACCAGGAAAGACATTTATGGCATTGGCAATGAAATACGAGTATTTAGGATACATTTGGAGTAAGAATTCTTCATAGAAAATCTGAATGTACGTTGCGGTAATGGTACTTTCTATTTTTAAGCAATTATTCATGTCATAGTTATTTGTATCCTTCCCTGGACATCACAATTGTACTATTTTGTGAAAACCACACGATATTAAAACGACACAGTGTGCACTTTAAGACAGAAACTATTGAGTATTGTTGTAAAAGGAAAAAAACTGTAATTATGACCATTTTCCTCTTTTGCTTCTGTGTTTCCCAAATCAAATACATAGATGTTGATAGTGATTGGTGGTACGTGATTCTTGTACTAAGACAACGCTAGGACAAAAGTAAGTCTTATATATTTTGATGAAAATGGCCCCTGGTCCAACAATGCAAGCTACGTATTACAATAAAAAAAACTTCTTCTTGGCATGACGCGGAGAACTTGGTCAAGGTAATATAACAGGATCTTCTAGATCGCAAATTTCCAGAAACTTCAGAATTGTCCCATTCTGTTACGAATAAATAACAATTATGAACACTATCCTAAATCACAACTTTCTTGACCAGTCTAAATACAAATATGTTCACAACAACAAAATAAACGATACAGAGGTGCAAAATATGTAACGATATAGAAAGCAATGTGAGAAAGGGGAGAAGCTTGTCTTGTTTTCCACATTTTCTTCTTTTGTTTCGGTGCTTCTCGTAAGCCTTTCTAGTTTAGGAAGTCTTAACCAGGGCTTGTCTGGGAAAGGGTGACCAAACACAAGGCGTCTTGTAATGCAATTGACTCAATATTTGATCAAATTGAATTGACCTGGACGCGCCATGATATTGTTCTTATGGCTCTCCTATACTCAGATTACTTGGGGGAAATTGTGATGGTTTTTACTGACAACATTTTCTCAATACTACGTTCAAATCATTGAAAATGTAAAAAACTATTATAAAAAAAATTGCAGTTATAATGATGAAACAACCTTAAACGTTTCTCATATATTCTATGCCTAAATATGGAGATTTTGCCACTTTCGCGTCGTTCGCTGTAGAAGCATTACGTTTAAACGGTTGTTTGCCTTTTAAGATTTAGATTTTCAGGAATGCATTTATTTACTGGATCCATAGTTACTTTATATCTGATGAGATCTGGTGGGAGGACTTTTTGCATCTGACACACTGTTTAATTAAAGGCATATCCGGCCTCTTTCATGTTTCTCTTTGAATATCAAAATATATGAGACCAAAATGTCAAGAGAAAATGACATAAGAGAGGGATGGGTAAGGGAACGGCCTGGTATGTGCCCAATCTAATTTCACATCTTCGACAAACGACAAACATCCTACCGTTTAATATCTCAGTTGAGTATCGTCTATTCTTGTATTTGATTACCTTGGAAAAGGCATGAAAACTGTTGTTTGGGTGAACTCACGGTGTAATTATAAAAATTGAAAATTATTTATAATCAACCGTTGATATTTGTACCGTGATTGCTGAAAAGCCTAGTAAACAGTGTCGATATCAAACCCTTCAAACAATTAAATAGCTTATCGAAATCAGAACAATTGGCACCACTTAACATATTTACACAAGAAATGACAACCATTATGTGGTAAATGTATTACCCATAACAAACGGTGATCACATAGGCTTCGAGGCTGAGCCCTGTCGCATAGCTTCACATAATCAATCTCACGTTTACAGTACAACTATAAACGAGAAATGTTAACAAAATATTTATTAAGTAGGTGTTCGTCGGAATTTGCTTAATAAGGCAATATTTCACGTCTGTCCAAAATATTGCAAAGCAGACGCCTAATTAGTCTATAGAGAAATTCCGGGTGTTAGGATGGAAAGGTTATATCGACGGCCTCATTAACAAGAGGACCACGAGGATCCCAAATCGTTTACCTGAACCAATATGACATGAGAGAAATTAACGTAGACATATAAAGATTAAGTCGGTAAATGTTCGTTGGGAATTTCTAAATGAAACAATACTCCATGTCTGTCTAAAGTATTGCCTACAGCTGTAGCAGACTTCTAATTAATCCACATAGACATTCCAAGTTATTGCGGTAATATCACAATGGTGGGTGTATTTAAAAGTAATCACCATTATCAAGGAGATGAAGTGACAAATCAGAATCATTTTACAATGAAATATGAAACAAATTACTTAATTAATGCAATATTATGGATACAGTGTCAGTTAAAGTGCAATAGTTCATATTTAACGAAATTGCAAAATATGGTTGAATTTATTCCGACAAATTCTTAGAACAGTGATGTTTGATAAGCGCTGTAGAAGGCAGTTTAATTGATATCGAGAATTAGTTTGTTAGTAATTTTCAAACTTTCTGGTTTCCCAACTGTCCATGAGAAACTTGAAAACCGGAGATCGTTTTCCTTTGGTAAGACTGACACAGGTTCAAATACTTTATGTTCTGTTCTAGTCAGTCTGTCTAGAAATAACCATGTGTATTTTTGACGTAGTTATTATCATTGGGAAGAACAGAGGATCGTCTTTCTTGCAGTATACATGTTGTAAGCACTTTTGCTGTCTGATCTTAGCATATGCTGCTTGCTTTATACTCAATTACTTAGGCAAAACTTTAGGATTTAAAAGACAGTCATATTGGAAAACTGTTTGAACCAAAATTGTATGGATGCAGGACAAATTTATTTTTTTGCGGTAATTAAAAAGCATTTCTAGAATATAAAACCAATAAAACCTCATCAGGATCTATGCTGCTTACATGTATGTAAAAAGGCTTTGAAGAAAGTAAGAGAGGATATAAAGGACATAACTTGAAGATATTACTGTTAGGCACAGGCTTATCTGGATCCATGGTGCTCTCAACTGCCGTAAGTGACATGTATCCAGATTGCCTTAGAGTACAATGCAATTTCAGTTTTGGTCGTGCCTGACAAATGTTTTATATTATATTTATTCGTCAGAAGAACTCTGTAGGCTTAGATGCAATTGGTACTGCTAGCACTGCTCTGGCGTTCAAAATAATCCAAAGGTACATATCCGTTTACATGTAACATGTGGTAACTTATTCGCAAGGATTTCCAAATAATTTCTATCCTCGTGATCCTTTCAAAGAGAATTAATCCAAAATCTGGAAGATTGAATCAGAATCACGAAGTCTTTTAAATGGAAAATATCTGACAGCTCATTTGAATTTGTCCTAATTGAAATAATCACCGTGAATTCGAATAGACGTCTTACATGATTCGAAGGCACGTTGACATGATTAAAATCGCTTTGAATCTTTCAATATCATTCATATCAACACCACGATTTGAAATGTCACCACATCGACTTACTTGTACTTCTAGCATATTGTAGTTAATTCTACAGCTAGGTTTCTTATAAAGCCGGCTACGAAAGGCCTAACTCCAAAAACGGCAGCAATTTAAAAGTTTATATTACATTGAAATCTTATGACGAATACCATGTGTTAAAACATTTTGTTATCTTTGAGACGAAAAGTGTGCAGACCAGAGGAATATGTTACTGGTATCTGTTGATGACACTACATGGTATTTTAATGACATATACATATATGTATTGACATTAGCTTTTACTTCAATCTAGGAACGTGATTAATCTTCATAGAAAAATCCTTTGAAAGACGGGTTTCAACTTAGTTTTCAATCAAACAAAGAGTAATTAGATTTGAAATATTAACGACTTTGCAAATTTGTAGCATTATTTCGTACACAATAGGAACACAATTAGTTCTCTGATTCGATGCAGTTTCATTTGTTAAACCCTTTTGCAAATCTCTATGTTGTATTTTTGATCTGTTGAAAAATGTTCAAATAGTTTCAAATATAAAGCCATCAATAAATCTTTGTTGTTTTCGAATATTAATATTTTACACAACGAAGAATCAGGACAAGAATATTATGAATCGTGGTACATTTTTTTCAGATTCATGATTATTTTTCTCAAATTCTCATTATTTTCATTTAGTCTACCTACCAATTCTGAAAAAGTGGCTAGAAAACATTTTCGTAGGCATTTTTTGAACATGGAGTTTTGATGTATTATTTGCAAAGTATAAGGCTTGCCTGATTTGATTAGACCGGTAGTCGCCTCCAGTCGGCCGTATTAAGGTCACAAAACAAGGTCAAAGGTCATTGGGTGCAAAATTCACATAAGCCCCCTTTAAATGCGCATAACTCTGTCAATTATATGTCAAAATGCACGGAAACGGTTTTAAATGGAAGCCCAATAAATTGTCTTGCATATAAAATATAGTTAATGATACTTTTCTCATTTGCACATTCATTTATATTTGGCAAAATGTAAAAAAATGGCAAAAAATGTGCAAAATTTGAACGCAATGTAAATGGAAATCATGGTGCATGTGAAAAATTATTGCGATTTCAATTACACAAACACGTTCAAAAATGTCTATAAACCCTTAGCAAACATTTAAAATCAAGTTTGATGGTAAAAAGTCACCATTTCTATATGCAGGTACAGCTCAAAGTCAGCTGGGGTCAAGATTTGTAACGATCATTGCTTTTACACAGTGTACACGGCATTTCAACAGTATTGATGGAACTTAAATGATATCATTTTTTTTTGTCTGGATATTGACTCTAAATTGATTATATTAGTATATACCTGCAAAAATAACATTTAAAACAATGACTTTCACGGTGTAAATGTTAAATAAGTGAGTAAGAGTTACCCCACCCACTCAAATAACCTAGGAATTTGGTACAATTTACTTTGGCGACCAAAACATTACAAGTAATGTAATGAATAAACATTTAACAATCTAGAACAATTTGTCTTTTTTATAAAAAAGATCACTTGTTCGGAAATGGTTGACATTGTTTCACGAAGAACACATAGGCCTAGGCCTACTACGCCTTGCCAACTATAAATTCTGATGGGTTACTGTACACAAAAAAGCCTCAGATTGGAAAGACTGGATGCACAAGTATCTGGTGTTGTATGCAACACATAAAGTCCCCTACCGGCTTCACATTGACTCAATATGGTAATCAATAATAGATTAAGATGAACAAGTCATCAAAATAATTGTCAAACATATGAAATGTTATGCCCAAAATTTCGGACAAGTCTCATCAAATTAGCTTGCTTACTTATTAACTTATCGCAGGATCCAATATTTTTTGCCATATTTTCACTATTTCCGTAACCATAGCAACACCAATTTTAGTCTAAAAACAAAAATAAAATGATGTGCATAATCTTCACATTGCCATATAGTCATATACCAAGTCTCATCAAACTAGCTTGCTTAATTATTATCTTATCACAGGATCCCATGTTTGGCCATATTTTCACTATTTCTGTAACCATAGCAACCTCAATTTAAGTCGAAAAACAAAAATAAAATGATGTGCATAATCTACACATTGCCATCTAGTCATATACCAACTTTCATCAAAAACGCTTGCTTAGTTATTAAGTTATCGCGGGATCCAGATTTGAGCGGACAGACGGACGGACGGACGGACGGACGGACAGACGGAGGGCAAACCTATAGTCCCCTCCGGTGTGAACACCGGTAGGGGACTAATAACTATAATCCATTAGACAAAGAAAAGCTTATTCAATAAATAAAAAAGATGATTGGCATAGTAAATTGTTACGTTCAGGCCCGTAGGAACAGGGGGCTCGGAGACTTTGCCCCCCATGGCCAAAAATGCCGATTTTTCCTTAGTTTACGCGAAATTTTAGAGATAATCAAATTTAGCCGCCCCTCCCCCCCAAATATTCAGAAACAAGGGCTTCAGCCGTCCCATTATAAAATTGCTTCCTACGGTCCTGACATGTACATGCATGCAGAAGTAGCAAAAATGGCATTTTCTTTTTATTGAAAATCGACTTTTGGTCAAACCAAAAGATATTTTTTGTTTTCATAAGAACTGAAAAAGTAAGTCAATTTCATCGATGCGATATGCCATTAACTTGTACCTTCATATTTTTTTGCTTAACTTCAGAGCGTGTTTATAGATTTAAAGAACAGAGTGGGATCAAACACCAAAATTCCAAAATATGCAAGAGAGATCTTCAATATTTTAGGCATGTTTCAGCTGAAAGCAGTAGAAAAATGATATATTTTATGAAATCATTACTGTTAATGATGCATTAAAGCAACATCCGGTATTCAATTCTTTCTAGCATTGTGCTATCTTGAAACAGTAGAACCGGGCACAGGGGAGAAAAATATAGAAACTGATGGATTTTTCTCAATAAGTGTTTTTTAACAAAATTAATTTTGATTGCTTCGTCAAAATTTAGATTTAAAACAGCTTTAAAGAAGGTGGGCCCAGGACAATTCCTGTACTAGAAAGTCCCACAATTCAATGACCTAGTTTGATAAGATTCGAGTGGCTAGAACCTTTGTTCAATTATCCTTCCATAGCCTACATTTCACAAGTGAAAAAAACTTTTAAGGGCAAGCCAGACAATCGTTCTTTTATGACCCAGGCACATCCGATAGCTGTATCCACAATGAACCATTCTTTTAAAAGCAATATAGTCTGTTTCTACGGACAATTGACAGAGAGTACGTCCACAAGAACCATTGGAATTATTTCCAAAATGTGTTGAAGAGCAATTTTCTGTAGTTTATGGCGAGTCCTCTTCTTTTTGCTACCACCAAACACTGACTAACTAGATGGGAAAATAGTATTGTATTGAGTTCGAAGAAGTCTAAGTGGAAAAACAAAAACGTTTTAATACAAATATCTGGTTCAGTCTGCATGTGCGAGGCTCAAAACGTTTTGATCCCTCATTAACAGACAATGGCAGAATCACGGTACAGATTGGAGACTAGGCTCCCCAACTAGCACCTTCACGGTGCTCTGTGTTATCAGTCCCACATCTCAGTCAGTATCAGTCTATGTACATGTAGAACTTAGTGTGTAGCCTGGGTCTAGTCATCGGTATACAATGTGAAGAATATGATTCAAAGGCATTGATATAATATGTAAAATTGTGGTACCTGTGAACAGGAATAGAGAAACAGCAAGACATTGTTATACTAGAATCCAGGCTAAGTTGCATGGTGCACAGCATTATCTCGAGAGAATACCCAGAGTTAACTTTAAAGGTTTTTGAGATCACGAAACAAAACTGCCATGCGATTCTAGACTTTTATCGTACTCCAACCCTTTCAAAAAAGAGGTCTCCCTAAAAGCGCTGTCAAATCTGGCAGATGATTAAGGTATTCCACCCGTTATTAGATACCAAACACTTTGTGTAATTTTTCCTCCATCTTCAGCATGTCCCGTTACAGTGCAAGTCAATACCTTGTCAATTACCGTTGCCACTGATGACGCCGAATATGCATGATATACTTCGCATCTATTGACGTATGAAATATATCATAATAGTTATGCGACGTAAATAGTTATCCAAGAATAACTGATATGATCAAGCCTTCATCTTCTTGACCTTCTGAAACAATACCTGTTGTTGAGTCTAGCAGTTAATGGAATAGAAGAGCACGTCCACTTCTTAAGTTCTTTCCCATGGGTGCATTCTCAAAAATATTTGTAATAACGTCTCTGATTCTACGAAAATACGTCCAGGTTTTTGTGACCTTAAACTTCACAAATGGATGTGTATGCTGAGAATCTCTTGCATCGACGAATGTTAAGATTTCCAAACAAATGGACTTCGAGTTGTAGTAATAATATAGGATTAAGGTATAATTTTTATATGAAAGAACTCGATTTCTGCACAATTGAAATACAAAAGCCATTTTATTTTACTTTTACATGTATTTATTTCGGCATTCACAAATACTGACCAATCAAGTAAACAACAACACGATCCTGTTCGATTTTCTGAATTAAATCGCATGATCTGAGTTATGAAGCAAAAAAATGTCTGAGGTTTTTAACATACGGATTCGCTTTTTTCGTATGTTTTATGATAAGGCACAACAATACTCGTATACAAATGAAAGATACACATTTGATTACAACGAAAATTATAATTGAATGAAGAGTTTTTAGTTATGTCATAAGTTAGTCAATGCCCAGAGACTTGTCAGGTATATTGTCGTCAGCATACTAAAAAGCAACCCCAGGTTCATAGATTTTCCTTATTTATGTACAAAGAGTTCCTTTGTGCCAACTCCACAACCCATTAGTTGTTAATTAGAATGGTAAGGATTGTGCAGGATGGATTAGCTGGCGATCGTTGTGTCTTTATATTCTAATATTAACCAGTAACATAATGTAACGTTTTATTAAAGATCGAGTGATTAGCATAATTAGAGACACATACAGAATCATATTTAGTTTAATTTCTAAAACAATTTAAAGAATATTGGTAACAAAATCAGATAGACCCAAAGACTGATTCTCCTGTTGCCTCTAATGGAAACATGTACATACATGTATCTAAGTATATACATGTATATTACCTTCATGGGCACTTAAGATCTTCATATCGCATACCATAATCGCATATCAGAAATGCAGTCAGACTTATGATTGTGATAAAAAAAAATCCATAGAATGGAATGATCCGTTCCTAATTACATTTTCTGTAGGCCTACATGTTCGAAAGTTCTCGTAAGGCTACCAGATGTAATCACCCAAATTGCAATAATGGAATTAAACGCCGGTTTACAAAGTGAAACTACACCATTAATGAACAAAGCATGTTGAAACATAAATACTTACCTTCAATGTCGCATGATCGTATACCTCACGATAAATGACCTGGTAGAGCATCCCAGCCTATTGGCTAGGGCTGCTCTGCCAGGTCTATTATCGCGAGCTATAAGATAGTGAAATGACTACTTTCAGCTGCTGATTATGCTTAATTTCTGTTTTATTTTGAGTCTTTATTTATTTAATTGCACTTTTTAAAATGACTATGTATTCGTCAAAAGAGGCAAAGATTTGACTAAGTGATGTTGATATAAGCTATATATAGTTCTAATGTTGTTTTATTAGAGCAATGTTTTTGCCCCTAAAATTCTTATTATATTTTAGGAAAATGCATCGAAAGCTATAAAAATTCATGAAAATATTATTTTTAAACAAGAATTTCCAATAAAACATCGTAAAAATATCGTAGAATATCATTCATGTGAAGTTCGTATTGCTACACCAATGTTTGTGTTTTTTGTATTGTTTTGGAAAATTTACCCCACCCACTTTTAGCTATGGCTACAGGGGTAAGCCAAAGATTAATTCTGTAAGCAAATACATTTCAGTAAACAACAGGTGTCTAGGCAGTTTTTAACTATAATGTCATTCATCCAAACATACCGTTTGTATTTTTTAGGATTTTTTTACTTTTCGAAAAAACTTATTTTTGTGATTTTTTGGCCATTTTTTGTTATATTTATCAAAAATTACAAAAACAAAAATTCGTAAAGTTGCATATTGATGTTTTAAGTGACAGTACAAATCGTTAGCTTTATTTAGGTACCAAAATAATTGTTTTAGCTTAATAAATGTGTAAGTTATGAGGTATTTTAGGGGGTATGTCTGAAAAATGTACCGAATGACCTTTGACCTAGTTTATTTCAACCAATATCGCCTGCTAGAGGCGACTACCGGGCAAGCCGTACGTATCATGCCTTGAAGATATCATTGGGCCTGGTAGTCGCCCATGTTCAGAGAATGCCTACGAAAGTCACATTTTTTGACTTTGTAGGCAGACTAATTTACACATTCAAATATCTCGGGGCTTCCCCTCTCATTAGTGTAACAACAAAGCGCAGGAGTTCCATGATTTATAATGCTTATCTCTAGTATTGTATAGAAACAATAAACAGCCATGATCTGATATGCATTATATACAGTCAAATATTTCTGGGAAAATAAGAAAAATACATGTAATACGTTTTTGTTGAGGCAGACTTTGGATTAGGACTACAAAAATTGTGTTTAAGCAGCCGAATTCTATAGAAGGATACATGGATGACATAACATGCACTGTTTATATGTATTGAAAAAAATAATTGGATCGTGTATGTTGCTTCCTGGCTTAAAATGCTAAATACCGTGATTTAAATTAGAGATTTCGCTTTATCATGTTGTCCTTCGTTATAATGTAATATACTGAGAGGCAAAAGAAAGTATACACTTTTCGATTTTCGATATCTCTCTTAATTTCCATCATATCGACTCAAAATTTTGCACTATTTATTCCTACTCATAGACCGATAATGCACTTTTGTTAAATTTTACCTGAAATTGCTTGATTACCTGTACTCTTGCTACATGCCGATCTTGCAAATTTTGCACATGCGACTTAGTGGAGCATAAAATATTGCTGTTAATCCTTATTGGAATTCTTTATCAATTATCATAACAAATCACAACGTTAAATTTTCTCTAACATCATAACACAATTCTCGGTGGCTGGTAGAAAACGATCAACAAACCCATTTTTGCCATTAAGACCCATTTTTCTATGACGCAGCGTAATACGAAAGAAACGTGACACAATATACACTTAATCAGGTAGCATAGGAACATCCTGGGCAAATTTTATCAAAATCCGTCTATAAATTTAGAAGGAGTTATGTCAGATAACTTGTTTGCATCAAGTCCCCTTTTGCCATGACGCATCATAATATGGAAAGCACTAACAATATACGCATGTTTCTAGGTAACTAGGCTCTTTCTGCGAACATTTTATCCAAATCCGTTCATAAATGTAGAGTTAGTGTCAACGTGAATTATTGTGGTAATTTATTTCTTAAATCCCCTTTTTCGATGCCGCTGTATGATAGGAAAAAACCTTCGCAACGGAAGGAAGGGCAGATAGACGGGTAGTCGAAGAAGTGTACATAAAACAAACGACCTGCATCAGTGGCGTTTAGAAATCGTAATAATCTATTCATCGTTTTCTTAGAATACGTGGAAGAACTAGGGTGTATACTTATTTTTGCCTCTCAGTATATAATGGGTAGTAAAACTATTTGAAAACCCATGGCAATGTTTTTGCGTATTTTCATCGCTTGAATTGTCATTGCATATTTATTTATCGTTTTAATGTACTACTTGTACACTATGTGATTTTTCCGGAATAGATTAATCTATGTGTCTTTATTTTATAAAAGTAGTAAAATTACGTTCTCTAAACACAAGTGCACAACAAATTTATGCCAGGTGCTTATTTTGAACAATACAGGGATTATCCAATGACATTCAAAGCCACAGAAATTACTGCGGTGAGGGATTTGTATATCCTGTCGATTTCCCCTGGGGACCTAAATCTTGTCCCTAATATTCAAAACATTGTATCCTGGGATGGACACAAAGCCTTGATGTGTAACAAAAATCACGAATTCTTTAAACGACAAAGAGCCAAACAGCCATCTCATTTCCCGTATAATAGAATTATCTCCATAGAATCACAATTGTGTCATTGAATTTATCTTACATTTGATTAATTCTCGGGACAAATTGGAACCCTAATTTCGTTGGTGAGAATACCATAATGTGTCGCCATGCCTCGCTATATTTACAAGAATTCTATGGATTAATAGTAAATTCTCTCTCCTATAGTTCTACGTTTCAAAAAGAACAGCATTGGTATTTACTTGAAGCACATGTGTGAAATTTAGGCGAGGACTTAATACAACACCATACTTCATACAATTTTAGTTATATACATGTATAATTAATGATCATTTTTTCGATCTGTATCTGTATTCTACAGTACACCACTTCGTTAAGTGTACAATACTATGAATTAGCAAACTTTGATATTGTCCGATACACGAAATGTCAACATAACGAAAGATGAACTATTTTGGTACCAAATTTACTACCTATTAAAGCTTCCGTTTTTGGTTGACGGCTCAGCCACGAGTAATCTCGCGAGCTAATTGATCGGCAACAACTCTATTGATATTATCGTTCCGTGGTGTAATTAAGAGCGTGTATCTGTCTGCCTTCATTTTGATATAATTCATAATCAAAGGACTTACACTGTAATTCTGATTAAAATAATTAGACAATAAAATTAGAGCTGTTGGTGAATCTCATTTTCATTTTACAGCCGCTTTACCGCATTACCTAATTTTTGATAGATTGGTGATACACGATTCTTGTCCTTAACATGTCGTAAGACAAAGGCAGAACAAAAATAAGTCTTCAAAATGTGGATGAAAATGGCCACTGGTCCAACAATGCAATCTGCGTATTACAATTAAAACTCCTTCTTGACATGCCGCGGAGAACTTGGTCAAGGTAATAGAACTCGTTATCGGAATCTTTTAGATTGCAAACTTCCGGAAACTTCAGAATTGTCCCATTCTACTACGGATAAATAACTATTATTAACATTATCCTAAATCACAACTTTCTTGACCAGTCCAAATTACAAAGTGTTCGCGACAACAAAATAAACAAAACAGAGGTGCAAAATAAGTAACGATATAGAAAGCAATGTGAGAAACGGGGGAGATGCTTGTTTTTAACATTTTCTTGTTTTGTTTCGGTGCTTCTCGTAAGCGTTTCTAGTTTAGGAAGTCTTAACCAGGGTTTGTTTGGGGAAGGGTTACGGTAACACAATGCGTCTTGTAATTCAATTGACCCAATATTTGATCAAATTGAACTGACCTGGACACGTCGTGATATTGTTCTTATGGCGCTTCTATACTCAGATAACTTGGGGGAATAGAGATGTTATTTACTGATGGCATTTTCTCAATACAATGTTTAAATCATTGAAAACCATCATAAGAAATGAAAAAAAAACTATTGGCAAAATACTTGCAGTTATAATGATGAAACAACCTTAAATGTCTCCCATACATTCTATGCCTAAATATGGACATTTTGACTATTTCACGTCGAGGACTTTGTGAGTCTGACACACTGTCAAATCAAAGGCACATCCGGCCTCTTTCATGATTCTCTTTAAATATCAAAATATGAAGTAAAGAGAAAATAACGTGTGAGAGGGATGGTTAAAGGAACGGCCTAGTGTGTACCAAATATGATATAGGACGATAAAACGTACATGGAAATTCACTTCCAAATAGTATGAATGTTTGTTATTTGTAAACAAATGAACCTATTTGTTCAACTACTTAGGATAATCATGATAACGCCGCCCTTCCTGAAAAAAATCTTAAAGAAATGGAACAAATTACTGGTCCGAAACAATTACTTCTTTCTTCTCCTCTAGAATTATTTTGATACATCTAACTTAAGTTTGTCCACTTTTTGTGTTATCTTGTTTATCTAATACATGTTTAACACTTTGATTTGAAAGGAAAAAAAACATTTGTAGTATTTTGTGTCGGACATTTTCCACATATTCGACAAAAATTATACAGTTTCATATTTCAGTTGACTCTCGTCTATTCTTGTATTTGATAACCTTTGAGAGGAAAAGGCAGGGAAACTGTTGTGTGGATAAATTCACGATGCAAGTATATCGCTGCTGTCAACACAAACCACGTAACTGCAGCTGGAAACAAGCCGCAGCTACGAAATTTTTGTTGAAAAGCAACGATATATGTTTCAACTCTGGTCTCATTAATAATAAAATCATTTATAATCAACCGTTGATATTTGTGCCGTGACTGTTGAAAAGCCTAGTAAAGCGTATCGATAACAAGCTCTTCAAACAATTAAATATCTTATTATAATCAAAACAATTGATCCCACTTAACATATTTACATAAGAAATGACAACCATTATGAGGTTAATGTATAACTATGTTGATAAATAAACAGTGATCACTTAAGCTTTGAAACTGAACTTGTCACATAACTTTGATACATATTCAAACCAACGTTTACAGTACAACTATACAACAATGTTCAACCAACTTTGTTAACAAATGATTTATTACATGTGAGTAGGTGGTAGTTGGGAATTGCTAAACAAGACAATATTTCACGTCTGTCCGAAATATTACGAAGCAGACGCCTAATTAGTCTATAGAGAAATTCCGGGTGTTAAGATGGAAAGGTTAAATCGACGGCCTCATTAACAAGACGACCATGAGGATCACTAATCGTTCACCTGAACCAAGATGATATGAGAGAAATTAACGTAGACATCAAAAGATTAAGTCGGTATATGTTCGTTGGGAATTTCTTAATGAAACAATACTCTATGGGTGTCTCAAGTATTGCCTAGCAGACTTCTAATTAATCCACATAGACATTCCGAGTTATTGCGGTAATATCATAATTACGGTTGTATATAAAAGTAATCACCATTATCAAGGAGATGAAGTGACATATCAGAATATTTTTACAATAAAATATGAAACAAATAGGTTACAGTGTCCGTTAAAGTGCAATAGTTCATATTTAACGAAATTGCCAGAAGTGGTTGAATTTATTCCGGCAAATTCTTAGAACAGTGATGTTTATAAGCGCTGTAGAAGGCAATTTAATTGATATCAAGAGTTAGTTTGTTAGCATTTTTCAAACTTTCTGGTTTCCGAACTGTCCATGAGAAACTTGAGAACTGGAGATCGTTTTCCTTTGGTGAGACTGACACATGTTCAAATACTTTATGTTCTGTTCTAGTCAGTTCGTCTAGAAATATCCATGTGTATTTTGACGTAGTGATTATCATTGGGAAGAACAGAGGATCGTCTTTCATGAAGTATACATGTTGTAAGCAATTTTGCAGTCTGATCCTAGTATATGTTACTTGCTTTATATTCAATAACTTAGGCAAAAGCTTTAAAATTAAAATGTTAGTCATATTGAAAAATCGTTTGAACTAAGATTGTATGGATGCAGGGCAAATTTAATATTTTTGTGGTAATTAAGAAAAACATTTCTAGAATATAAAACCAATGAAGCCACATCAGGATCTATGCTGCTTATATGTATGTAAAAAGCTTTGAAGAAAGTAAGAGAGGATATCCAGGACATAACTTGAACAGAGGTGCGTTCTTTAGAGCGAGAGTTTCTAAGATTTCTTAAGATGTTTTTGATACAGCGTTTTTGAGAACGATATTTTAAGCGAGGTGTTCCGAATGTTCCATACTTCATACAAATGACGTCATTATGACGTCAATTGTTTGAAGTATGGAGCGTTCGGAACTCCGCGGTTTATGAATCATGGAGCATTCGGAACAACTCGGTCAATTCTATCCCATATATATTCTACAGAATTTACCGAGGGGTTCCGAAAGCAGTATACAGCAATGGCGGCTCCCAGTGATAGTCTTTAAAATCTTGATCAAAAGAGCGCTTTATCATAAACCATCTTAAGAAATCTGAAGATATCTTAAGAAATCTCGCTCTAAAGAACGCGGCTCTGATTACTGTTAGGCACAGGCTTATCTGGATCCATGGTGCTCTCAACTGCCGTAAGTGACATCCAGCTTAGCGTACAATGCAATTTCAGTTTTGGTCGTGCCTGACAAATATCTTTTTATATAATTATATATTTTTCGTCAGATGGAAATCTGTATGCTTAGATGCAATTGGTACTACTAGCACTGCTCTGGCGTTTAAAATAATCCAAAGGTACATATCCGTTCACATGTAACGTGTGGTAACTGGTTCGCAAGGATTTTCTACTAAATTCATCCTCGCGATCCTTTCAAGGAGAAATAATCCAAAATCTGGAAGATTGAATCAGAATCACGAAGTCTTTTAAATGGAAAATATCTGACAGCTCATTTGAATTTGTCCTAATTGAAATAATCACCGTGAATTCGAATAGACGTCTTACATGATTTGAAGGCACTTTGACATGATTAAAGTCGTTTTGAATCTTTCAATATCATTCATATCAACACCACGATTGAAATGTCACCACATCAACTTACTTGTACTTCTAGCATATTGTAGTTAATGCTACAGCTAGCTTTCATATAAAGCCTGCTACGAAAGACCTTACTCTAAAAACGACAGCAATTTAGAAGTTCGTAATACATCGAAATCTTATAACGAATACCATGTGTTAAAATATCTTGTTATTTTTGAGACGAAAAATGTGCAGTCCAGATGAATATGCTACTGTTGTATTTGTTAATGCACTATACAACGGTATTGACGATAGCTTTTATTTCAATCTATGAATGTGATTGATTCTCAAAGAAAAATCATTTGAAAGACAGTTTTCTGCTTAATTTTCAATTATTAATTTTGAAAAATATTGTTTGACCATTCAATGAAACAAAGAGAAATTAGAGTTGAAATATTAAAGTGACATTTCACATTTATTACATTTTTAAAAGTATGTCTTGATGCAAAGATTGTTTATTCTAATTAAATGCCTAGAAATGCTATCAGTTTTTTGAAGTTGTTGTTTATAAGCGAAAAATACGCCTTCAAAGTTGAGACAGAAATGACAAATTCCATATAAACCTGAACTGTTGTCCACAACAATTTTTTTTAATTTCAGCACAAAAATATACATTTCTTGTAAACGGTTCAATATTTTGGCTTGAAATTTTCAAATTTTTCATAAGAAAACATGCTCTTTCAGATAGAATAAGAGTAAATTTTATGTAAAGAATAATTGTGAAATGTCACTTTAACGACTTTGCATTTTTTTAGCATTACAGTCGACACTCGTTATCTCGAAGTAAGAAGGGCCGTCAAAATATCTCGACATATCCGGAGTTCGACTCTTCCGATTTTGTTTCGCTTCCATTTAAATGACATTTGACCATTCAATTGCCTATCAAGTGCAATCATACTTGAAATATAGTAGGGAAGGGAAAGAAATTGCTCGACACGAGCAATTTCTATCCTTTTCCTACTACATTTCAATGGCTATATTCATTTCGAAATTATTTGCTTTTAACTTTTTGAAATCCGTTGGTGAGGATTGGACCAAACATTCACTTCGACACAGGCAGAAATTCGACTTATCCGATGTCGACATAACGAGTGTCGACTGTATTTCGTTCACAATAGGAACATAATCACTTGTCTGATTCGATGCAGTTTCATTTGTTAAAACATTTTGCAGATCTTTATGTTGTGTTTTTGACCCGATGAAAATGTTCAAAATGTTTCAAATACGAAATGTTCGCAAAGAATCAGTACGAAAATCTTTTAGTAGATTCGTCAACCCTAAAACTTTGTTGTTTGCGAACATTTACATTTCACACACCGTAGAATCTGGGCAAGAATAACATTAATCTTGGTACATTTTTCAGATCCATGATAATCTACTTTCTCAAATTCTCATTATTTTCATTCACACAGTGAAATATTCCGGGGCTCCCCCACTCATTAGTGTCACAACAAAGCACATGATCTCCATGATTTATAATGCTTATTTCTAGTATTGTATAGAAACAATAAACAGCCATGGTCTGATATGCATTATATACAGTCAAATATTTTCTGGGAAAATAAATAAGAATAGCACTTCTTTGTTGAGACAATTTTTGGATGAGTATGACCTAAATAAGGAGTATTTAAGCAGCTAAATGTTAATGAAGGATACTTGGGTGACATGACGTGTACTTTTGATATTTATTAAAAAAGAACATTGGGATCGTGTTTGTTGCTTTCTGACTTTAAAAGGGGCGAATTTGGGACAGTGTTAACGCGCTGGACTTGAAACGCAGGGGCCGATGTCTCGATCTCCCGTCTCTCCAGTCTTTCGGATGAAACTCTATACCGAGGTCCCGTTTCCATATGACTATAGTAGTTGAGTTGGGCGTAAACCTCCATTCAATCCAATCCTGGCTTAAATGTTGAAGACCGTGATGGAAATTAGAGATTTTGCTTTATTATGTTATCCTTGGTTATATGTCATATTTAATGGATAGTCTCATGACAACATTTTTTGCGTAACTTTGTCAATTGAATTGTCATCGTATATCCTTTATCGTTTTAATTCGCTATTTGTACAAAATGTGATTTTTTTCGAAATATATTAATCTATCTTTCTATAGATTATAAAGTAAAAACACGTTCTCTGAACACAAGTGCACAGAACAATACAGTTACAATACAGGATTATCCAATGTTATTCAAAGACACGGAAAATGACTATGTTGAGAGATTTGTATGTTTTGTCGATTTCCGCTGTCGATCTAAATCTTGCCCTTAATATCCAATACATTATATCCTGGTATGAACACAAAGCCTTGATGTTTAACAAAAATCACGAATTCTTTAAAGGACAAAGAACCAAAGAGCCATCTCATTTCCCGTATAATAGAATAATCTCCATAGAATCACTATTGTGTCATTGAATTTATCTTACACTTGATTAATTTTCGGAACAAATTGGAACCAGGATTTCGTTGGGGAGCATAGTAGAATATGTCTTTATGCCTCGCTATATTTACTAGCAATCGGTGGAGGAATAGTAAATTCTCCTTCTTATAGTTCAACTTTTTGAAAAAAAAAACATTAGTATTTGCAATTGAATGCTAGTGTGAAAATAATGCGATTACTTAATACTAAACGATACTTCAACTATACAAATTTAGCTATATGACTATATAAATGAAGATCACGTTATCGGTTTGTATTATATTTAAGTGCACCACAATTTCGACGTCTCCACATTTCAGTAAGAGAACAATACTCTGATATAGCAGCCTTTTAATATTGGTCTTTTCACGAATTGTCATCATAACAAATGGTGAGATGTTTTGGTACCACATTGACTACTTATCAAAGTTTCCCTTTGACTAGACGTTACAGTTATGAGTAATCATAAGAGCTAATTGATTGAAAACCACACTAATGATATTATCGTTCAGTAGTGTAATAAATGGCGTGTATCTGTCTGCTTTCTATTTGAAAACCTGTAATTTTTCAAGGTTTTCTAATATGGAATTATCCTCGATTGTGACTGTACTGATGAATTCTGCATAGAAAGCGTGCATCCATTATACAGTCGACACTCGTTGTGTCGAAGCTGGAGGGACCGTCAAAATACCTCGACATATCCGGAGTTCGACTCATCCGATTTTGTTCGGCTTTGATAAAGTTGATTATTTGACCGTTTTTTAATATAATCAAGTACGATTATTATTGAAATATAGTAGGAAAAGGAAGGAAATTGCTCGTTTAGAGCAATTTCTATCCTTTCCCTACTATATTTCAATAGCTATATTGAGTTCAAAATTATTTTGTTTGAAAAAAATATGTCCATTGATGAGGACGGGACCAGATTTGAATTTCGACTTAAGCGAAAATTCGACTAATCCGATGTCGACAAAACGAGTGTCGATTGTAGTTGTAACAAACTCCAATACAACGAAATCTAGATAGCTACCTTTTGAAAGTTGCTAGAGAAGATATAACAGGTGTAAATATAGACAGGATTTACAATAAAGCTTCTGTGTCAAATATATTGATTGAAAATGGTTAAAGGTGCACGGTTTTAGCTTTTCCTTCTTTTGCCTTAATAAAACCCTAGCCATTTCATTGGCTTACGTCAAAATCAGGACTTTGTATGAAAGGATCACTCAATTATATAAATATGTGTGTGTACTTTAGGTTCCATTCAAAGTTCAGACGAATCTAAACATATTAAAGTATCTATAAGTCCGTGTTCATTCATGATGATAAGATAGATAAATTATATTTTGATAAAAAATAAACATGTTCATGTAGTGTAAACACGGTGGATAACCCAAGTGACTTTTGGGAAGCGTTAACACCGAACAAATCGTCCGCTTCAAGGTATGTTTTGTTTAATTTCTCAGCTTATACTCTATTGATTTAGACGAGATAAAGTGCACGGAACGCGCCTTTGAGAGGGCTATTCCCGGCTCTAACTCACTTTGTTCCAAATCCAGTGGTTTCTTCAAACATTCGAGCCAAAGTTTTTGTAAGTGCAAAACGAAAGTGGGAAGCGTTCACATGCACCGAATAAACTTTCGCTTGAATGTTTGAAGAAACCACGGGATTCGGAGCAGAGTGAGTTACAAACGGGAAAAGTCCCCTCAAATGCGCGTTCCATGCACTTTATCTCGATTAAATCAATATAGTATAAGCTGAGAAATTAAATAAAACATACCTTGAAGCGGACGATTTTTTCGGTGTTAACGTTTTCCAAAAGTCGCGTGGGTTATCCACCGTGGTAAATGTACAGAATCAATAAAACATGTCAGGGTAATATAACTGGTTATCTGGATCTTCTAGAGCTCAAAGTTCCGGAGACTTCAGAATTGTCCCATTCTATTACGCATAAATAACAGTTATTAAAACTTTCAAAATCCACAACTTTTTTTACCATTTCAAATAAAAAAACCGTTGCAGACAACAAATTAAAGAAACAGCTGAGAAAATGTGTATATTATAATATGAGACCTATTCTGAGAAACAGCTGAGATGCTGATTACAAACATTGTCTCAATTTATTTCAGTGATTTTTAACGTTTTTTTTTATGGATTCGGACAATCTAAACACGGTTTTATTTGGGAAAGGGTGACCGTAACACAAGGCGTCTTGTCATTCAATTGACCAAATATTTGATCAAATTGAATTGGCCTGGACGCGCCATGATATTGTTCTTATGGCTCTTCTATACTTATATTACTTGGGGGAAATTGAGACTGAATCGGATACGTATCCTCAATATCAAAGATTTCAAAGAAAGGGCATATCGTATGTCAGAGCTATGCTGCATAGCTAGCAAATACAAGTTATTAATCCATTATCCATAGCCTACGTGAAGATTAACTAAGACAATCGTGTATTGTCTACTTTGTGTATATTTCTTTGGTTCCGGTTTTATTATTAAAGATATATAAAAATTTGCAAGGTTACATTGATATTCTCTATCTGAAAAAAAAAAAGAAAAACACATCACCACGAAGTAGTAATGTTTCCATAGTAATTCAATCGGCCGCATGACTTTGGTAAAAATATTGTCAATTATTCCTTAATACTCTCCTTAATCCATATTTGAAATTTTAGATCTCACAACATTAAGCTAAGCTAAACTGAATTTTTAAGTGCATCGAAAAGAGAGTATTCCTGAAAAAAAAAATGGCATGTTTGTAGTTCTTATCATAAATAAGCCAGAAGCCATGAAGTACGTGAATGCATTACATGACACAATGTGTAAATTCAGATAAGCTTTAAATGATGTCCATACAGGTCAGTTGAGTTGCATTATACTTCTTATAAATCATTCGACAACAACCTAAAACTGCAGAAAGAAAATGAAATGGGCTGTTTTCAGAAACGAAAATACATGTACTTAAATGAGAAATATTTTAGTAAACGCCTGGTTACTTTATAAATGAAGTAATCTGGTGAAACGGTTTTGTGAATTTGACACGCTGTAACATGAAAGGCGCGTCAGGCCTCTTTCATCTTCTCTTTAAATATTACAGCACGAAGCCACGAAAACATGACATATGAAAGGGATGAGTAAACGAATTGCCTAGTATGTTCCTAATATGATTTAGTAGTAATTCACTTTCAAATACATGTGTGCAATTTGTACACAAATGAATCTATTTGTTCAACCACTTATGCTAATCATGAATATGCTCATTTGTACCAAGGCCACTTTAAAGGTATATTAGTACCCCAAGGACTAAATCTTTAATGATTCACAAAAGTTGGCCTTTAGCATGTTGTCACAACGTTTATAGACTTTATATGACATAATACAAGATTCATACAGTAAATGCGTAAATCGATAATCATGCAGTGCGGTGTAAAACTGTGTAGAAAATTTACATCTGGTTGATCGTGTTTACGAAATGATGTAATATGGGGTTTTATATCCGTCGTAATCTTAGCCAATACAGGTCAAATGAAGCTGAAATTTTGCACAGAGAAATATTAAAGGCCATATTTTAATTATGTACATTATTTTTACAGAAAACTACCCCGAAAATATGTAAGTAACTGTAAATATATATCTTCAAGTATAAAAAAGGCAGAACCGAAATGACAACATGTGCGATTATTCTA
Organism: Fragum sueziense; assembly: GCA_963680895.1. Lineage (NCBI taxonomy): Eukaryota > Metazoa > Mollusca > Bivalvia > Cardiida > Cardiidae > Fragum > Fragum sueziense. The sequence goes on from OY804604.1 coordinate 6,450,086, forward strand.
CTCTAGAATTATTTGGACACTTCTATGAAAAGTATATCTGTCGTAAGCAATCTTGAAACTATGCAGTCTTAAGACTGCACAGATGTTACGGAACTCATTTTATGCAGTTTCGAAACTGCGTAATATAGCGATTATATTGTTATTTTGACGTATAACGGCGTTCTCTCGATGCAGAACTCATCTTAAACATATTCCTTTTGAGAAGGAAACTTAACAGATCACAAAACAAACCATATTAGGCTGTTTTTATTTGAAAACGTGTTCGGTACCGAACAGCCGAAGTTCTGCACTGAACCGAAAAACAGCTTCCGGTTTACCGAAAATGATTCGTACCCTAGAAATTTCGTACCTTAATTTTACCAGTTTGTCTACATTTATAAAACAATGCATATCGTCCAATTTATAGACAATATTGTCATAATGGTGATATGGTTTCTCGGTTCTGATTAATTATTTTGGAAAGTGATGCAGTAAGTCGTACTATTCCATTTCGTAACATTATTTACAGATTGTAAATGTCTGTAGGCCTATTCTGTTTGTGAACTACGATTGTATGTATTGTTATGAGCATCCTAACAACCTATCTATAGGATTTTTTTTAAAAAAATAAGATGAAATTTATGTAATCAGGTCTAATAGGAAATTTTAAGTGACAAAGTTGGCACTTTGGAAAAAAAAAAAACTCCTTGAAAGTAAGCAAGTTTTATTACGGAACATTTCACCCTTTAAGGGGAAATGCTCCAGATTCCTAAATCTTTTCCAAATAATAGAATTTATTTATATTTTGTGTGTTGAAATTACATGTTATTACCAATTGAAAAAAAAATCATTCATCCTATAATATTGGTCAGTATACGTGAACTACCCGGTGAAGCTAATTCATTCATCCTATAATGTCGGTCAGTATACGCGAACTACCCAATGGAGCTAAATCATTCATCCTATAATGTCGGTCAGTATACGCGAACTACCCGGTTGAGCTAATTCATTCATCCTATAATGTCGGTCAGTATACGCGACCTACCCAATGGAGCTAAATCATTCATCCTATAATGTCGGTCAGTACACGCGAACTACCCGGTTGAGCTAAATCATTCATCCTATAATGTCGGTCAGTATACGTGAACTACCCAATGGAGCTAAATCATTCATCCTATAATGTTGGTCAGTATACGCGAACTACCCGGTGGAGCTAATTCATTCATCCTATAATGTCGGTCAGTATACGCGAACTACCCGGTTGAGCTAAATCATTCATCCTATAATGTCGGTCAGTATACGTGAACTACCCAATGGAGCTAAATCATTCATCCTATAATGTTGGTCAGTATATGCGAACTACCCTATGGAGCTAAATCATTCATCCTATAATGTCGGTCAGTATACGCAAACTACCCCGTTGAGCTAAATCATTCATCCTATAATGTCGGCCAGTATACGTGTACTACCCAATGGAGCTAAATCATTCATCCTATAATGTCGGTCAGTATACGCGAACTACCAAATGGAGCTAAATCATTCATCCTATAATGTCGGTCTGTATACGCGAACTACCCGTAGGAGCTAAATCATTCATCCTATAATGCCGGTCAGTATACGCTAATCACTCGGTGGAGTTAAATCATTCATCCTATAATGTCGGTCAGTATATGCGAACTACCCAATGGAGCTAAATCATTCATCCTATAATGTCGGTCAGTATAGCCGAAGTACCCGGTGGAGCTAATTCATCCTATAATGTCGGTCAGTATACGCGAACTACCCGGTTGAGCTAAATCATTCATCCTATAATGTCGGTCAGTATACATGAACTACCCAATGGAGCTAAATCATTCGTCCTATAATGTCGGTCTGTATACGTGAACTACCCAATGGAGCTAAATCATTCATCCTATAATGTCGGTCAGTATATGCGAACTACCCAATGGAGCTAAATCATTCATCCTATAATGTCGGTCAGTATACGCGAACTACCCGGTGGAGCTAATTCATTCATCCTATAATGTCAGTCAGTATATGCTAATCACTCGGTTGAGCTAAATCATTCATCCTATAATGTCGGTCAGTTTACGCAAACTACCCAATGGAGCTAAATCATTCATCCTATAATGTCGGTCAGTATACGCGAACTACCCAGTGGAGCTAATTCATTCATCCTATAATGTTGGTCAGTATATGCGAACTACCCGGTTGAGCTAAATCATTCATCCTATAATGTCAGTCAGTATACGCAAACTACCCAATGGAGCTAAATCATTCATCCTATAATGTCGGTAAGTATACGCGAACTACCTGGTGGAGCTCATTCATTCATCCTATAATGTCGGTCAGTATTTGCAAACTACCCAGTTGAGCTAAATCATTCATTCTATAATGTCGGTCAGTATACGTGCACTACCCAATGGAGCTAAATCATTCGTCCTATAATGTCAGTCTGTATACGCGAAATACCCAATGGAGCTAAATTATTCATCCTATAATGTCGGTCAGTATACGCAAACTAACCAATGGAGCTAAATCATTCATCCTATAATGTCGGTCAGTATACGCAAACTACCGGGTTGAGCTAAATCATTCATCCTATAATGTCGGTCAGTATACGTGAACTACCCAATGGAGCTAAAATATTCATCCTATAATGTCGGTCAGTATACGCGAACTACCCGGTGGAGCTATATCATTCATCCTATAATGTCAGTCAGTATACGCAAACTACCCAATGGAGCTAAATTATTCATCCTATAATGTCGGTCAGTATACACGAACTACCCGGTGGAGCTAATTTATTCATCCTATAATGTCGGTCAGTATACGCGAACTACCCGGTTGAGCTAATTCATTCATCCTATAATGTCGGTCAGTATACGTTAACTACCCAATGGAGCTAAAACATTCGTCCTATAATGTCGGTCAGTATACGCAAACTACCCGGTTGAGGTAAATCATTCATCCTATAATGTCGGTCAGTATACGCGAACTACCTGGTGGAGCTAATTCATTCATCCTATAATGTCGGTCAGTATACGTGAACTACCCAATGGAGCTAAATCATTTATCCTATAACGTCAGTCAGTATACGCAAACTACCCAATGGAGCTAAATCATTCATCCTATAATGTCGGTCAGTATACGCGAACTACCCGGTTGAGCTAAATCATTCATCCTATAATGTCGGTCAGTATACGTTAACTACCCAATGGAGCTAAATCATTCGTCCTATAATGTCGGTCTGTATATGCGAACTACCCGGTTGAGCTAAATCATTCATCCTATAATGTCGGTCAGTATACGCAAACTACCCAATGGAGCTAAATCATTCATCCTATAAAGTCGATCAGTATACGCAAACTACCCGGTTGAGCTAAATCATTCATCCTATAATGTCGGTCAGTTTACGTAAACTACCCAATGGAGCTAAAATATTCATCCTATAATGTCGGCCAGTATATGTGTACTACCCAATGGAGCTAAATCATTCATCCTATAATGTCGGTCAGTATACGCGAACTACCAAATGGAGCTAAATCATTCATCCTATAATGTCGGTCTGTATACGCGAACTACCCGTAGGAGCTAAATCATTTATCCTATAATGCCGGTCAGTATACGCTAATCACTCGGTGGAGCTAAATCATTCATCCTATAATGTCGGTCAGTATATTCGAACTACCCAATGGAGCTAAATCATTCATCCTATAATGTCGGTCAGTATAGCCGAAGTACCCGGTGGAGCTAATTCATTCATCCTATAATGTCGGTCAGTATACGCGAACTACCCGGTTGAGCTAAATCATTCATCCTATAATGTCGGTCAGTATACGCGAACTGCCTGGTTGAGCTAAATCATTCATCCTATAATGTCGGTCAGTATACGCGAACTACCCAATGGAGCTAATTCATTCATCCTATAATGTCGGTCAGTATACGCGAACTACCCGGTTGAGCTAAATCATTCATCCTATAATGTCGGTCAGTATACATGAACTACCCAATGGAGCTAAATCATTCGTCCTATAATGTCGGTCTGTATACGTGAACTACCCAATGGAGCTAAATCATTCATCCTATAATGTCGGTCAGTATATGCGAAGTACCCAATGGAGCTAAATCATTCATCCTATAATGTCGGTCAGTATACGCCAACTACCCGGTGGAGCTAATTCATTCATCCTATAATGTCGGTCAGTATATGCTAATCACTCGGTGGAGCTAAATCATTCATCCTATAATGTCGGTCAGTTTACGCAAACTACCCAATGGAGCTAAATCATTCATCCTATAATGTCGGTCAGTATACGCGAACTACCCAGTGGAGCTAATTCATTCATCCTATAATGTTGGTCAGTATATGCGAACTACCCGGTTGAGCTAAATCATTCATCCTATAATGTCAGTCAGTATACGCAAACTACCCAATGGAGCTAAATCATTCATCCTATAATGTCGGTAAGTATACGCGAACTACCTGGTGGAGCTCATTCATTCATCCTATAATGTCGGTCAGTATTTGCAAACTACCCAGTTGAGCTAAATCATTCATCCTATAATGTCGGTCAGTATACGTGCACTACCCAATGGAGCTAAATCATTCGTCCTATAATGTCAGTCTGTATACGCGAAATACCCAATGGAGCTAAATTATTCATCCTATAATGTCGGTCAGTATACGCAAACTAACCAATGGAGCTAAATCATTCATCCTATAATGTCGGTCAGTATACGCAAACTACCGGGTTGAGCTAAATCATTCATCCTATAATGTCGGTCAGTATACGTGAACTACCCAATGGAGCTAAAATATTCATCCTATAATGTCGGTCAGTATACGCGAACTACCCGGTGGAGCTATATCATTCATCCTATAATGTCAGTCAGTATACGCAAACTACCCAATGGAGCTAAATCATTCATCCTATAATGTCGGTCAGTATACACGAACTACCCGGTGGAGCTAATTCATTCATCCTATAATGTCGGTCAGTATACGCGAACTACCCGGTTGAGCTAATTCATTCATCCTATAATGTCGGTCAGTATACGTTAACTACCCAATGGAGCTAAAACATTCGTCCTATAATGTCGGTCAGTATACGCAAACTACCCGGTTGAGGTAAATCATTCATCCTATAATGTCGGTCAGTATACGCGAACTACCTGGTGGAGCTAATTCATTCATCCTATAATGTCGGTCAGTATAGGTGAACTACCCAATGGAGCTAAATCATTTATCCTATAAAGTCAGTCAGTATACGCAAACTACCCAATGGAGCTAAATCATTCATCCTATAATGTCGGTCAGTATACGCGAAATACCCGGTGGGGCTAATTCATTCATCCTATAATGTCGGTCAGTATACGCGAACTACCCGGTTGAGCTAAATCATTCATCCTATAATGTCGGTCAGAATACGTTAACTACCCAATGGAGCTAAATCATTCGTCCTATAATGTCGGTCTGTATATGCGAACTTCCCGGTTGAGCTAAATCATTCATCCTATAATGTCGGTCAGTATACGCAAACTACCCAATGGAGCTAAATCATTCATCCTATAAAGTCGGTCAGTATACGCAAACTACCCGGTTGAGCTAAATCATTCATCCTATAATGTCGGTCAGTTTACGTAAACTACCCAATGGAGCTAAAATATTCATCCTATAATGTCGGTCAGTATATGCGAACTACCCGATGGAGCTAAATCATTCATCCTATAATGTCGGTCAGTATACGCGAACTACCCGGTGGAGCTAATTCATTCATCCTATAATGTCGGTCAGTATACGCGAACTACCCGGTTGAGCTAAATCATTCATCCTATAATGTCGGTCAGTATACGTTAACTACCCAATGGAGCTAAATCATTCGTCCTATAATGTCGGTCTGTATATGCGAACTACCCGGTTGAGCTAAATCATTCATCCTATAATGTCGGTCAGTATACGCAAACTACCCAATGGAGCTAAATCATTCATCCTATAAAGTCGGTCAGTATACGCAAACTACCCGGTTGAGCTAAATCATTCATCCTATAATGTCGGTCAGTTTACGTAAACTACCCAATGGAGCTAAAATATTCATCCTATAATGTCGGTCAGTATACGCGAACTACCCGATGGAGCTAAATCATTCATCCAATTATGTCGGTCTGTATACGCGAACTACCCGGTTGAGCTAAATCATTCACCCTATAATGTCGGTCAGTATACGCGAACAAATAGGCCTACATAGATCTGGGCCTAGCTGCGGATCCAGGGTTTCTGTGGACGGGGTTCGAACGTATAGGAGGGGAGGTTCGTTTTCCTAATATCACACAAATTTTACTGAATTTCTACATGAAATTGAAATAAAATGTTCGTCCCCCCAACCCACTTTGGATCCATTACTGGGGCCTACAAAATTTCATCTGAATTTTTTTCCCCGATCCCGCTAATATTGAAATTTGTCAATGTTGGCAAACGTAGATCTAGATCTATCAAAAGTTTGTAACAATTTCTTGTACCGACATTTTTAAGTGAACAAAAATATTGTCTGTTGGGACAGAAATCATCGTGAGAAATAAAGAAAATGCTCATGGTCGGGAGTAATTCCTTCATTATCTACGATGTTTAACTTTTTCCGAGCCATCTCATCAACAAACAATTCTGACTTGGGGATCATTGCCTAGCAACGTAACACCAGGTAGATAGATAAGCAGGTGCGCAATAAAATCTCGGCTTACGAGACTCCACGTTATTTCGCGGAGTTTCCAATCTCTGTTGTTATTATTATGTCTTTGTCAGAAGTGAATCGATCAAAAATCAAAATTTACCCGTAAAAAGTCCTTTCAGGTCGTTGTTTGCTTTGAATATCAATAATTCAGTGAAAATAAACAGTCTGAATGGTTCTGCATAACATACAGAACTCATGCATAAGCAGTTTTAAAACTGGATGAGCAGTTTCGAAACTGCTCATGCAGTTTTGAAACTGAGTAAAGTTCCGTATATGCAGTTTTAAAACTGCTCAAGTTCTAAAACGGTTCACAACATATCTACGTTTTTTATCATCAGTATTTCCGATGTGAATAAATTCGTATATTACACTTTGCTTTTAAAGTAAAACCATACGCAGTATTCAGTTTATGGTAAGTTTGGACTAGGGGTTACTTTTTATCCGCTCAATGATTTTTTTTATTTGTACATATGTTGTAAAGTAACATTTCGCGAACAAAATATAAAAGAATCAAGGCAAGTTGCCTAACTCGTTTTCGTGTCAGAGTTATCTGTCATTGACAAGTAATTGCCATTTTCGCGAAATTACTCCCACGTTTTAAAGTGATATAGCAAGCTATTCTGAATGGATAATTTCAGATGTTATATCAATTTAGCGACTTGACATATGCGCAAATGTGATGAAATGATTGAAAAAAATATTCTAATACCATTTTCCGGAAAGAATTATGAGAAATGCTGAAAAAACACATTTTTTTTTAGAAAATTTTGCAACTATTTTTAAATTCGCCAAAAAATTACCGAATGAATATTTTTTTTATTTTTTAATATTTTGAAGATAATACCCAAAGCTATTTTTACACAAGAAATCAGCACATCTTTCCACACAAATAAAACAGATATTTGGCTTTGTCTTACCCCACCCATCTTGTTTTAGCCCCAAAACATTTGGCATATCTTTACATTTAGAACAATAAAATACTTTATATGACATTCACCATCATGAAAAATGTGGATGTTTCGCTTTGAAAATTTGATGAAAATTGTAGCATGGGCATTTGTTGTCGCCGAATAAACACAAAGTGTGTAAGTCACATGATCGCTCTCCAAACTTACCTTATTATTTAAGACATTTTCCAGATTTTTAACAAACATCCTTCCGTTTCATATCTCAGTTTACACTAATCTATTCTTGTACTTGATAACTTTTGAGACTAAAAGACCGGAAAACTAGTGTTTGGATAAATTCATAAAATATATATTAAGTATATATCGCTGCTTGTCAACAAAAACAAGCTTCACCTATACGTACGAGGTTTTCGCTGAAAACGATGATATGTTTTAACTCTTGTCTCACTAATCTTTATAAAAAACAGTTATAGCCAATATTCGTTTAAAATTGTATCGTGAAAGTTGAAAAATCTGGTAAACAGTATCGATATCAAACTCTTCAAATAATTAAATGTCTAATTGAAATCAAAACAATTGATCCCACTTAACATATTTACATAGGGAATGACAACCATTATGTGGTTAATGTATTACTCTGTTTATAAATAAATAGTGCCCACTTAAGCTTAGACATTGATCTTTTTCACAAAGCTTCACACATTTAATCCAACTTCAACAAAACTTCTACACAACTTCTTACGGAAATAAAATGACTGAATATCGTATACAAAATTTGGATTCATAGTTGACAAGATGCTTCGAATATTAAGAGGTTTCAGAATGTCCCCTGTATTTATTCAAATGAGTGTCCAACTGAAAAGTTTATCGAAGGTCCAACGGTGGTCGACGAGTTACACCATCGCAACGAAACATAAAACAACAATACTTAACAAGAGATTAAACCAGGATACTTAACGAGAGATTAACCAAGAAAGTGTACAGCTGAACTTTCTAAATAAAGCAATATTTTATGTCTGTCCACAATATTGCCAGGCAGACGCCTAATTAATCCATAGAGAAATGCTGGGTGTTAGGATGGAAATGTAACATCGAAAGATTCATTAAATAGCCACAACATAGTTTTAAAGAGATGTAGTTCCAAATTAGAAACATTCTGTAATAAAATGTGGAACAAGTTACTTAAATAAAGACCAATATAAATCAGAGCTACAGACAAGAACAAAACGAGGCTTTATACGATGCTGTTTTCCGTTTATTGTTAATCAAACTTTTTTTGTGGACACTCATAAAAATTGACTCATCGAGACAATTCAACTGAATACTACATATACTAACAAAGGGTAAAGATTTGTAAAAACAGACTTTGAATGCCTTTATCTATGGGTATCTGTTATTCCGGGCTTATTGTTACAATGTCTGCTTAAATGCATAAGATTATACATGTACGAGGGGCGTTCAATTAAAAGTGGTACTAATGGTCCACCATACCTCACGGTTCTATAGAACTAGTGATGCTTGCGGCTATTTGACGGGAAAATTACTGTCTATACTTGGTCAAAATTTGAGACGAATTCGTTGACTCTTTCAAAAGTTATTGAACTTTTAAGTTTGTTCAGTCATATACACTGGCTATTTCGCTGAGCGCAAAATGGAAAACGAACTGAAGTAGGATTTACGGGTCTACATTAAAGGTCGCATAGGCTTTGAAATATTTGCATCACATATATATAATGAACTACATCAGACTTATGGACAATCGAATGTTGAATATGCGTCAGTTTTTAGGAAAATAATGAAAATTAAAACTGGTAAAATTGGCCTGAATGATGCCCCCCTCTCGGGCAAGCCGGGTAGAGCTAGTATCAAGGCAAATGTTGCTGTAGATTCCGACATGACAGAACAAAACGCATGGTTCAATGTGTAAGAACTATCTGATAAAGTTGGTTTTTCATCGGGGGCATGTTATACGATTTTGACGAAAGGGTTGAAACACAGAAAGGTTTATGCCCATTGGGTCCCCCACCTGCTGCCTAAAGGACAGAGAGCCACCGTGTAAAAAATATTTTGAAATAATGCAATAAATGCAACAAATGTCGGCTTTCTGAGCTTTATACATATGATTGAACAATAATCTACTACTACAAGCACAAATGGCGTGTCATTGGCAAGCATTGGTCGAGAAAAGATCAGGCAAGGCCCGTTATATCCAAAAAATTAAAAGCGCGGCAAAAGTTTTGTACGCGGTAATTTTCAAATGTAACGGATGTATTGTTCAAATTACTGTTTCAAATAGTACAACTATCGCCGGTCATTCATACAAGAAATATATGTCGGCGAAAGTAAAGAAATATCACGAAAAGAGCAGGTCTAAGACCGGCTAAAGAGGCATGTACCAAATCCATGACAACGGAGCTGTCCACAGGTATCATCTTGTCCAAGACTTCCTGAAAGAGACACATGCCGCACAGCGTCTTCATCCACCCTTATAGCCGGGCTTCAGCCCGTGTGGCTTTTTCGTGTTCCCCATGATGAAGAAAAAAGCTTCTGGTCGTCGGTATAGGCATTCATGTTCCATATGCAGTGCAATTTTCCAGTGTCTGCGGGGTATTCCAAAAGATGCCTATTTATTGGCTTATAAGTAATGGATCTCAAAACTTTAGAAGTGTGTAGGTGTCAAAGAGGATTACATCGAAGGATTGAAGAAACTTAAAATTGAATTGCGACATAACTATGGCTTATAGAACCCCAGTTCCAAAATTGATTGAACGTCCCGAGGGGCGTTCAATTAAAAGTGGTACTAATGGTCCACCATACCTCACGGTTCTATAGAACTAGAGATGCTTGCGGCTATTTGACGGGAAAATTACTGTCTATACTTGGTCAAAATTTGAGACGAATTCGTTGACTCTTTCAAAAGTTATTGAACTTTTAAGTTTGTTCAGTCATATGACACTGGCTATTTCGCTGAGCGCAAAATGGAAAACGAACTGAAGTAGGATTTACGGGTCTACATTAAAGGTCGCAAAGGCTTTGAAATATTTGCATCACATATATATAATGAACTACATCAGACTTATGGACAATCGAATGTTGAATATGCGTCAGTTTTTAGGAAAATAATGAAAATTAAAACTGGTAAAATTGGCCTGAATGATGCCCCCCTCTCAGGCAACCCGGGTAGAGCTAGTATCAAGGCAAATGTTGCTGTAGATTCCGACATGACAGAACAAGACGCATGGTTCAATGTGCAAGAACTATCTGATAAAGTTGGTTTTTCATCGGGGGCATGTTATACGATTTTGACGAAAGGGTTGAAACACAGAAAGGTTTATGCCCATTGGGTCCCCCACCTGCTGCCTAAAGGACAGAGAGCCACCGTGCAAAAAATATTTTGAAATGATGCAATAAATGCAACAAATGTCGGCTTTCTGAGCTTTATACATATGATTTAACAATAATCTACTACTACAAGCACCAATGGCGTGTCATTGGCAAGCATTGGTCGAGAAAAGATCAGGCAAGGCCCGTAATATCCAAAAAATTAAAAGCGCGGCAAAAGTTTTGTACGCGGTAATTTTCAAATGTAACGGATGTATTGTTCAAATTACTGTTTCAAATAGTACAACTATCGCCGGTCATTCATACAAGAAATATATGTCGGCGAAAGTAAAGAAATATCACGAAAAGAGCAGGTCTAAGACCGGCTAAAGAGGCATGTACCAAATCCATGACAACGGAGCTGTCCACAGGTATCATCTTGTCCAAGACTTCCTGAAAGAGACACATGCCGCACAGCGTCTTCATCCACCCTTATAGCCGGGCTTCAGCCCGTGTGGCTTTTTTGTGTTCCCCATGATGAAGAAAAAAGCTTCTGGTCGTCGGTATAGGCATTCATGTTCCATATGCAGTGCAATTTTCCAGTGTCTGCGGGGTATTCCAAAAGATGCCTATTTATTGGCTTATAAGTAATGGATCTCAAAACTTTAGAAGTGTGTAGGTGTCAAAGAGGATTACATCGAAGGATTGAAGAAACTTAAAATTGAATTGCGACATAACTATGGCTTATAGAACCCCAGTTCCAAAATTGATTGAACGTTCCTCGTATCAGGGAAATGGTTGAATCAAATCCAATATGGAAATGAATTCAAGCATACACTATTTGTGCAATGATTAATGAACAACAAATTCTTATAATAGTTCCGATTGAAAGGCGATAGATGAAGACGACAATATGATATAATGTGTTGCATGTACAATGTATGTCTATAAAGATTTAATCTGGAATCCTATCTGTCAATATTTTCCATACTGTGTGCATTGCACGTGAAAACCAGAGAATGTTTGAGAATGGATAAACTGACATAATAATTATGTTGTAGACAGTTTATACATGTATGCTAGTTTGTCTACCTAGATATATTGATGATGAATGTTGACGTAGAAACTATCTATGAGAATAACCTAGGATCATAACGTATGTCATATGTTTATACCGTCCCTTTTTCAAAGGAAATCCTCGTAGCTGCAGCTGAAACCAAGCTGCAGTTACGAAGTTCTCATTAAAAAGCATCGCAACGTTGTAAGGAATCTTGGATTTAAACCTTTTTAAAGTTTGCTTATATCCAACTTTGAGCTAATCTAAAATGAAGGAAACAATTCGAGATATTTTAATATCCTTCTCATGCTTTTCGCGTCGAATTCCTGTTGTGACAAAAGCTTTAGAAGACGGTACTGACCAAAATTAGCATGCACAGACGTGCAGACATGCAGTCTGGTCTTAGCATATATATGTACAGTTTGGCTTATACTTAATCATTTTGGCAAAATCCAGCAATAAACTAGTTACTTACTAAAACGTATCTTAAATTGGAAACAAAAGTTAAAGGATACAGGACAGCAGTTTCAGCAGGAATCCAAAAGAGAGTAATCAGGACCTTTACTGCTTTCTTATACCACAATACCACAGAATCTAAAGACACTAAAGAGAACAGGGTTGAACAGATTTGCACAGTCGCAGTTTCATCTATATCCACTATAGATTTAACCCTTTCCCACATGACAAAATTTTAGGGTTCTCCTCTTAAAGATTACAATAAACGTTTGAATTGTGTACAATAGAACTTAAAATATTGAGGCACAAGGAGAAAATGCTGATTATCAGCATTTTCTTCTCTTGTTTCAATGTTTTCCGAAGGCTTTTTGTATTACATGTAGGCGCGTCAAAACCAGGTCTTGTTTGGGAAAGGGTTAAATACCGTAAGAGTCATGTGTCCAGATATCCGCTCAATTATAATAAAATTCTAGTTTGTGATAATAAGGACACTTTGTACCTCAATCTTTAAACAATTGATCTAATACACTTGTTGATATATAAATGTATCAATTGCCGAAAGTGAAGCAGATGCGATTAAGAAATTTTGCATATTCTCATACTCCGTAACCAAGCGTTCACTCAAAGATATTTCTGATGACAATTTTAACAGAATGATCTTTTACCTTTAATGTGTATCCAGATAGACAACGTTCTGGTAAATGAAGAAATTGCTTGTAACAAAAAAAATCTTCATTTACCGCAATGTTTTCAAACGCCTTTTCACTTAAGAGGCGTCAAACGGTGTCAATGTGCAGAAATGGGTTTAAAATGTGGTAATTGTTTAGCACGATTTTCTAACAATTTTGTCCTTAATGTATAAGATCATTTCAGGGAGAAATAATCCGAAATCGGGAGGATTGAAATGGAATCACGAAGCCTTTAAACCCTTTCCCAAACGGCAAAATTTTAGGGTGATCCATTTCAAAAACTGCCACACATGACAAAATGGATATTATTAAAGATGTGATTTGTGTAAAATATGGCACAGAAAGTATTGAGAAAGAAGGAGAAACTGCTGCTTATCAGCAGTTTCTTCTTTTGTTTCAATGTTTTCCCAAGGCTTTTCTATTAGGGACGTCAAAACCAGGTCTTGTTTGGGAAAGGGTTAAAATGGAAAATATCTGACAGCGCATTTGAATTTACCCTAATTGAAATAATCAGCGAGAATTCGCAGAAACGTCTTACATGATTAGATGACACTTTGACATGATTAACCCATTACCAAACGACAAAATTTTGGACTGTTCCAAATTCAAAGATGTCGCAGACGACAATTTGAAGTAAACAAAATTAAACTGTTTTGGTCTTTTTGGGTAGAAAACATGGTGGGAAATGAAGAAATTGCTTGTCACAAGCAATTTCTTCATTTTCCACAATGTTTTCCCGAGCCTTTTCTTGTGAGGGAGTCAAAAAGCGTCACCATGCAGTAATGGGTTAAAGTCGTTTTGAATCTTGCAATACCCACCGCTAGGAATCACGTGACACAAAAAAAAACAGAAAATCATCAATGATTTTGGTAATATTTTACTTTTTTGAATTTCCGGTTTGCAGCAGATAAGGCTGGAAAACGCCATGGATTTACTGAATGCAAAGGATGTTTTAAATATCAGCCGATAAAAAAGTTATTGATGACCAACAAAAGTTTTGGAAACTGACATACTGACATTAGCTTTAATTGCAATTCAGGATTGTGATGTATGTTCAAAAGAAAATCCTTTGACAGGCGCTTTTCAAATAAATTTTCAATTATTAATTTTGCAAACGATCTCGTAACCATACGATCAAACAAAGAGTAATTAAACTTGAAATATTTAAGACTTTGCAATTTTGTAGCATTATTTCGTACACAATAGGTACACAATCAGTTGTCCTGTTCGATGCAGTTTTGTTTATCAAAAACTTAGGTATGTCGTATTTTTCCTCCGATGAGTAATGTCAAAAATGTTTCAAATTTAAAATGATTGTATAAATTTTAGCATAAACAATTTTTTGTTGATTCGTCACCCATAACACTTCGTTGTTTTCAAACATAAATATTTTCACACATTAAAGAATCAGGAAAAGAATAATATGAATCGTGGTACATGTTTTCAGATCCATGATTATCTACTTTCTCAAATTCTCATTATTTTCATTCATACAGTGAAACATCTCGGGGCTCTCCCACTCATTAGTGTCACAACAAAGCACAGGACCTCCATGATTTATAATGCTTATCTCTAGTATTGTATAGAAACAATAAACAGCCATGGTCTGATATGCTATATATACAGTCAAATATTTCTGAGAAAATATAATAAAGATACAGATTTTGGATAAGTACGACCTAAATAAGAAGGATTTAAGCAGCCAGACACTAAGGAATGATGCATCGATGACATGATACATATGTAATTTACAGACGGAATGACAGAATTCTGAGCTTCATGGCTTATTATTTTTCATAGAAGTAAAGTTATATTCTCAGATTCTTGGAATAGTATTTCATAAAAGTAGAGTTACATTCTCATCTTTTTGGTTTGATATTCTATGACAGTAAAATTATGTTCTTATCTTCTTGATCTAATCAGTGATTTTTTCCCCTAAAAACGGTCGTTATTGAGACCCTTTCCCCTCTCCGAGGAATATACTTTTTTACCCTATTTCAGATGAATTTTCCCCTCCTGGAACTAGATTTTTTGTTGCAAAGAAAATCAAAATCATATTTAGATTCTAGGCATCTCTTACAATTCTATTAAGTGTTTGAATGTCCCATTATGATATACAAGTAAATTAAATGCATTTATAACACTGTATTTGAGAGTATAAGCATGTAATTTCCCCTTTTCGGGCGTTCACGCGAAAATTTTCCCCAACTATGGGCCCTGACCACCTTCCCCCAAAATAAAAAATAAACACTGCTAATATTTCATAAAAGTAAAATTACGTTCTCAGCTTATTGGCGTAATATTCTATAAATGTGGGAGTATGTATTCAGCTTTTTTGGCTTGATTATTCATAAAAGTAAAAGAAATAAGTACGTTACCGTATTCTGATACAAGTATACTGTACATTTGTGCGAGGCGCTTATTGTGAACAAATATGATAATCATACAGGAATTACCCAATGTTATACAAATACACAGAGCTAATTGTGTGGTGGGATTTGCATGTCTTGTCGATTTCCCCTGGGGGTTTAAATCTTGTTCCCAATACATGTATCCAAGACATTGTATCCTGGTGTTTGATGTTTAACAAAAATCACGAATTCGTTAAAGGACAAAGAACGGAAGATCCGTCTTATTTCTGTATAATAGAATAATCTCCATAGAATCACAATTGTGTCATTGAATTTATCTTATACTTGATTAATTTTTGGGACAAATTGGATTACTCGTTTCGATCGTGAGCATACGATATGTCGCTGTATTTACAAGCATTTGTTCCATGAATGGTTAATTCTCCTTCCTACTGTTCTGCTTTATAAAAAGATAGTGCTATTTTTAAAATAACCATTTATGTGAAATTAAGGCTAACACTTAATGCTACACCACCAGACTTAAACTATACAAATTTAGCTTATTCAATTGATGATTATGTTATCGGTTTGTATTCGAAAGTATACCAAGACTTCTATTTCTCCACATTTACGTAAGAGTACAAAATTCTGAATTAGCAATCTTCAACGTTCGCCTTTATTACTGGAACCATCCGAATAACAAACCATAGGCGTAGCAACACGTACGCAAAAACGCAATTGCGTACACATAGTGAAAAAATGTGGATTTTTGTTTTTATTTCCCTTGATATAAACACCTGAATCGCCTTTTCAATACATACCAAATACCCACCATGAGCCATGAATGACCATGGTCATTTGAGACTCCAGGTGAGCATTTGGTATGTGTTTCATAAGTATCTACATGAAATTTTCAACAAAAAAAGAAGTATTCGGAGATGCCCACTAGACCCACCCAGCAGTATGGATCAACCATCAAACCTCCCCTAATACATTAGACATTTGTTTGCGTACACTTTCCTTTCGGCTAGCTGCGCCAGTGCGAAAGATGAAATGTTTGGTACCGAATTGACAACCTATCAAAGTATCTCTTTTTGGCTAGACGGCTCTGTCACGAGTAATCACGCAAGCTAATTGATTGACTGCAACTGCGCTGATATTATCGTTCATTGGAGTAATAAGGGGAGTTTATCTGTCTGCCTTCTATTTGAAAACCTGTAATTTTCTTCAGGTTTGATGATATGAAATTTCCATTGATTATAATGTAACACTGCTAGTGAATAGCAATGAATTTCGTGCTAAAAATAGACTGGGTTTTCTGTTAAGTTTTGATAAACCGTCGGTGTTGTTATAAAATCTCGTAACCACGGCTTGAATCAAGCCATAGTTACGAGATATTATAACAACATCGACGAAATACTATTTGTTTATCTAAAATTACGTCACGGTTAACTAGATAAAATCGTTTCCTATATACCCATTTGAATTCAAACACTTACCAACAAACCGTTTTTGACAGTTCCATTTTGAAAGATGTTACAGAAGACAATATGGATATTAATGAAGACAGGTTTAATGTACATTATAGCCTCTATGTCACAATCACTGATATAAAAGGACATAATTCTAGATACTCTTTATCAGCATTTGTTTCTTTTTACCAAAATGTACCCCATCCTGTTCTTTTGGTGATGGCAAAATCAGGTCATGTCTAGAAAGATTTTCTAAATGATATACATGTATGCTTATTGTTAGAAACCCCGGTATTCCATACAAAGTTCGGCTTTGGTCATAGCGCAGTTTTTAGAGTATCTACCTCTCACGCGAGAGGTCCTGGGTTCGAACCCCGGTCGCGGCAAATATCCTTTCTAACAAAATTGTCACCAATCAATGGTTTAAAAACCGTTAACCTACATGGGCGAGGAGCTGGATGCTCGGTTAGTATGTTGTGGTAGCACCGGTATAAGAAACGACAGGAATCATTGGTTAGGTGCTGCAGCCGCCTCTACCAATTATACCAGGATCACCAAATTGGGGCTGGATTTTGAGCATGTGTGTAAGACTGCATAGCAAATATATATTATCGTTATTTATTTAATACTTCATATGAAATTCTATTCTTGCTATTATTAAGCATATACAACACCAGTTAATATGATGCGTTTCAGTTCTTCGTGTGTTTCGGTATTTTTATGGACCGATCCAGTCATGCGATTGAGCGGTTGGTAATTCGCATCTGGAAGAAATGACAATAAAATTTACAAATGCATGTTTTATTCATTTTATGTTCTCGTAAAATGTGTCAGCATGTAAAAGAAACATGCTTTTAGTGTAACAATTATTATCAACATACAATTGAACCAGTTTCAACCAATAAGTCGAACATTTTGTACAATAATCGCCTCACAAACTCTGCACGCTGATATCGCAAAAGCGTTATAGTGGTTGCCGATCGTCAGATCGGCAACCAATTAACACAAAATTCATTGCTATTGCACTCTTGGTACCACTTCTATGACTCTGTTGAAAGACACATTACCACTGAGAAACAATGTCATAACACCACCATTGACTGTCACCAGTTTATGGTCATTTGGGAATTTTTTCCAGCAAGTGTAAAGGAAGGACGGCATGAGCAATATACAAGCTACAACATGGCATAATTAAACTGTCAACATGAATTCCAGCAGGACGGCACGCAGAAACAGAATTACGTACAGTTAATAAATGCGCAAAATAGAGTCACGAAAAGTTGAAGATCATTTGAACGAAACACGGAAGTTTTGTGTAAGCACATATGACATTATGACATAGAAATGTCCATGATATAAGACTGCTTATCTCCATTATATATATAGAAATATTGACATTCAATGAGATTCGAAATGCAATGATTATCGTAAGGCTCCTTTTATTTCTTCTGAACTATAATTTGGCATTTTATTGTAGTAAAGATTACTGGATTATTGTAAAATTGTTTTAAGAATGCTGTAGTTCACGGTGAAAATTTTGTATCATGGGATGGAGAACAAATACGGTCAATTTAGCCCCGCTTCAGGAGACAAACTTTGCTGTATCTTTCTAACATGTATCTCTGCGTCAATTTTAAGTGGTTTGTTATGTGTCCTGTTTTTACTCAGCACCTTTTCCTCAAATGTATGGTTTATTTGTAGAATCGTTCAAATAAACCATACGTTTTAAGGAAAGGTGCTCAGTAAGACGGGATGCATAAGAAACCGTTTAAAACTGACGAAAAAATAATTATTGAAAAATATCTAACCTGAGGTGGGGGCTAATTTGGCCGTAGATGCTGTTCATCCAATGATGCATAATACTCACCGTGAATTGCTACGTGTGTGTGTTGGGGGGGGGGGTCACGTGGTATTCCCAATCGATTAGAAACTCAATTTGTATGTATGGACGCCTTTTAGAGTGAAATAACCCCAAATTTGGGGGATTCAAATGAAATCACGAAACCTTTTAAAATAAAAATAAATCGACAGTTCATTTGAATTTTTCCAATTAGAAATATTCACCGTGAATTCTTATGCTTCTTACTTGATTGAAAACGATTTAAAGTGACATTTCAGAATTTTTTGTCATAAATTGTACTTTTATTTTTATCTGAAAGAGCATATTTCCTTATGAAAATTCTGAAAATTTCAAGCCAAAATATTGCGCCGTTTACGAGAAATTTATATTTTTGTATTAAAATTGAACAAATTGTTGTGGACAACAGTTCCGATTTATATGCAATTTATCGATTATGTCTCAACTTTAAATGCGTGTTTCTCGCTTATTGGCAACAACTTTAAAAAAAACTAATAGTATTTATACTCATTAGAATAACCAATCTTGGCATCAAGACATACTTTAAAAAATTGAAATTGGAATGAAATGTCCCTTTAAGAAAATTAATCATCTTGTGGAATTTTCAGCAGTGTTTGCAAATCTGAAATGATATAACACATAACACCAAAACGATAACTATACCTTTATAAAGACTTCGGTTACGATATGTTTAAACTATTTTTTTTTTTTTTTTTTGTATATTCCTTGACCCAAAATCTGTAACAAATATTTTATGTAAGTCCGTCGTCAGTAGATTTTAAATTTTAAAAAAAGAGGATGGTTTAGTCTAGAAGGAGAGTGTGTTGGTCTACGAATCGCTTGAATAAGGGAAAAGCTAGGACATTATATTGGTAAAAGAAGAAAGTGTGGCTTGTTTATATGTCTTCTTCACGAATCATGCATTCACTATTATAACTTTTTCTGTCATTTGCAAAGTTTCGGGAATTTTAAGAAATAAATATGAAGAAAATCCGACAAGTTCGCTTTTACTTAAAGTTCAGTTATTCATTTCGGAAATATTTCGAAATCATTATATCTGACAAAGAGTAATTGAACTTGAAATATTCACGAGTTTCCAATTTACTCGAATTATCCCCTACTTTAACTCGTTCTGCTTATTTGTCTGTTTATTTGTCAATAACTATCAACGATCCGTCGGCAAACTATGTGGATTGTGCATTGAGACTCGATATGTCATTTTCCACCACTGGAAAAATATTCACGCAATAAAAAAGCGAAGTATGATCCGAAACCAACTTAGTCCCAAATACAATTAGTCATTTTCAAATTACCAAACTTCTATTTTGTCGTTTTTCTTCAAAGTCATCGTACATGCAGCATGTACGAGGGTTTCGAAGAAAAAGGTAGGTTTCCCCATTCTAATTTCTTTTTCAGAATTTCCCTTGTTCATTAACGTCACAATAAAGCGAGGAATTTTCGTGATTTACTATGCTTATCACTGCTATTGTACAGAAACAATAAAGAGCATTGGAACAATATGTATTGATAAATGAGTCGGTGAGCTTTAAAAACATGAACATATAATATATGTATTTCAGACGTTTAACCCTTTCCCAAACAACAAAATTTAAGGGTGATCCACTTCAAAAACTACCACATGTGACAACATGGTAGTTAGTAAAGATAGAATTTGTGTAAAATACCGGTATGGCATAAAATATTGAGACAAAAGGAGAAACTGCTGGTTATCAGCAGTTTCTTCTTTTGTTTAAATGTTTTCCATGCCATTTCTATTAGGGGCGTCAAAGCCAGGTCTTGTTTGGGAAAGGGTTAAACGAGTAATACCGGGTATCACGTTTCTATGTCTTTCTGTCCGGAATTACTAAATTCGCCAACAATCAATTATTCATCAGAAGAATATAATCCTCTAAAATACCAAAGCAAATGAAATTTTATACTCGTTTGAAGTAGACGGTTGTTAAAGAGGAGACATTGGTGTTCTAATGGACATTGTTATGACAATTATAGGTGGAATTAAACATGCATACACTGCATTTTGTGTGGGTTGTATTTTTGATACACGTGTACTTCCAAATTAAGATCAAAATTATACAATGCCATATAAAGAAGCAGAGATAATAGCAGACAGAGATTTGTCAGTCTCGTTGATTTCCCTTGGGGATTTTAATCTTGTCTCTAATACGTAAGACGTATTCACCATGGTATAAACAGAAAGCCTAAATATTTTAGGAAAATCACCACATTTTTAAAAAGGACAAAACACCAGAGAGCCATCTTAGTTCACGTATAATAGAATAATCTCCATAGAATCACAATTGTATCATAGGATTAATCTTATACTTGATTAATTCTCGGGACATATTGGATTTCGTGTTTCGCTTGTGAGCATACAATATCCGCTATGCTTCGCTATGTTTTTAAAAACATGAGGTCACAAAATGGCAAATGACTTTTTTTTAATTCTAGTTGTTCAAAATAATACAGCGTGTATATCATCTTTACATAATTATGCGATTTTGAATCAAACTCTGAAACAGTTTTAGCTATTCACTTATTACATCCCAGTTAAATCACGTTTCCGGTTATAATTTTTAGTGAATCAAAACTTCGAGTTTGTCAGTTTTCCTACAGTGTACCGTACTCTGAATTAGCAACCTTTAATGTTTGTTTTTACAAGAATTTCTTAGGAGTAAACGAAAAGTTACATATTCTAGAACCTAATGGCCTATAAAGCAAAGTTTCCATTTATGCTAGACTGTTCAGTTCCAAGTATTCAAGCAGACTAATTAATTGACTGCAACTGCTCTGATATTATCATTCAGTGGTGTATTAAGGGGGAATGCTCCAGTTTCCTATTTTTTTTCCCAATAATAGAATTTATTTATATTTTGTATGTTGAAATTACATGTTATTACCAATTGAAAAATAAAATAAAAATGGATGGTCAGCGATCTTGTTTGAATTTTATAGGCATTCGTATCACATACCCTTACATCGAAAAAATGCACACTTTCTTGCACCTGTCCAGGGTCACTAAAATGGTAATAAAATGCTGTGTATATTTATCGTTTAGTCCTGAAAACGGATTTAAAGTAACGTCTTACATTTAATAAGAACAGAAACCCCAAAATATGTGCTATTATAAACGCATAAATGTATGAAATAACATGCTCACGTGTTCGATTAGATCAACAAAGCTGGAGTGTTTTATGTCAAAATTTGCATATTTTTGGGATTTTTTCAAGTTCTACTTAATAGAATTTGATAAAACTCCCTCATTGTATTAAGCAACATGTCCTGGTAATAATTCAAAAAGAAAATGTATAGGTCAGCGCACTTATTAGTGTATTACAGCAATTTTTATCAGCTACACATGAATAAAATGACGCAAAACCGTTATAACTGCATACACACTACGACTGTCTTGCTCTAAATAATCTATTTCCATCTTAAGGAAATCAGTTTCGCATAATAAATACACTTTTATTGTCGAAAATGGTAAATTGCAATGATGTACATGTATTATATTATTGAAAATATGGTAGCGAAACATTATTGGTACGAAACATTTAATTTACTACCGTAATGACCGAGTGTTCCGAAAAACTGGAGCATTCCCCCTTAAATGGCGTATATCCATAGCTGTCTGTCTTTCTTTTTGTTAACCTGCAATTTTCTCCAAATTTGGTATATCAAAATTACAGTCCCACATCTAGTAACACTGTATGTTACGACGGGATATATATGTACAAAGCCTCGACGGATCACGAGTATAAAAAACTATTGATGTCCTCAAGAGTGATGTCCAAACACGGCGCCATGTCAACACTAATATAGTGACGTATAGTCGTAATTTGGGTGGAACTTCTTCTAGACCTCAAATTTCTTACCGACTGTAAATATATGAATACAAGACCAACGTATAAGATGCAAGACAATTATAATGTCAATAAGAATTTCTGAAGGACACCGCTCGAATAATGTAGCCATTTAATTTTGATATACACAAAGTAATTCACGCGAAATTGAATATCATAACTACATAAAACGTAAGTTTCTCGTAAGGACAGACATAACAAAATAGTCCTGAAGGCGTTATAACGTTAGTAGAACCGACTTAACTGTTGATAGCCATTTTCTTTTCCTTTACTGTTATATGTTACTATGTCTATAACAATAACGTTTCTACTATGATTTTGTCATTTTTAAATGTTACATGGTGAATGCAAACTTGTTTTAAATGCGAAAATTGTTACGCAGGATTATCTCGCCATATTTCATATTGAGGGGATTCTCATCTTTACCTTATAAAGCATTTCAGAGGGAAACATTCCCAAGTGTAAGGGAATTCAAATGAAATCACGAAACATTTTAAATGGAAAAATAGTCGACAGCTCATTTGAATTTTCCTAATTGAAGTTACTACTGTGAACTTTATAGCCTCTAACTTGATTGAAACAATTTAAGATGATTTATTTTCTTGTGAATATTTCAATATGGGTTTCAAATACCATAGGACATAACTCCAAATCACCGTAATTATAGCCTTTAAAAGTCTTTGGTAACAAAATAATAATTATCGGAGTACAGCGGTCAAGATTCTAGCAAAATTGTCTCTTCGAAATATATATCACTTCCAATCATTCGCATTACTTTATATGGTCGTTTAATAAAGTAGAAAATATGTCTTCAAAATATCAAGTGATTCGAGTAAGCTTTTGCAGTCAAGAAAAGCTAGACTGGGTTCCAGACTGACCATTTTTCCCTATTTACTTTCTCCGGTCTAAATATCATCAACACGATCAAAAACGAGTGCCGCAATATGTGACGGGTATTGACTTTTTATGCGTTATCTTATTGACCAAATTGTATATTGACGACTGGATCCAGGCTAAGAAAAGCATACTCTTTGTACTTACATAATTGTTAATTGGCTTATTAATTCAAACGAGCACGTTAAGGTAGTCCACTCCAAATGAGATTCGTGCGACGTCGGAATTATTCGGGCGAAGTTGAAAACATTTGGCGATGGTACTTTCCAGCGGCGAATGTTTACGACCGCGCTCGAATAGGTTCGGATGCGTAACGACGACGCTCGAAAAAAGCCAAGGTATTATTAATCTCAACATGGCGACATTACTGGTTTTCTGCCTTAAGCCTACAGGGGTTTACATGTAATTGTTTTCAGAAATAATAGTTATTTTGTAAAAGGAATATAAATCATCTGAGGGGTTCCATTCTACTTAATTTTCAATTATTCATTTTTGAAAAGCTTTTGTAGCAACTAAATCAGACAAGTAGTAATTAAATTTAAAATATTAAAGAATGTACAATTTACTAGCATTGTCTCGCGCATGATGGCCATACGTTATTATGTCTGGTATTTTACAATTGTATTTGATAAAATACATACTTTAAAACGGTCTACTTATTTTTCTGTATGTAAAATTGATATGAGGATAAATACAGAGTATTAACATTTTTTTAGTAATAAATAAATTTCCCCCCAAGCATTCCGTCGGCAAAATCCGTCTGTTTTAGGGTACAATGTGAGAAACTATTTTCGACCTTTGTAATAATTTGCACGCAATAGAAAAGTAAATATAGAACAATACAGGTCAGCTGATCGAGATCCTTGTTGACCCAAAATACTTTAAATCCTTCTTTTCAAGATCGCTTTTTATTTTTCTACACTACTATTTCGTTGTACTTTCTAAAAAAGTCATAACAGACAAACATGGACCAGCAGGTAGGTGCAGTACAAAAAAAAGTGTACGCAAAACTTATGGACAATGCATCAGGGGGATGGGTGGTGGGTATCCCTATACTGCTGGGGTGGGTCTTGAGGGCATTTTTGAGAAAACTTTCGAAATGTAGAATACATATAAAATATATACCAAATACCTACATGGAGCCACGAATGACTTTGGTCATTCGTGGCTCCTAGTGGGTATTTGGTATGTTTTAATGGGGATTCAAGTATTAATTCCAAGGTAAACAAAAACAGAAATTCACATTTTGAAGAAAAATGCCACGTGTACGCATGTGCGTTTTTGCGTAAGGGTTGCTAGGCATATGCAGTATGATCTTACTCCATGTTAGTTTCAGATGCAATTAAAGTCCTTTTCAAGTATCCAAACTTTTATGTAGTCACTTTCTATAGAAGAATTGTAACTGCAGCTTTTTTCAAGCTGCATTTACGAGGTATTTAAAGAAAAGGGACGATATCTTCAACCATCATAATTATTTTCACACAATAAAAAATATAATAGTTTCTATGTTCATAAGCGTCACATCAAAGCGCAGGATTTTCAAGAGTTATGACGCTTATAAATATCTGCTTCTGTACAGCAACAATAAAGTACATAATCTGAACAATGTGTATTGATAAACGAGTTGGCGATGTTTAGAAACATGAAAACGTAATGTGTGTATTTTAGACGTTTAAACGACGTCAAATCACGTTTGCAAGAATTTCGATCAGGATTGAATAAATTCGTTTACAATCAATTATTGAACAGAAGATAATAATCCCCCAAAATGCCAATACAAATACATATGTACTCGTGTTGGAGTAAACAAATGTAAAGAAGATATTGGTCTTCTAATGGAAGTTGTTGTTGAAGTTTATTGTGAGATTAAGTTTAAATAAAAGTCTGTGAACACAACGGCTAAACTGGTTTTAAAGGGGCATATGTTAGGATTTTCAGAGATCAGAACAACACAGGGACAGTCAGAGATTGCATTGTTGTATTATGCATTGCATTATCTAGGGCCACAAAGAAAGGAATGTTAGTGTTTTAGTGCTGATACCAAGTTTTTCACCATCTTTCATAGACCAGTTTCCCATAAATGCTACTATAAATATAAATAGCGGGTCCGACAATAATATACATACTTAAACTACAATGACTAAATGAACTTCCTCTGAAATTTCAACGGACAGAAATAATCTAGCTATGAAGGTTGATTATTACATACACTATTTCTTTCATCTGACCACTACTGAACCACAGCGGCTAACTCACATGACTTTTGAGAAACGTACACACACTCGCTTTAAGGTAACTTTTTCTAATTTCTAGGCTCAGCGGATTTTGGTGAGATAAAGTGCACCGCACGCGCCCTTGATGGCACCATTCCGCTTTTATCTCAGTGTACACCAAACAACAATGATATTTAAACATTTAAACGCAAATATAGACAACAGGGGTGCACATTTCCGACTTAACATTAACACAAAAAACCGCTTACTTTTGAGTGTTCAAAAACGCGATATTTGGTGAAGACCGAATAAGCATTTCCAACGGCTCGGTATTTAAAGTGACATTAGTATCCGTAGGCCCAAATTCCTTATGATCCACAAAAGTTGGCTTTTAGCATGTTGTCGCACGGTTTATAGACTTTATAAGACAGAATACAAGATTCATACAGCAAATGACATAAATCGATAATCATGCAGCGGTGTAAAGCTATGTAAAATATTCAAAGTGGGCAGATACTGCCAGACAGTGTTTACGAAATGATGTGATATTGGGTTTTAAATCCGTCGTAATCTAAGCCAATACAGATCAGACAGAGCTGACATTTGGCACAGAGGAAAATTAAAGGCCATATTTCATTTATGTACAGTTATTTTTACAGCAAATTATTCAGAAAATAAGTAAGTAACAGTAAATGTGTATCTTTAATGCGCGTATGGTGTACTCTATCTTGTTGCAATCCGTTAAGTAAAAGAA
Organism: Fragum sueziense; assembly: GCA_963680895.1. Lineage (NCBI taxonomy): Eukaryota > Metazoa > Mollusca > Bivalvia > Cardiida > Cardiidae > Fragum > Fragum sueziense. The sequence goes on from OY804604.1 coordinate 6,476,647, forward strand.
ATTAAGTTGGAAAAAACTACATTGAAACGTGCGATTTTTTGTGTGTACTTTTCCAAAAAGTCACATGATTAAGCATTTGCGTCAATTCAGATAAAAATAACACCACGTTGTACAAGAAAAGAAATAGTTTAAGTGAATAATGTATAAGCCTTGTCTAACATCCTTGAGGATTTTAATCTTGTCTCTAATATTTATGACGAATTCGTCTTGTTATAAACACAAAGCGTACATATTTTGGTAAGATCATGATATTATTCAAATGACAAAGAGCTGAAGAGCCATCTCATTTCCCGTATAATAGAATAATCTCCATAGAATCACAATTGTGTCATTGAATTTATCTTATACTTCATTAATTCTCGGTGACATATTGGATTCCTTATCTGATTGTTATGCGTATAAACTATTGTCAGACAAACATAAAAGAGAGGAAAAGGGCATTCTGAATGTATTGTAACTAATCTATACTGTGGGCCATTTGAATAAGATCGATTAGAAGGTTTCAATGGGTACCAGTAAGTTAAGGCTGATTAATGATAAGTCATATTTTGTATTTCGAAAAGTTTAAGAACCCTCTTATCTGTAATTCTCAATTATAATAGCATCTTTGCTATTCTCGTTTTACAACAAATCCGTAGCAAAGCTCCTTTTTTCAATAAGTCAAAAAATTAATTAGTAGATAATGTCACTTGACTAATTTAAAAAGAAAGTTTGCTAAGAAATATTATAATTAGCAACAGATTCACTCTACAGTAATGGATCGAATGCTAAGAGTGCTCAATATATCGTCTTCTTGTCTTAAGTTAATCGCCATTGCATTCAATCCACAAAATGAATCTAATTACACGTGGTTAACTATATAAGCTGCCTCTTGATTAAAATTCAATTAAGACTAAGGTCCTTACTGTGAAATTTGCTTTCAACGTTGAGATTTGTTAGTGCCTCTTAGGAAGTAACAATTTACTATGAATTATGAATAATATATGCACTGTTTCTATAAATCAGATTATTTAGAATAGATTAATCCAAATGAACATTAGATTTGTCCTTAGCAGGATAGATTGGCGTCACAACATTAGTTGCATGAGCTTGATAAAATACCGGTTATGACATTTTGCACACACCATAGATGATTTCTATGACGTAGGTTTATTTCTAAATTATGCTTCTATCTATCCCATTACCAAACGATAAAATTCAGACTTGTCAAAATTCAAAGAGGGTGCAGAAGATACTAGGTAAGTTTACATTTTGGGGAAGAAAACATTGTAGTAATTGCATTTTTCATGCATTTAACATGCTGGGTGTCAAAAAGCATCATTGTATAAGGAATGACTGATACTATATTTACTTTATTTGGTAATACTTAAATTGTTACGCACGATACTCATTTATGTACGAATCATGGTTTTGTTCTTGGACATGATCAGAGGTCGATAGGAACCAACCAAACTAGGTCAGAATTGAATCAAATTGACCTAATTATACGATCCAGTTACAAAACTCTAAAGACATTAAGCTTTCTAACGAACGAACTCCATCGAAAAGTACATCTGCTGGATTAAAGAATAGCATCGACAAAGACAAAAGAGGTTGGACATAATTTAACTATTTTGTGTTTTTGAAAAGAGAACTTGTCCATAGTAACAGGAAAGACGGATAAAAGGCGTTCTTTTGTTATTTCAACTAAAACCATATTTTGCGGTACTCAATTGAATCGTCTCGATGAGAAAATTCTATATATGAGACGATTCTAATGGGTACAAACAACATTGGGTTTGATAAATATTTAAAGATATTTTGATTTTTAAAAAACCATCAGCCGTCTTATCTATAGCTCTGATATTATATGTTAGTCCCAGTACTGTTTCTTTATGAAAGACCTCAGTTCACTTTCTTTTGTTACCTTTACCCTTTCCCGAACGACAAAATTTTAGGGTTATCCACTTCAAAAACTGTGACCAATGACAAAAATGAAGTTATTAAAGAAAGAACTTGTGTTAAATATGACATAGAAAATATTAAGACAAAAGGAGAAACTGCTGGTTATAAGCAGTTTCTTCTTTTATCTCAATGCTTTCCCAAGCCTTTTCTAATAGGGACGTCAAAACCAGGTCTTGTTTGGGGAAGGGTTAATAACTTGTAAAGTTCTTTCTACAAGGGACGTCAAAACGTTTCTGAATGGATAAAACTGATATGACTAGTGATAGTTACAAAAGTGTATTAGTTATTGAAACACGTTAATAGAAAAATGGCTGTCTCAGAATCGAATAATACTATAGGAAAGACAAAAATAATCTACTTACATTTGTGATCTATATATCCACTGTCTGTAATTAGAAATAAAAATATGTGTCATCCGTAATGCTAAAATGGATTTTTAGGATGTCAATAAAACTAAATTTCAAGAATAAGATCATCCTTAGCAGACGTCAACTAAAAACGTAGTATTTGAAAAAAGTGTACATATAGTGAGATAGAATAGAAAAGAAACTTCTAGATCAAGTCTGTGCAGCCTAACTAATATCAATACTTTTCGCATATTCAAAAGAGGGTCCCTTAAAGCGTTACGTATCACATATGTACTAAACAAGAACATTTGTTCTTATAATCCTGAAATAGAAAGTTGAATGACAGATGCATCTTAAAAACTGCACAAACCATTTTGTTAGAGCTCGGTAATGGAAACTAGACAACTACGTTGAGGCTAAGTTTTAATAGCGAAATCACAGGAAACCTTTTAGACCTTTCATGTCAGAATGGTCACCAGCATGAAAACCCGGTTGTTAATTCGCAAGTCACTTACACTATTACACTTACACTATTCGACGATTGAGAACAATCAAGTTAATGCTGCACGTAAATTTAAGTGGATAGCATGGTACAGATTCGAAAATTGTATTTCCAAAACGCGCAAATTCAGAAGAAAAGACAATTTAAGGTATCCAAACCCTCAAACCCACCAAAGAGCCAGATGCGAAATTTGAAAAGTGCCAGTGTATTCCTAAACTGTGTTACATTTCCAATCCAAATACAAACATAAGCATTTTGTACGGTTCAGAATTTTGAATTAATGCATACTTATGGAAATATTTGATAAAAAGTTCAAAATTACCTCCCTTGCATATGAATATAGAGTAAAAAAAATAGTTTTAGATTATTTTCTTCTTGAAGCACAATCTTGAAATCCAGCACGGTGAATCAACCGTGTGACGTGTATTTACAAGTGTGTAATTTAATGCATTTCGTATGGCTAGTAAGTGGTGATTTTTGAGGGTCTGTAAAAATGAAGTCAATTGAAATATTAGGTTTATATTTTTAATATGTCCTTGGTCTTGTCAATAATTCCCTCTCCGTTATACCTTTAATGTTATTTTCTGTTGTTCTTTACATGTTTTATGCACATGTCATATCAGCAATATCGTGACAACATTCGTGTCATTAGTCCAACAGATAATGAACTGCAATCTGCACTTGTAAACTTAAAATGCGTTATTTGAAACATCGTTATGGTTACTTCATTAGAGCATTCATAACATTGATCTCCTGTATAACCCATTACCACACAATGATCTTTTTGACTCCCTAAAAGATAATGGCTTTGGAAAACATTGTGGAAAATGAAGAAATTGCTTGCGACAAGCAATTTCTTCATTTTTCCACAATATTTTCTACACAAAATTACCCTAAAATGAAAGGAATCACTCATTATGAATTGTCGTCTGCAACATCTTTGAATTTGGACCAGTCATAAATTTGTCGTTTGGTAATGGAATAGCTCGAAGTCTTTTCTTGAGCTTGTTATTAAAGAGTTCTTTTATTTAACGTATTTTTGATAAGTACAAATACAGTTGAATCGTATTGTAGAGTAGAGATTGCATATTCCAACATTTTTTAAAATCAAACGCATTTTGCAATTTAGTCATTAAGAAAAACTGCCCTTGAGACGAAAATGCCACCTACTGTTTTGATAAGTCTTATTTTGACAACAGACCGGAAGTCAACTCTGGCTACACCGGAAGTCACAAAATTATTTCCAGCAGTCATGACGACGATAATTACTGGAGCAGCAACCCTTTTCCGAACGACGAAAAAAAATTCGGTTCATCGCATCAATTCACGTTGTGAAAAAAAACGAACATTGTTGCCTCTAGAGCAAGATCCATGTTATGTTTTGGAAATGTTTTATGCAAAAAGCTTCGCATTTTCATATGTATGATAGTGATAGACTTAGTGAGATCATTCTTACGATTTATAAAAGGTGATTTCTAAAATTTTACCCGACATCAACAAGATGTCGCATTTGGAAAATAAAAGATATAGCAAGTCAGGACAAAAATCTGTATCTAAGAAATTATCCTAGAAATGTTTCGAACCTAGTTAGTCTGCGCGGTTTTGTGTTAAACAGGTTGATGATTAAGTTTCACTCAAGATGTTGCGGTACATCTTTACACATTTCACCTATATAAACAAGAGAAAACGCGTTCTACATTTTCAATATAATTTTGCAATTGTTTGTTCCAATTTCTCGTACGTGGGATAAGAGTCGAGCCCTGGTATGCAAAATTAACCCATGTCCATACACTGACTCTTTTTGACTCCTCACAAGATAATGGCTTTTGAAAAAAACTGTGGAAAATGAAGAAATTGCTTGTGACAAGCAATTTCTTCATTTTTCACAGTGTTTTCTACGCAAAAAGACAACAAAAATTTAAATTTTATTCAATTGAAATTGCCGTCTGCACCATCTTTGAATTTGGATCAACCTAATATTTTGTCGTTTGGTAATGGGTCAAGGATTTTTTCAATTCGAAATTGTGTTGTTGACATCGGTAAGTTTTTTAAACATCTTCCATAATAATATCATGATACGGCCAAAGAAGTGAATGTGCGACGTAAATATACATTGGCAAATTTTATTTATTATTTTTTTTAAATTTTATTTGTGTACGTCTTTCCTATACATGACACATCTGAACATACTACTTGCTTTTTTATGTTATAGATGTATAATTTTGAACAGAAATATGAAAATGTACTATGGCATTCCGCCATCTTGGACGCTATCTTGAATTCTGCAAGTTGTCTAAGAGTGACAATGTGACATTAACGTAATTTTTGGAAAATGTTGGCACTCATCACCGGCCAATTTTTTTTCTCATATCTACCGTAAATTTTGGTTAAGCTCGGATTCTCCCGGACCAATATTAATAATTATGCTACTATGTATGATAAGTATTAAACACATTATTATTTTCCATGTGACTGTATAAATTAGCCTTCAAATTAACTCTCGTTCATTCATTCCGCATGTCTAATATCACATGAGATACGGCGAATGATATCGCGACTGAAAGAGAAAATGGCAAACAAAATTCGATATTAACTGTGGGAGGGAAGCAAATGGTCAAAGTAATATTGCTTGTTATCTGTTAACATGTTTCCGGGGATGTCAAATATTGTCCCGCTCTATTATATATAAATTAACCCTTTCCCAAACAAGACCTGGTTTTGACGTCCCTATAATAAAAGGCTTATGAAAACATTGAAACAAAAGAAGAAACTGCTGATAACCAGCAGTTTCTCCTTTTGTCTCAATATTTTCTATGCCATATTTTACACAAATTCTATCTTTAATAACTTCAATTTTGTCATTTTTGGCAGTTTTTGAAGTTGATCACCCTAAGATTTTGTCGTTTGGGAAAAGGTTAACTGTGGGAGGCACGCAAATGGTCAAAGTAATATTGCTTGTTATCTGTTAACATATTTCCGGAGATGTCAAATCGTCGCTTTTCTTCAAAAACCTCGTATCCGCAGCTTAAAACAAGCTGCAGATACGAGTTTTTTTGCAGAAAAGCGACGAAATATTGTCCCGCAATACATAAATTACGGATATTGGAATGTCAAAATACCGTTGCTTTTTATTAAAAACCTAGTAACTGCAACTTCTTTACAGCGACGATATACAAATTGCTTGCCGTACGCTGAATGTCAATTCCTTGACAAGTCATCAAATCGAATAAATGTAAAATTGCAATATATTTCATTTACTTTATTTTGCATTGAATCATTAATCACAAACCTTACTTTTGCTGTCCTAAATTGTTTTTTTTATTTCAAAAATATTTCGAAAATATATCAAGAGTAAAAAATTTAAGCTTATTAAGGAAGTATCTAAGAGTTTTGCAATAACCCTGAGAGTCGAATCGGTTATGAAACACGATAATTGATTAGCAGCAACTGCACCGATATCATCATTAAGCAATGTGCAATAATGGGCGTACTGCTGTCTGCGTTCTAGTTGAAAACCTATAATTCACCACAGTATACGAGAGATTGGATTCAAGTTGCCTTTTATTAAGCACGATTTATCTGTATTTAATGAACGTTGGTTATATAATTACATGATAACATTTTTTATGTTTCCTGTGGCTTAGAAATATTTATATCAATATTAAAGTTCTTGCCTGCAGGGGAGAACCGAGAACCGTCCTGAGTATCTTTAAAGTTTGACTTATAGCATTTCATTATCATTTTCTGCGTTTTTCGACATTTTTGATATCACAATATCTAAATGCTCATATGTACCATGTCTGCCGATATATATAGTATAAACGTACCATGTGGAACGCCAATGTTAAACTCAAACCTGTACGGCAGGTGTTGATTATTTTTTCTACCTGAATTTTTAAATCGTAGTAGACCTTTTAGACGTCTATAGAAGACTCATTTTTGCAAGACATTAATTAATGTTATTTTAAATCCTGTAAGCTATATCTATTACGAATTATGTAATTTGTAGAGGCAGATTGATGAATAATTTATTTAATTGGTACTTCCTACAGGGAACAATTAACGATAAAAGTAACACTCGCAGTAAGAATCGTATTCTTAATTATAGATTAAACAGGATGTAATTTATCTAGTTAACAACTCGGAATTCACGTCTTTTTTATTACATGTATTTATTCGGTTATGTCTTTCAGGTTTTGGGTGAAATACTTTATTTGTACTGTTGGTGAAATATAAAGCTACATCGTGGTTTAGAAATATGCATGTGTTATAAACGCATTTAATCAGTTGTGTAGGCATTTCTCTCAACCATAATTTTTGTATTTCTGTTTCAACACATACGATTGTCATTAATTCAATGTTGAAAATTGATTTACTATCTCGCAAAGATAAAAAGACATGTTCTCGTTATACCAATTATTTCTCCATGATTTCAATTTTTACTGACTAATTCCGTAAATGTTTTGAAAATATATTCTTTTAGAAAATAATTCGCTCTGTCAAAGGCCATTTGTGCATTTCAACGTGTTGTGTTCTTTCTAATGATAACGAAGACCACAAGACAAGCCGCTGAACCGTGATGGTGTTCATCTGTATTGTATGATCGTGACAATTTAGACGAGGAAAATTTTGAAAGGGTTTGAATTTTAACCCTTTTCTCAACAAGACCTGGTTTTGACGTCCCTATGTAAAGAGGCTTTGGAAAACATTGAGGCATAAAAAGAAAATGCTGATAATCAGCATTTTCTCCTGTTGCCTCAATATTTTCTGTGCTATTTTGTACATAATTCCTATTGTTTTCAACATTTATTTTGATGTTTGCATCAGCTTTTGAAATTGATACCCTAAAATTTTGCGATTTGGTAAAGGGTTAAACAACAAATTTAGAAGCAGTTCTCTTCTTATCTGCAATTCTGATGCATCATAAATATTGTATTTTCACCAGTTTTGATCGGGCGTTTTCTTCTAGAACAATTTAAAACTTGAATGTCAGCATGATGCACCAGGAAATTATGTGTTTCCAAATTCCTATCTTAATGCGTGGAAGCCCATCATGCATACATCACGTAGGAGATAAGATCATTTGCAGGGTGGCATATTTTAACAACAACTCGTTCAATCAAAACTTCCTTTGTGTAAGAATTGTCTTTTTCAGTTTGTGGTGTACTTATTGTTGATCTCCTACTGAATTATTGTTCATCACACCAGGACGAAAAAGTAACGCGTACTGGTAGAATTATATTTCTTTATTTTTTGTAACGTTAAAGAATGGGTTGCAACAAGTGGTCAACAAAAAGATTTCATTTAAATCATGCTGATTGATAGGGTTACATAATATCTTTAATTTGTATTTGTAAAAAATCTGATGAAGGCTTATATTTGAAGATAATGTCTGACAAAGTGGGTGAGGTAAATCAACACGAAAAGTATTTTTTTTACTTTGAAGTTAAATGACATTTTCTGTACATGTATATATTAGATCAAAATGAAATGTTGCACGTACTTTAAATGGACGGATAGCAGAACATTTTAGGAATCATTTATCATAAATATATATCAGTTTGTTGAATTTCTGTATTCGTTCATCTTTCATTCTCAGATTTTGTTTATTATTGATGTTCTAACTTTAAGAAACTATCTCTACAGTTGTTATTTTTGCATAATATTGTCAAAACATTTTCTGAACATGGATCTATATAATTGAGCTAGGTTTAAGGAAAAAGTTATCAAATTGCAAAGTTAAATTTTGCTTCTCGTTTCAATATAACCTAACCACTTTTTCAGCCACCATCTCCAAAAATTAAGCCTTTGTCAGATTTTTTACACGCACAAATTAAAGGTATTATGTAACTATATCAATTCAAAGTATTCAAAAAAATATATTTTACCCCTTGTTGCAACCCATCCTTTGTCAACTTTACACAATACAAAGAATGCAAATAGAAAAGGCAAAATATAGAGATATAATAAAATGACATGTTGAAAACAGAAACAGTTAGTAATTGACCAAACGCCAGTCGACAGATCGCTCCGCCCAACATAGAATTTTAGACAAACAATGGGGATTTGATCGTTAATAGGGAACGATTTTATCCAGTTAATCGTGACGTAAAATCAGACTCACTAAATAGTATTTCGTAGGTGTTGTTATAAAATCTCGTAACTACGGCTTGATTTAAGCCGTAGTTACGAGATTTTATAACAACACCGACAGTTTATCAAAACATAACATTAAACCTAGTCTATTGTTAGCACAAAATTCTTTGCCATTGGCATGTCGATTATTTTGATAGTCAGTCAATAAATCGATGCAATAACACATGTATTGACGGCGAGATTTGACCCGGCAGAGCAGACCAAGCGGAAAGGTCAACACACTTATCGTCCAGGGGTGATAGGTATGCCGGAACCTCTCGTGATTTGCTGAACACTTCGAATGCTTCGCGATTTACAGCTAGCAATCATATACTGAGAGGCAAAAATAAGTATACACCCTATTCTTCGACGTTTTCTGAGAAAACAATTAATAGATAATTACAATATTTAAACGCCACCGAACGTCTTCGTTTGTTTGATGTGAACTTCTTGGCCTGCCCGTTTATACGTCCTTCCTTCCGTTGCGGAGGCTTTTTCATAGCGTACAGCGTCATCGAAAAAGGGAATATAATCAATTAATTAATGCAATAATTCCCACTGACACATTCTCCACATTTATGAACGGATTTGGATATTTTCAATACAGAAAGTGTCTAGTCATCTAGGACCATGCGTACATTGTTAGTGCTTTTCCAAATTACGAAACGCCATGGCAAAAGGGGGCTTGATGCAAACAAGTAATCCGACATAACTCCTTCTAAATTTATGGACAGATTTTGATAAACTTTAAACAGAATGTTCCTATGCTACATGACTAAGTGTGTAATTGATCTATAGTGTCATGTTTCTGTCGTATTATGCTGCGTCATAGAAAAATGGGTCTTAACGGCAAAAAGGGGCATATTGATCAATTTCTACCAGGCACAAAGAATTGTGTTATAATGTTAGGGAAAATTTAACGTTGTGATCTGTTGTGACAAAGAATAAAGAAATTAAATACGACTTAACAGCAAATAATAGATGCTCTACTAAATCGCACGTGCAAAATTTGCAAAATCGGCATATAGCAAGAGTACGGGTAATCAAGCGATTTCGTGTAAAATCTAACAACATTGTATTATTGGTTTATGAGTAGAAATGAATAGTCCAAAATTTTCAGTCGATATGATGGAAAATAAGAGAGATATCGAAAAACAAAAAGTGTATACTTTCTTTTGCCTCTCAGTATATTATTCAACGACTTAACAGTATTTGCACGTGCATAGATTTGTCGCGTCATCTTAAAATGGTAATTGGTTAACTGAATATGCAAAAATACCGATGCTGGTCAGCCTGTGCCATCTGTACGGTATGACTGGGATGTGAACTGTATTTAAATATTTTCATTTTTTGGAGATTACGCCTATTTTAATGATTAGCGTCACTGAAAATTTCGATCCAAACGGACCACGGTAGCTTTTACACTTTTATTTGACTAGATAAGATAAAAGCTTATTTTCACATGGCGGCACAATGTTGTATAACGGATACAGTGCACGCTTTTACGTAAATGAAGTACGAACCATTCCCGTCTAAACTGGACAATAAACTTTTCCACTTTTGTGAACAGTTAAGGTCACTCTGCCGGGTCAATTATTTTCCTCTATAACAAAGAAAAATTGGGGCATGACATTTTTCTGATCGTCCATTGGCTAGTCGATGCTTTTGATTGACAGTCGGCGTTTGGTCAATTATAATCATTTATTGAAGTTTCGGTGTTAAAGATGACACATTCAAGAAAGCATTTCGTCGGTGTAAATGCAAAACCTCGTATGTCGATTCTTGCGATTTCAATGTGCAGACTTGTGCGCCCAGTTAAAGACAATTATCGCAGGTTTTTAGATATTTTTACTGATCAGTATTAATGACAAATCATTTGTGAACAATATGTCCAAATTTCAAGTAAAAATGTCAGTTTGCGAAAAGTTATTACACTTTTTTCCCTCCCCTTTAAAATTTTCCAAAAACGAGATACGAGGTTTTGCATTTACAACGACGATTTGCGTTTTGCATTATATTTCGGATTTATCCGTCTGATGTATTCCCTTTATCCGTGATTTTAAAAGGATGAGTGTTAATTGTTCGACATCAGCAGGATATAAAAACATTTAAATCACAGAAAATGCACGAAGTCTCACCACGAATGCATTAAACTTAAGATAAGATGTATCAAATTATCTATTTTAACGCTTCTCACAAACCTCGCTGTGGTTCTTAGATATATCATTCCCTTACCTCTCTTTCAGATTTTAGAGGGATATTTTGAATACTTTCTATGAGAAGTTGAGAATGACATGTCGGTAAGTAATATTATTTAAGCATACAAGCATTCAATGAGTAGAGTACATGGAAAACACACACAGGAACTTGTGTTACCAATTTTGTTTTGTATATTTTATGTCGCATATTAAAATTTTATGAACATAAATAATGCTGTATTCATAGAGATGGCACTTCCAATTGAAATTTCTATCAGATCTCAAAATTATTTGCAAATGTGTTTTCCATTTTAATTGGAAATTGTAAAGTGGGCTACGTAAAACTCTTTTTACATTAATACAGAACTCGATTGGCGATATATTTCTTAAGGTTTACAAACCCTGAAAAAACTGCTCTATCTAACCATACGAAATACATCAAATTACGCACACTTGTAAATACACTTTACATACGATGATTTACTGTGCCGGATTTCAAGATTGTGCTTGAAGACGGAAATAATTTACATATATTTTACTCTGAAATAAACTATATACAAGGGAGGTAATTTTGAACATTTTTGTCAAATATTTCCAGAAGTACATGTATGCATTAGTTCAAAATTCTAAACCGTACAAAATGTTTGTATTTGGAATGAAAATATAACACAATTTAGGAATTATTGGCACTTTTCAAATTTCGCCTCTGGCTCTTTAGTGCTTTTGAGGGTTTGGATACCTTAATTGACACATTCCTAAAAGGAAAACACAGATCTTAACCAGATTATTGGTAGCATTTGTCTGAAACTGTGTTGTCTCAAATGTTGTAGAAAATTCTTAGTCCTTACCTTTTACCTATTCAAGTAAATTATGAGAAGTTTAATTGTCTCAGAAACATGTCTTTCATATCTCTAGTTTATTTGACATTTAGACTTGTTTCGATTATTTGATTTAAATCATAGTGATATATTAAAATTTCAAAATTCATTCTTGCATCAGCTTTTACGATTATACGTGGAATATCTGCCACAACTTAAACTAAGGATCAATGTATCATTTTTTTGCAAAAGCGTAATAAATATATTATTCAATAAGAGTAGCAATGTAGCATAGTAATAAAGTGACACACTTCGACAGTTCACCACTTACAATCCTAACTTGATGTCATCACTTTCTTGTTGATATATTTTGGCTTCTTACTTACATTTCTAAATATGATTGATTAAATACACGATATCTTAACCCATTTCAAAACGGCAAAATTAAGACTTTTCCAAATTCAAAGATTTTGCAGATAAAAATTTCAGGCCAATGAAATTTTACATTTTTTTGTCTTTTCGTGTAGAAAGCATCATGGGAAATGAAGAAATTGTTTGTCACGACAATTTCTTCCTTTTTTGCAATGTTTTCCAAAGTTTTTATTTTGTGAGGAGTCAAAAGGAGTCAATTTGTGGTAATGGGTTAATGATGACACAATCGCAATGCTATAATATAATACCACATCGTCGATGTAAATGCAAAATCTCGTTTGTCGATTTTTGATAATTTCAAAGGAAAATCTTTTATGGCAAGTTTAGACAATTCGTGCAGGTTCTAGGATATTTTGATTTATCTGTATTAACGACACATTATATGTTAACAATATGGCCGAATTTCAAGTTAAACCTTTCCGTTTAAGAAAAGTTATTTAAGTTTTTTTTCTTTCTCTTAAAACCTTCTTTAAAATGAGATGCCAGGACCGACGATATGTGAGTCCGTATCTAACTATGAACGTATCTTGGATGTCAAAGAATAACAGCAGTTTGTCACTGTTTATACCAAGGTACATGTATGAAAATCTCAGAACGAGTAAAAGAGGAAATACAAATCGTGTAAGAAAGATATCATTTGACGAAAACTCTCAGATTTACGAGTCTTTATCAATTTCTAGCATTCTCATTATTTTCTCACAATAAATAATCTCGGGGTTCCATTGTTCATTAGTGTCACAACAAAGCATGAAACCTTGGTGATTTATGATGTTTATCTCTGCTATTGTACATAAAATATATACAACTTTAGGGCAACTATGCCTTGATATACGAGTTAGTATTGTATGAACAACTACTGGCCAGCAAAACGGCTCGCGGCTCTCTATTTTCCTTTGAAAATGAATCGGACCAAGCGATACAGTATGTATGTGAAAACTTATTGACCACACATTGCTTTTAATTATTATATTGAATTATATTTTGGATTGTTTGAAATCGCAATACTTATGACTTAAAATGGTGATAACCAAACATCATAAACGCAGTTATATAATATTGACCACACCAGTTTAATTCCCACTTTCAGATACGAACAAGAGCAGACTTCTAGTAAGATTAGAGATAAATACATAATAATTGTTATCTCTAACAAATATTTAGACCAATAACAATATTGTAAGAATAATAGCATTTGTTAACGTTCTCCGTGTTCATCACCGAGTACTTGACAGACTGTATACTCGTATATAACAAGACTATCCTCCAATATTTCACCGGCTGACCTTCAACTTCTATCACTACTTATTTCCATACAGCATCACATACCGTTGGTGGGGAGTCAAAACCTCGTAACTACAGCTTGAATAAGCTGGAGTTACGAGATTTTGACTCCCCACCGACGATATGCAGTGGAGCTTCGCCTGAGTGTGTTTGCTACGTATAACTTTTTGATATTTTGGAAATCGCTTGATTGCTTCTCGTACCTTCCAGTTTTTCTCATTGCGGTTAAATGAGAGCACCGAAGACATCCTGTCAGAAACAATGTGTGAAACTTTTTTAAAATTAATTACCTTCTCAAAAAGCATTTAAGCTAATGTCAATTTTACCGTGTTAAATGAAAGAAGGATTTCATTCAATTTACAGTCATTATGATATTAGTACATAGTCTGACATACCTTTCGTTAACGGTCCAGAAAAAAGGAAGCCGTAACTTCTGAAAAGAACCTAGTTAATTTTAAAGAATTCAATTTTGAAGCATGTCTGTTTCGACAGTTTTTGTAGGATGAATGAGTATAATGGCATGAGTCTATGCGACTTAAACGCTGAATATATAGAAATAACAATATCTCCTCATTTTCGAGACTCTTTTTTCACCATCTCAGTATGTATAAAGTATCCAAAGTCCTGATTTGTCCGCATTCGCGCCATGTCCTGCAGGAATTCTCACTGACAGTTTAATCATGTAATCTTGTTTCTGGTACAGTGAACCTTTTGTCGTTTCTGTACGCTCCATCGACTAATCAGGTCAAGTATATCATTACAAAAATGTTACAAACATTTAAGTTTAATTCCAGTTCCTTCCCAAATGACCTCTTTTGCACTACAATGTATCTTTATTTGGATATATTTACATGATCAAATAAGTCTATTTTTTCAAATAGCTTCTGTCAATTATATTCATCGAATTCAGACAATATCGTCACTTTTTTGTTTTTGTTGAAAAGAAGCTAGATTTTCAATAGAATTAAGCAATATCGGCGACTTGAAAGGCCTATGAGAATCTTTAGAATCCAATTTGGAATGAGAAATGTCACCTGATTTTGTATAGTTTTATGTTATTCTCACAGACAATAATGATACATGTATAAATATAAAATATTTTCTTAACACACACAAACTGGTATAACAAATTTTAGGACACATGTTAGTGTATAAAATTGTTAATTGTATTAAAGCGTCCAGGAAAAATATGCCCTCATCTGATGTAAGAACAAGAGTTATATTGTAGCCAGGATCTTAAAAGCATTTGCGACCAACATGAATTTAGATCTGCTTGGATATATGATAGATATAAATAAGATCAAAACTGTAATCTGTAATCTCCTTCAATACGAACACTGGTTATCTGAGTTCAGTATTCACCCTGACCAGATTGCTTATCTGAGGCGCGTCCCTCAGAGTTTACTTACTTTTTAAGATATCTTGAGATTTCTTTTAAAAACAGTTGTTTAAGCCGCTCATAAGGCGGTACCATTACTCTTTACTCTATACTTCTTTCGAAACCCTTCGGTCAATTCTGTAGAAACGATTTAAGAGAGAGTTTTTCCAAATGCTCTATGATTCATAAGCCACGATGTTCCGAATGCTCTTTATTTCATATAAATGACGCCATCAATTCTAATTGATCTGGAAAAATGTGCTCCTTTTTAAATTTCAGACGAACCTGACTTGACAGCGGTATATACCTGAATGTAAACTGATAACTAAATATGTTCATTTAAAGTTGAAACGGCTAAAAGTATTAAAGAACGACATGGATTTTCATATAAACGATCTGGCCAAAATCAGCACTGTTCTCAAATGCTATACGGGCCGTTTTCGAGATCCACTCTGAAATGTCTATTTTCTATGAATATTTTTCTCTCCCGCTGATTGTTTGCGTGATAGATATGGTATCGTGATCTCGGATTGTAAAATATACCAACTAGATACAAGCAGGCTAATATAAAATACATCTGTCAGGAAGATATATTAATTTTATCTGACAAAAACAATACATACAGTTGGATAGCAATAGTTTTATGGCGTGCGATGTATATGTTAGATTACATGGGAGATATGAATTGACATCGTGCTTTCATATATCATAGCTTAAATTGTACTTTTCAATGCTGAATGGAAGACTTAAAAAATTTTCTTCGAGTATGCAAGAGCTACAAATGTAGAGGTATGATGCTTTTTTGGGGTTTTTTTTGGTTTTGTTTTAACAAAAGAAATATTTTTCAATGTTCCTTAAGGTTTACAGACCCTGAAAAAATCTACACTTTCTAGCCATACGAAATGCATCAAATTTCACACGCTTGTAAATACACTTCACATAAATTGATTCACCGTGCCGGATTTCAAGATTATGCTTCAAGAAGAAACCAATTTACAAATATTATTTTACTCTATATTCATATGCAGGGGAGGTAATTTATAACATTTTTGTCAAGTATTTCCATAATTATGCATTAATTCCAAATTCTAAACCGTCAAAATGCCTTTGTATTTGGAATGGAAATGTAAAAACAGTTTAGAAATTATTTGCACTTTTCAAATTTGGTCTATGGCTCTTTGGTGCTTTTGATGGGTTGGATACCTTAAACCCATGTCTTATCTAGACGATTCAAATGAGTAGCCACAACAAAGGGTTTGGTTTTGAAATAACCAATTGCATGCCATCACCTCCACTTGTCTCTTTTTCCGACATGCACTGTATTTTTACAGCTATATTTTGCATATGATGACTTTCAATATTGCAATTATTGTACATGACTTCATATTGACCTACGGCCGACTTCTAATTAATAGTTGAAGTTTAAGTTTATCAGATATTTCAAGGAGTATGGCATACAAATACAAATGGTGGTGCGACAGTGAACACTGATAGTACATACAATACAACAGTAGAAAACAGTACAAAGCAAATAATACAAGTCCCTTAATTGATTACCTTGTACGAAACAAAAACACAAGGTTAATCATGGGATATCTTTATACAAATTATATGTACATGAAATGAATAGTATGTGCTGTGTACCTTTTATAATCAACTTGAAAAAATGTCAAATCGTTTACAAACATTAAAACAGTAGTTTTGAAATAATGATAGCAACGACAGTTTATATGATTACCTTTTATAAAGAAGATACGGGCATAGCACTACCCCTAGAGGGACATATCATTCCAATTTCATTTTTAAAGCATGTCTTGATACAAAAAGGTTATTCAAGTGTGTAGAAATGCTATCATTTTTTTCGAAATTGTTTATTCCTTATTTATATGCGAAAAATACGCCTTTACAATTAAGACAGATATGACAAATTCCATATAAATTTGAACTGTTGTCCACAACAGTTTGTTTAATTGTAGCACAAAAAATACATATTTCTCGCAAACGGTGCAATATTTTGGCTTGAAATTTTCATCTGAAAATATGCTCTTTCAGATAAAAGTAAAAGTAATGAAAAAAATGTGAAACGTCACATTATCGACTATGCAAAGCTTATTTTTTATACACTGCAAAACGCATGTATCTATGGATTAATACTTTGAAACAATCTGCATTTCTATTTATTCTAAAACAACGTATCTGCTGCTAATTAGGAGACGTAATTACGAGATTTACGAATTAAAACGGAGATGATCCATTGATTGAAAAATGTCGCTCAGCTATATCGACATTGTAACTTATTAATAGAGAACAATTCAGATAAATGTAAATACACTTTGTGGACTATGTCAACATGACATGTCCTTCAACAAACAACACTCAACATTGAAAGGATTTAATTAGTCAAAAGGATTAATTGCTCGATATGGAATGTGGATTGCTCGATATGGAATGTGGATTGCTCGATATGGAATGTGGATTGCTCGATATGGAATGTATAATCTTCTATCAAGAGCGTGTCAAATACTTCGATTTATCAAAATGGGAAATCACATGATACAAAGAAAAGAGCAGTTTGGCAAACTCTTCAGTGAATTTGTGAATACAATGTACGTGACTGGTTTGAATATGGTTGGAAGCAAATAGATGAAAACACAAATCAATGCCATTATTTCACAACTGATTGAAATCAAATTCAAATTTGTCATGTATTAACAGTTTTTTTTTTTTTTTTTTTTTAGATTTCTGCAATTGTTGTTGCTGTATTCACGTGATTCTCAACAGTGATACATTTGTGTACTTATAATCTGTTTGCTTCAGTATCGCTGTGCTATACTGTAAACAAATGGTTCCAAAATCATCATCTATTTAGTCGTCTGCAGCAGCTTTCGAATTGGAGGAGTCTAAATAGTTGCCTTGTGGGAAACACTGGTGGTGAACTCGGCCAAAGCGAGGGACGTTTGTCGCTACAACAAGGTAAAGATATTTTGCGTTTAAATGTGAGTTTAAAGATTTTTAACTAAAATTGCAATGAATTTGGTCTAAAGATAGACCGGGTTCACTGTTATGTATTGACAAACCGTCGGTGTTGTTATAAAATATCGTAACTCCGGCTTTATCTAAGCCGTAGTTACGAGATTTTATAACAACACCGACGGAATACATTGTTCGCGAAAAAAACGTCCCTCTCTTTGGCCTAGTTCACCACCAGTGGGAAAGGGTTATCACAATCCCCCGTGAGAACATCACTAGAGAAGATACTGCGCGATCTGTTTCATTCCGATTTCAATAAATGTCAATTTGCAGATATCAAATTGAGTTACATCGGTGCAGAAAATCATGTTTCGATTCACAAGTGTGTGGTTCTCAACAATGTGCGTGAGATCCGTCGCCTGTTTTGAATCAGCGCGTTCAAAATAGAAAACAGCCGAACCCGGATAGCTCAGTCGGTTACGTCGGAGTCTGTCAATCCAGGGGTCTCGAGTTCGAACCCCGGCTGGGCCAGTATCCACTCTGACATTTGTCAAAAGTCAAAAACCGAAATAAAAAAATAGAAAACAAAAAGTCTGATTTTCAGTACCATATTTGACTTAAGTAAACGTAAAATTCTTGTCAAATAAAGATAGTTTTTGTTTTAATTATAGTTAGGCCTCTTTAATGCAATATACTCTAGACCATGTATTAATGTTGTTCGAGTATTAACGGCAGTGTACAATAAATTGTGGTTTCATTTTCATAACAAGGCAACGACAGCATAGCATCTGGAAGCGCTGTTTAAGATTTTGAACTCAATTCTGATTTTCAATATAGTACCTGACCCAAGTCAACGCAAAACCCCAAATAAAGACAATTTCAAGAGAAGCTGAACAGTTTTTACAGCCACCGTCTGATAGATGTTTCAAATGGTTTTATTAAACAATCTGTATATAGAGTGAACCATGTGAATTAAAATTTTCCACAAAAATGAGATACAAGGTTTTACATTAACACCGACGATATACCATCATAAAAATAACACAATACATATTAAACAAAACGATTGTGGTTTTCATTCAGCATTGACTATTAGGTATTAAGCCTTGATACATGATATAAGTCTCCCTATGAAAGCACGATGTCAATTCATATCTCACATGTCATGTAACATATACATCGCACGCCACAAGACTATTGCTATCCAACCGTATGTATTGTTCTTGTCAGAAATATTAATATATCTTCATGACAGATGTATTTTATATTAGCCTGCTTGTATGTAGTTGGTATATTTTACAATCCGAGATCACGATACCCTATCTATCACGCAAATAATCAGCGGGAGAGAAAAATATTCATAGAAAATTGTAGCGGGTTTCTGGAAAAGGGGCACGCATGGCATTTTATAAAATTATGGATCTACATTTCCACAGTATGATCATGATACATGTTGTTCTTTAACATGTAAATATTTTTTTAACACCCGAATTAATTTGCAATAACAGCATAGACAGATACATGTGTCTGATTATATTATTGTGACGGTTAAAGGGAGGTAATATGGCAGGTAATATGCTAATGAGATTACCTGGCCAGAGAAGAACGTGAAAAAGTTGGTCTACATATAGAAGCATCAGTCCATTTAGGGTTGAGGATCCTTTTCTCTGAATGGACTGGTTGTTGTCTGTATGTAGCCCCGTCTCGGTACGTAACATTATGTGATAAACTGCTTTAGGTCCATGATGGTGAAAAATGTTATAAGGACCCCTTTCTATTAGTCTTGTTATGCCGTAGCAAAGCTGTATTAAAGGCAAAGGTAAAGAAACACCCAAACAAATCTATCAAACAGATAGCTATCAAAATGAGGACCAATTGAATCTTAAGATAGCTCAATTATCTGCAATAGAAAATGTCAGGAAGAAAATCAAACACCTTGATTGAGTTGAATCAGAGTGTTTACCTTTCTGTTATTTGCATTAGATTTTGCAACGCGCTATTTAGATTAAGCATGCACATAACAATGACACAGGTACGAGTTGATGACTTCCACATTGAATTGTTATTATTAATGTTACATATTTGGTAAAGTTATCTCAGAAATAAAACGAGAATGCGACGAATTTAGTTAGTTGGCCTACGTATAATCGTATTATGTATTATGTAATAGCATGCCTTTGTCTAATGAAGACGTTATATCAGTCTGGTTATTAAAGAACTGATTCTCGAACAATCAACTGTCATGCATTACACCATATAAACCGAATAACGCAGTCATCGTCTTTCAACAAAACCCTCGTAACTGCAGCTTAAAAAGCTGCAGTTACGGGGGTTTTGTTGAAAGGCCGCGAGGTATTAGAACTAGAATTGAAGTTTGTCCCTGAAATATATCAATGCATTGAATTTGGAGCCTAATTTGTTCGTGTGGCATGAAGGAATTGATAAAATGCTTACTGTACCAAATACAAGGTGACATGATTAAATTGTCAGTGAGAATTCCTGCAGGACATGGCTTGAGTGTGGACAAAACTGGACTTTGGCCACTTAATGCATACTGAGATCGCGAAATCCAGTCACTCAAATCTTGATTTTCTATTACCACGAATATTATATAGGTCGTTTACTGTATGTGCTTTGATATGACATTTTCTTCAATAACTTTTTTATCTCTTAGTTTTGAAAATATTCAACACGTCCATCGAATGCGCAGAGTTTTTCCGCCTTATCTGCTTCAATCAAGTTTAGATCGGACAAGTATTGACAAAGTTATTGAAGAAATACTTACCTGAAGCGGGAGATTTGGCTCCTGTGGTCGCCAATCATTTTGATTGTTGTAAAATTACGTGATTATCCACCGTGACAAGGCAGTCAAGAAAACCTTGATTCCCTATTTCGCATGTTATACAGTTCGTTTACTATATTTTTACTATTTAAGTTATGTGAAGATACGGATACTGACTGACATTATTCAAACTTGAAAAGGTTACTGGCATTCTGCATCAGATATTTCCGGATTAAAGACGGTGAACCAAGTCGTCAAGTTGGGAAATACAATATCAACTTCATAATTTATAATAAGAACATTACATAGTTATAAAACAAGAACATTTTGCAATCGTTTAAATACTTTAATCTACAGTAGCAAATATATGAAAATTAATACGTTCTTAACTAGACTCTTTTCAAAGAGCTACAGCTTCTTTTCCCTCTTAACTCTTAACATAAAGTAGGTAGGGCGATTTACTAACATCATAATGACTGTAAACTAAAGGAAGTTCCTCTTCCAATGTAACAGGGTAAAATTGACATTAACTTTAACACTTTTTGAGAAGGTAATTAATTTTCTGAAAGTTTTATAAATTGATTCTGACAAGATGTCTTTGACGATTGAATTAAATGCGTTTTGGCAGGTATGGAACGAAGTTTAGAGCAGTCATACGATTTCCAAAGTTTTCAATATGTGTAGACTACTTAGAAAATAACTCATAAGAAATATCACACTGGAAAATTAATATGCATTAAAATAAAATAGGCAGTGAAGAGGAACATTAGTCTGTGCAATTCTGTTAAATGGTTGCCAGTAGCTTTGACTCAATACCATCTTGTATATTAAGACATAATTGCCGTATAGCTGTATAATATAATTTATGTACAATAACAGAGATAAACATCATAAATCACAGAGGTTTCGTGCTTTGTTGTGACACTAACGAACAAGGGAACCCCGAGATTCTTTATTGTGGGAAAATAATGAGAATGGTAGAAACTGATAAAGACTCTTGTATAAACGATTTTTCATCCAATGATATTTTTCGAACACTAGTTCCATATCCTTTCTTTCTCGGTTCAAATGTTTTTCATACTGTGACATAAACAGTGATTCACACAAACCGCTGGTATTCAAACTTAATACCCACCATACTTTCATCGTACGTTTCGGAGCTAGGCTATTAAACAGAAATCGTGTAATGTCTTTAATTAGAATAGATGAAAATGGTATTATGTTGTATTATAGACTGGTGGTATTACGATACGTCAGTGACATCACATTATGTCAATAAAACACGTTATACTTGATTGATTGTATGTGGAAATGCAAGAAAGATATGTCAACAAGAATGATAATGTTTCGTTAAAGTTCTAAATAGAGATACCGCAAAGGTCAGACCTAACTATCGAGACTCGCCACTTTAATGCTTTTCTATTTTGCCTATTTTTACTATAGATTGTTATGCTTCTTTCATACTTTTTACGTAAGTTAAAGCTTTTACACACAAAAAAATCGATATTTAACCGTAAAACATGATGCAAGAGAGATACTTAAAATTGCAATATATCAGTATGGTTGCAAGCCAATAACCAACAAATCGAAACTTTTACAAACAGACAAGAGATCTCAGAGACATAGTTCTGTGCCGATTAACTTTCTTCAAATGAAATGGCATGTGAAAAATGTAAGGAGTTTCTACAACATTTGAAAGCACTATAGTTATAGACATATGCTACGCATAGTCTGGCCATAGGTATATGTTCTTCTTTTCGATTTCGTCATTTAAAGAATATAACAATTAAACTGCCATGAGTCACTCGTCAATCTGGTTCCATAGTAATGTAAAATAAATTTCATCTAAAGGATTATTTTCCAGGTTTCTGTTGAATGGGAAAAAATAAGCTTTGTCAATATTTTTTGTGCGTTCAATAAATTAATTGGAAATGGAACGTAGGTGCCACTTCTTTGAATGCATCGGTATTTACGCTATATATTTTTAGTGTCCGAAATTCATTTTCTAAACAAAATTAGTTACATAAGTTCCTATATGAATTTTCCATGTACTCTAAATATACAATTTGTATGCTTGTATATTACTAATCGGCACGTCGTTCTCAATTTCCCATAGAAATTATTCAAACGTATTTGCTTAAAGAAAAAAATCCCAGCTTTAAGTAACACCTACGATCAACGCCATAATACATAAAAGTTGAGGTTGAACTAGCTTGCTGAATTAAAGAAGGACTTTAACGGTATGGTATATTTTAGAACGACAGTGATGTACTTTGAGAAACGTTTAACAAATATAATACATTGTAATTGGATATATCTTATCTTTTGTTTAATGCATTCATGGTGCGACTTCGTGCATTTTCATGATTTAAATGTGTTATAACGTTCTGATGCTTTACAATCAACACCCACCTTCCTAGATTACTGTCTAAAACTCGTGGATAAAATCTTAATATACTGTAACTAAATGCAAACATGACTGTCAATGTATTTTTTCTCAATTATTTGAAGAAACGCATTCAGAGATACTTATAAAATGCATACTGCCACCACTACGTATGTGATATCGTATATAAATCACCAATGGAATTAAGAATGTATTAGTTTGAAAAATAAATCGGTATTAATTTTGCAATATTAATAACACGTGTTTTTGTTTTTGTACACATGTGCCTTTTCTTTCATTAAAAAAAGAGATGTCTACTTCAATGAAGAGATTGTACAATCAGCCACTCCGTATGATCTTATCTCCTACTTGACGTTTGCATAATGGGATTTCATGCATTTAGATAGGAAATTCATCATGCATTGTACATCATGCTGACATTACAGTTACATATTGCTTTAAAAGAACACGTCTGATCTCAAACACTTCTGACATGAGCATATTTATAGCACATCAAAATTGCAGATAAGAAGAGAATGGCTTCGAAATTTGTCATTTTGTATTTAAGAGTTTAAACTGCTTATTAAAACAATGAAATTTCTTTTGTTTGTGAGACAATATGTCCTATCGCAACTCTCTTAGCTACATTTATTTTTCGTTTTTATTCTTTTTCTTGTTTGAAATACCATTCTTTAAATCTTTCGAGAGATGTATTGTGGTATGAAAGGAGAATTCTAAAAATTCTGATCGAACTTGATACGCTTGAATAAATTCATACATAAATGTTATAGATTCCGCGATGTTTCAACTTGATTTATTTGCATCTATTCACTATTTACACTTACTATCTTGCTTCGGTTTAAGAAGACCTGTTAAAGCTGAAACACAATTTTAGAAGTATTCTCTGTATTCAATTTGCTGACTTTAAATATTTGAAATCTCTCATGCATGCATTTGAGAACGTAAAATTGTGAAGCGAAACATGATTTTCTGTACCGACATAACTCAATTTGATAGCTGCAAATTGACATTTATTGAAATAGGAATGAAACAGATCGCGCAGAATCTTCTCTGGTGAAGTTATGGCTTTATAACCTTTCCATACAAGGCAACATTTTAGACTATTTTGATTCGAATGCTGCTACAGGCGACTAGAAAGGTGGAACTTTAGGAAGGATTTGTGTACACTACAGCATAGCAAACAGATAAAGCACTGATCATCTGTTTCGACAACATATACATACTACTTCTTTTTTTCACTGAGGTAATCACGTTACAACGACAACAATATCAAATGCAGAGAATCTTCAAAAATCTGTTAATATGTGACCGATTGGGATTGTGGTTTGAAGCAGAAGTGAAATTAAAACGTATGTCATGGATCACTTTTTTGTCTTTATTATATCTGCTTCTACCCATATCGGTCACGTATTAACAGATTCATTGAAAAGTTTCACAAGTTGCTGGTCTTTGCGTCATGTGATTCCCCGCGATGTATTGAAGGGTTTAATTCAAGGAATTATTCGGGCACGGTCGAAAACATTCGTCGATGAAACTTTCCACCCCGAATGTTTACGACCGCGCCCGAATAGGTTCGGATACGTAACGTCGCGGTTCGAAAAAATCCGATATTTTATGAATCTCAAAATGTCCACATTATGGGTACGCTACCTTAAAGAAGTGACACGCTCTAGATATTACAATATACATGTACATTCCATATCGAGCAATCCATCCTTTTGACTAATTAAATCCTTTCAATGTTGAGTGCTGTTTGTTAAAGGACATATCATGTTGACATATTCCACAAAGTGTATTTACATTTACCTGAATTGTTCTCTATTAATAAGTTACAATGTCGATATAACCGAATGGTATTTTCCAATCAATGGATCATCTCCGTTTTAATTCGTAAATCTCGTAATTACGTATCCTAATTAACAGCAGATACGTTGTTTTAGAATAAATAGAAATGCAGATTGTTTCAAAGTATTAATAAGTTACAATGTCGATATAACCGAATGGCATTTTCCAATCAACGGACTATCGCCGTTTTAATTCGTAAACATCGTAATCACAACCTATCACGAGCAGCAGACACGATATTTTGACATAAGAATTTTGTAACGCAGCTTGTTTTAAAGCATCTTCGCTAGCCAAGGTTGAACCCACCTACGTTTGTATTCACCCTTGGCGGATTTAGTCCGATTTTCTTGAAATCGCGAAGCGCCGCCTAGCGGTTGTTCTGCTGGTTGTTTACGTCCATTATTGATGACGTCATTAACGCACGTTGTCTTTCGCGTCGTACGTCGTGCAGATTATGTACAAGTTAGCTGTTTTTTTCGGTCGAATTGTCGAAAATATAAAAATTCGTCGATTAAAGTTAGAGAATTCATGTCTATTGCAGTGAAATTCGTAGGAAAAATCGCCCCTGTTCGCGTTTTTGAGTTGCAAATGCAATGCTTTTTTCCCGCCCGTTGTCATGATTTGGTAACTCATAACAAATGTATCAGTCGACAATCTGATTGGTTCCAGCGAGACCTGAAAACGCTTTCCAGGAGACCAAGAAAATCGGACTAAATCCGCCAAGGGTGAATACAGAAACGACGTTACGTCGTAGATGTCACCCTTGGCTTGCGAAGATGGTTTTAAAGTAATTATCCAAAGACACATGTGTTGAGTCGTGTATGCAAATTCAGCTTTACATAGACATTAAAGGTAATGCATGTCCGCATTTTCTTTTGAACAAGTTTTATTCATTTCTATTTTGAAAGTAACAAAAAGTAAATACCAGTGTAGAAATTAGTACAAAGTATATTCAAAGAAAGAATTTTGTTGTCATTCAGCCTGGCCTATTTAAAATTAAGCCTTGATATATTATATGTCTCCCTATGAAAACACGATGTCAATTTATATATCCCATTTCATCTAACATATACATCGCACGCCATAAAGCTACCACTAGCCAACCGTATGTATTGTTTTTGTCAGAAGTATTAATATATCTTCATGACAGATGTATTTTATATTAGCCTGCTTGTATCTAGTTGGTATATTTTACAATCCGAGATCACGACACACTATCTATCACGCAAATAATCAGCGGGAGAGAAAAATATTCATGGAAAATACAATATTTCAACAGGGAACTTGTAAAGGGGTCATATTGCATTTAAGACAAGATACATGACGTTCTTTTAAATTTTGTACAATGCCGGTATTTTCAGCTTTGACCGTTACATGTATCCGATTGAAGCATGCTGCAAACTACCATAGATCCATGGTGGTCACAAAAGCGCTGCTTTTCAACGAAAACTAAGTAACTGCAGCTTTAAACAAGCTGCAGTTACGAGGTTTTCGTTGAAAAGGGACGAA
Source organism: Fragum sueziense (assembly GCA_963680895.1). Classification (NCBI taxonomy): domain Eukaryota; kingdom Metazoa; phylum Mollusca; class Bivalvia; order Cardiida; family Cardiidae; genus Fragum; species Fragum sueziense. The sequence continues at coordinate 6,503,195 of OY804604.1, forward strand.
ATGTTAGAATGTCCTTTTTATAAGTCTTTTCAGAAAAATTATTTTAAAGCCAAGGATAAAGTAAAGTTCAAACAAACACATCAAAAAGATAGACATTGAATAATAGACCAAGTGATTTTAAGGTTTTGAATGCATTTGTAATTGGAAGATACGAATATGTAGATAGAGCATACCTAATACCATTGAAGCTTTAGATTGCTCAATTATCTGCACTAGAAACTGCCGGAAAGAAAAATCAAACACCTTGATCGTGTTGAACCATAATGTTTACCTTTCTGTTATTTGCATTAGATTTTGCAACGCACTATTTAGATTAAGCATGCACATAACAATAACATAGCAACGAGTTGATGACTTCCATACTTAATGTAACACATTTTGGTTAAGTTATCTCGGAAATTAAGATAAGGCCTACGTAATGAACTCCCTGTATAATCGTTATATTTCGACTTATTCCGTGACGTTCGTAAGTCCGAGCATACACCGAATAATGTCCGATAGTACTGTCGCGCTTTTTAGGGTATCGTTAGATGCAATGTCGCCCGTTTCCTTGAAAACGAAAATATTTGAGCTTTGCTCAGATTTCCGGGGAATATTAGTGACATTTCTTGTGAAAATGTTTCTTAATTGTATAAAGAGTAGGCAAAAAACCGCAAAGTCAAAAATTCAAATGTTTAGAGCAATGAAAATTACTTCCCTTAAAATCATCTATTCGCACCATACAAATTTCGTACCATAAATGGTCACATGGCCAATTACACACGCGTTTTCTTAAAGTGACATTTCACATTTATTTCATTTTTTAAAAGTATGTCTTGATGCAAAGATTGTTTATTCTAATGCGTAGAAAGGCTATCAGTTTTTTGAAGTTCTTATTTATAAGCGAAAAATACGACTTTAAAGTTGAGAGAGAAATGACTTATTCTATATAAATCTTAACTGTTGTCCACAACAATTTGTTAAATTCTAGCCCAAAAATACATATTTCTAGTAAACGGTTTAACATTTTAGCTTGAAATTTTCAGAATTTTCATAAGAAAACAAACTCTTTCAGATAGAATAAAAGCGAAATATATGTAAAAATTATTCTGAAATGTCACTTTAAACAAGAATGCGACGAATTAAGTTAGTGTTATGCTTTATCTGATAGCATGCCTTTGTCAAATGAAGACGTAATATCAGTGTGGTTATTAAAGAACTGACCCTGGACCAATCAACCGTCATGCATTACACCATATATACCGAATAACGCTAGGTAGTCGTTTTTCAACAAAAGCCTCGTAACTGCAGCTTGTTTTTAGCGTCAGCTACGAGATTTTATTGAAAAGCCACGAGGTATTAGAACTAGAATTTAAGCTCGTCTCTGAAATATATCAATGCAACGAATTTGGAGCCTAATTTGTTCATGGAGCAAGAAAGAATTGATAAAATGCTCACTGTACCAAATACAAGGTGACATGATTAGATTGTCAGTGAGGATGCCCGCATGACATAGCTTGAGTGTGGACAAAACTATACTTTGACCACTTAATACATACTGAGATCGCGAATTCCAGTCACGCAAATCTTGATTTTCTATTACCTTGAATGTTGGGCACATCGTTCATTCTATTATGTCTTTACACCATACCTGTATACCTGTTAGTGAAGATGATGCTGACTGACAATATCAAAAACCAAAAACGTTACATCAGAAATATCCTGATCAATATCCTAGAATTCTAACAATGTCGACAACAGGGAGAATACGGCGATAACTATGCGTATCTGCAACATGCGTCTTTGATTTCACAGATTCATAGTATCCCTATATATGATATATTAATGTCGACGTCCGTCTATTAGATACGTCCGTGTTTTCATTTTTTTTTCACTTTAATATAACACGAACATTACATGTTCTTTTAACCTGTGTCTTCAAATGAAATCTGTAATTCCCAAACTATCAGGAGAGAATTGAGCTAATTTTTTTTCTTTTTAAATATCAAAATGATTTTTCATCCTGAAATAATTGTGGAAAAGTCTAAACAAGCTTGTTTCAATAAATGATAAAACATTCTTTAAAATAAACTAGATTCTTTTCAAAGACTTACATCTTATTTTCCCTCTGGACTCTTAACACCAAGTAGGTCAGACGATGCACTAGCATGATAATGACTGTAAACTGAATGAAATTCCTCTTCTTGTTTAACAAGGTAAAACTGACATTAACTTAAATGCTTTTTGAAAAGGTAATTGATTTTTGGAAGTTTTATAAGTTGTTTCTGACAAGATGCCTTTTGTGTGCTCAATTAAGCGCATTTTGAAACAATGATATGTATGGAAAGTAGTTTCGAGCAATCATGTCACGGTTGCACTTTTATACTCTTTTCTACTAATATTACTTGCTTGTGTTTTCCTAAAAAGAGTAAGTACGCTGGTGAGGTTCATATCATATTATCTTGTTCATGAATAATTATTATCTGGGTGATATTTGGATATTATTTTTTTTGTCTCGAGTAATTTCAATTTGATACAATTCATAACTTATTTTGATTCAATATGGAGGAGTAATATGCGGTCAGCAATTCTACATACGTACAATTATCGTTTGCTCTTAACATTGCCAAAGAGAAAAAGAGAGCATCGAGCGGTGTTGGTTGCCAATAGTTTTGACTCAATACCAACTCGTATATCAAGGCATATTTACTCTATAGCTGTACAATATATATTTTCTGTACAATAGCAGAAACAAACATCATAAATTACCGAGGTTTCGTGCTTTGTTGTGACATTAATGAACAAGGGAGCCCCGAGATTCTTCATTGTGTGAAAATAATGAGAATGGCAGAAATTGATAAAGACTCTTGTATAAATGAGTTTTCATCCAATGCTATATTTCGAGCACTAGTTCCATATTCTTTCTTTCTCGGTTAAAATGTTTTTCCTACTCTGACATAAACTGGTATTCAAACTTAATACCCAAAATACTTTCATCGTACGTTTCGGAGCAAGACAATAAAACAGAAAACGTGCGATAGTCTTTAATTAGAGTGGATGAAAATGGTATTATGTTGTATTATAGACTGGTGGTATTACGTCAATGACATCACATTGTGTCAATAAAACACGTTATACTTAATTAACTGTATGTGGAAATGCAAGAAAGACTATCAAAATATGTCAACTAATGATACCGTTTCGATAGAGTTCTAAATAGAGATTCCGCAAAGGTCAGACCTAACTATCGAGACTCCTCACTTTATTGCTTTATTACCTTGCCTATTTTTTATTATAGATAGTTATGCTTCTTGTATACTGTTTCACGTAAGTTAAAGCTTTTACAAAAAAAATCGATATCTAACCGGAAAACCTGATGCAAGAGAGATACTTAAAATTGCAATATATCAGTATGGTTGCAAGCCAATAACCAACAAATCGAAACTTTTACAAACAGACAAGAGATCTCAGAGACATAGTTCTGTGCCGATTAACTTTCTTCAAATGAAATGGCATGTGAAAAATGTAAGGAGTTTCTACAAGATTTGAAAGCACTATAGTTATAGACATATGCTACGCATAGTCTGGTCATAGGTATGTGCTTTTTTGTTCCATTTCGTTATTTAAAGAACTCGTCAATCTGGTTCCGTAGTAAGGCGTAACGTATTTCACGTAAATTCCCATTTTCCAGTTTTCTGTTTGACGGAAAATGTTACCTTTCTGAATACCTTTTCGTTCGATCAATGAATTAATTGGAAACGGAACGCAGGTACCACTTCTTTTAATGTACCGGTATTTATGCTATAAAATATTAGCACCCGAAAATCATTTTCTAAACAAAATTGGTTACATAAGTTCCTATATGAATTTTCCATGTACTCTAATTATTCAATTTGAATGCTTTTATATTACTTACTGGCACGTCGTTCTCAATTTCTCATAGGAATTATTCAAAAGTATTTGCTAAAAGAAAAAAATGCCAGCTTTAAGTAACTCTTACGTTCAACCCCATAGTCAATTGACCACAGTGATACATAAAAGTTGAGGATCAACTTTATCACACCAGCCAGCCTATTTTATGAAAAACTGTTAACAGAATGGTACATTTTAGAATTACTGTAATGTACTTTGAGAAACATTTAACAAATGATAGAATAGGATATATCTTATCTTTTGTTTAATGCATTCATGGTGCGACTTCGTGCATTTTTATTATTTAAATGTGTTATTACGTTCTGATGTCTTACAATTAACACCCACCTTCCTAGATTAATGTCTAAAAATCGTGGATAATATCTTGATATACAACTAAATGCAAACGTGACTGTCAATGTCTTTTTTTCAATTATTTGAAGAAACACCTTCAGAGATACTTATAAGTAATGCATAATTACTGCCACTTCTACGTATGTGATATCGTATATAAATCACCAATGGAATTAAGAATTAATTAGTTTGAAAAACAAATTGGTGTTGATTTTGCAATATTAATAACACGTGTTTTGTTTTTGTACACATGTGCCTTTCTTTAATAAAAAAAGAGATGTCTACTTGAATGAAGAGATTGTAAAAGCAGCCACCCTGTATGATCTTATCTCCTACTTTCATGCGTCTAGATTGGAAACTCATCATGCATTGTGCATCATGCTGATTTTACATTTATATATTGCTTTAAAAGAACACGCCTGATCTCAAACACTTCTGACATGAGCATTTTTATAGCACATCAAAATTGCAGATAAGAAGAGAATTAAAATTTTAAACCATTACATCGATTGACGTCTCTGAGAACCATTTATTATTGAAAAGCCACTTGAAATATTTTAGAGATTGTTGTATTGGAGAGTTTAAACTGCTAATTAAAACAATGAAATTTCTTTTATTTGTGAGACAATATGTCCTATCGCAACTGACTGTGCTCTCTGTGCTACATTTATTTTTGGTTTTTATTCTTTTTCTTGTTTGAAATACCATTCTTTTAATCTTTCGAGAGATGTATTGTGGTATGAAAGGAGAATTCTAAAAAACTGATCGAACTTGATACGGTTGAATAAATTCATACATAAATGTTATAGATTCCGCGATGTTTCAACTTGATTTATTTGCAACTATTCACTACTTATACTTACTATTCAAAATCTTGCTTCGGTTTAAGAATACATGTTAAAGCTGAAACACAATTGTAGAAGTATTTTTGTATTCAATTCGCTGACTCTAAATATTTGACATCTCTCATGCATGCATTTGAGAACGTAAAATTGTGAAGCGAAACATGATTTTCTGCACCGATGTAACTCAAGTTGATAGCTGCAAATTGACATTTATTGAAATAGGAATGAAACAGATCTCGCAGAATCTTCTCTGGTGAAGTTCTCGCTTTATAACCTTTCCATACAAGGCAACATTTTAGACTATTTTGATTCGAATGCTGCTACAGGCGACTAGAAAGGTGGAATTTAGGAAGGATTTATGTACACTACAGCATAACAAACTGATAAAGCACTGATCATCTGTTTCGACAACCTATACATATTTCTTCTTTTTTCACTGAGGTAATCACGTGACAACGACAACAATATCAAATGCAGAGAATCTTCAAAAATTTGTTAATGTGTAACCGATTGGGGTTTGGTTTGAAGCAGAAATGAAATTATTTCATTTTTTTGTCTTTATCTCCTTATACCCACATCGGTCACGTATTAATTATTTATTAAAAAATTTCACAAGTTGCTGTTTTTGCGTCATGTGATTCCCCGCGATGTATCGAAGTGTTTAATTCAAGGTAGTCCACCCCTTATTAGATACACGCGGGGTAAGAATAATTCGGGCACGGGTGAAAACATTCTCAAATAGCTATATATATTAATGCAGTCATGAAAGTGAAAGAAATTGAAATAAAGTCACATGATTAAGTTTTTCTACATATATTATGACACTATAGACCATTTTGAAAAATGTTTTAAATAATGTAACCGATAACTGTTAACATTCATATTTGTATATTTGTTTTGTATTTTGGGCCATAGGCCTACATGTACAATAAAGAATTTGAATTGAATCGTCGTTGGAACTTTCCACCCCGAATGTTTACCGCCGTGCCAGAATAGGTTCGGATACGTAACGTCGCTGTTCGAAAAAATCCGATGTTTTATTGTTCTCAAAATGGCCATATTACGGGTGCGCTACCTTAAAGCAGTGACACGCTCTAGATATAACAATATACATGTACATTCCATATAGAACAATCCATCCTTTTGACTAATTAAATCCTTTCAATGTTGAGTGTTGTTTGTTGAAGGACATGTCATGTTGACATATTCCACAAAGTGATTTACTTTTACCTGGATTGTTTTCTATATTAATAAGTTACAATGTCGATATAACTTCCAATCAATGGACCATCGTCGTTTTATGTCATAAACCTCGTAATTATAGCCTGTCACTAGAAGCAGATACGGTGTTTGAAAGGAAGAACTATGTAATGCAGCTTGTTTTGAAATAATTTTCCAAAGATACATGTGTTTTGTCCTGTATGAAAAAACAACTTTCCATAGCCATTTAAGGTAATGCAAAGACCACGTTTTCTTAAAGTGACATTTCAGAATTATTTTTACATAAATTTTACTTTTATTCTATCTGAAAGAGCATGTTTTCTTATGAAAATTCTGAAAATTTCAAGCCAAAATATTGAACCGTTTACGAGAAATATATATTTTTGTGCTAAAATTAAACAAATTGTTGTGGACAACAGTTCAGATTTATATTAAATTTGTCATTTCTGTCTCAACTTTGAAGGTGTATTTTTCGCTTAAAAATAACAACTTCAAAAAACTGATAGCTTTTCTACGCATTAAAATAAACAATATTTGCATCATGACATACTTTTAAAAAATGAAATGAATGTGAAATGTCGCTTTAAGAACGTGTTATATTTATTTTTAGATTGAAAATAATAAAAAAATAAATACCATGGTGAAAATTGGTACAATGCGTATTCAAAGAAACAATCGTGTTTTCATTCAGCATCGACTATTACAAATTAAGCCTTGATATATGGTAAAATGTCTCCCTATGAAAGCACGATGTCAATTTATATATCTGATTTCTTCTAACATATACATCGCACGCAATAAGACTATAGCTAGCCAACCGTATGTATTGTTTTTGTCAGAACTATTAATATATCTTCATGACAGATGTATTTTATATTAGCCTACTTGTATGTAGTTAGTATATTTTACAATCCGAGATCACGACACTCTATCTATCACGCAAATAATCAGCGGGAGAGAAAAATATTCATGGAAAATTGTAGCGGGTTTCTGGAAAAGGGGCACGTATATGGTATTTTATACAATCATGGATCTACGTTTCCACAGTATGATCATGATACATGTTGTTCTTTTACATGTATATCTTTTTTCCAATACCTGGATTAAATTTCAATAACAGCATAGACAGATACGTGTGTCTGATTATATCATGTGATAACCTGCTTTAGGTCCATGATGGTGAAAAATGTTATATTGACCCCTTTCTATTAGTCTTTTTATGCCGTAGCAAAGCTGTATTAAAGGCAAAGGTAAAGTAACACCCAAACAAGTCTATCAAACAGATAGATATCAAAATGAAGACCAATTGAATCTTAAGATAGCTCAACTATCTGCAATAGAAAATGTCAGGTAGAAAATCAAACACCTTGATCGTGTTGAACCAGAGTGTTTACCTCTCTGTTATTTGCATTAGATTTTGCAACGCGCTATTTAGATTAAGCAAGCACATAACAACAAAATCACAAAGAGTTGATAATTTCCACATTGAAATGTTATTATTGATGTAACATATTTGGTTAAGTATGCCTTTGTTAAATGAAGACGTAATAATAATGTGGTTATTAAAGAACTGACTCTCGACAAATCAACCATCATACATCATACCATATATACCGAATAACGCCATGTTGTCGGTTTTCAACAAAAGACTCATAACTGCAGCTTATTTTAAGCTGTATTTACGAGGTTTTTGTTGAAAAGCAGCGAGGTATTAGAACTAGAATTGAAGTTCCTCCCTGACATATATCAATGCGTTGAATTTGGAGCCTAACTTGTTCCTGGGGCATGAAGGAATTGATAAAATGTTCATTGAACCAAATACAAGATGGCATGATAAAAATGTCAATGAGAATTCCTGCAGAATATGGTTCCTATTCGGACAAAAACGAGCTTTGGCCACTTCATAGATACTGAGATTGTGAAACTGAAATTTTGATGTGTCACGGATGTCACATAGTTCATTTACCGTAAATGGTTGGACTTTAAAAATTAAAAACGATTCCCGTATTGTACATGAGAAATGTCCTGTTTAATGTCCTAGAATTTTAATTTGGGGAATACGGCGATACATAGACGTTTATATAACTTCGAAGTTTCAAGGTTTCCCTATATATGATATATTGTTGTCGAAGTCCGTCTATAAGATATATCCGTGTTTTCATTTTTTCACTTCACTTTAATCAGAACACTACATATTCGTTTAAATACTTTCATCTATAGTAGCAAATGTTTTAAAAGAATAAAAAATATCACTAAACTGATTGGAACCCCCTTTAACATTTTTCCTCAAATGAAATCTGTAATTTCCAAGCTATGTGGAGAAACTGTTGCTAAATGTTTTTGCTTTTAATTCCTTTAGATTCGCATCAAAATGATCAATCATTGTGAAATAATTGTCGGAAGGTCTAGACAAGCTTGTTTCAATAAATGATAATAAATTCTTTAAAATTAACTAGATTCTTTTCAAACAGTTACAGTTTCTTCTCGCTCAGGACTCTTAAAGAGACATAACATTCCAATTTCCCTGTTATAAGCATGTCTTGATGCCAAAATTGATTATTCTTTTGCGTTAAATGCTATCAGTTTTTGGTGGTTTTTTTTTTCTTTTTTTTTTTTTTTTTGATTTTTGCTGATAAGCTTAAGAGACTCCCGTAAAATTAAGACAGACAAGATGTGTTTGTAAAACACAAATGCCCCCCGAAATGGCCATTTTTCGAAAATGTTAAGTTTTCGTGGAGTAAAGGGTTATCAAGGGTTAAGGGATGACCTTGGGGAAGGTCAAATTGCATGGAACAGGTAGATATCATTGAAAGGAAGTTGCATACCAAATTTGAGCTTTGTACGAGGTACAGTCAGAAAGTTCCCGGACTGCCTCCGTACATAAATTATATGCATTCGGATTTTTCTAAAAAGTATATACATATAAAGAGGAAATCATGTCCAATAAGTACATATATCATTTATATTGGTACAATACATATAACATACTATTTTACAGTTGCAAAAACATACATGAACAATGTACGGATCACTTTGGCGTCGCAGAGCGACGTCTACATAACGTCGTATTTTACAGAGCCAAAATCAATGATTTCGGGATAGTTCAAACTTTTCAAATTATTCACCAGTATGATCTAGATACTTCCCATCGCGATACACATATTTAGCTAACGAATGAATTCTGTGTCATAACATTTCACAGCTGGTCGCAGGCCAGAGCTCTTCGTTTGACTAAAACCTGCAACATCGGGGACATTTCAATAGAGGAGGAAAATGCTGAAATGACATTTTACTGAGTCCTGGCTGTATTACATGCGGGACAGTCTTTCATAGCTTAGAACATAATTATGTGGTTCCTATTTTCATATCGGTACGATGGATGCATTAGGTTGGTAAAGGTAAATTATCGTTCACACGCTTCTTAGGAAACGTTCAAAGAAAAGACATTGTGTGCACGACGTGGACCTTTTGCTCATCGTCCGTCTAAAGCCGCGCCTCCCATCCTGTGTACAGTTTAGACGTATTTTATCTTATTGAGTTTTCTTTTAAGAATTGCACTACGACAAATTCCAACAATAATTATTAGCTACATCGTCGAATGATTTCCACCGGTACGTGAGAATGTCGGTCTTCATGTCTAAATGAGCACGTTTTAGGCCGCTCATTGCTAAGATCATCGCTTATTTTCGCTTGGTAAATCCTAAATTTCTTGTGTCGATTAAACAAAGGTGTCATAGAATATGCACTGAAGCCGTTTCTTGGATTAAAGCACTTCTAAATTTCCGTAGGCTTCATTCCGGCCTTCACATAGAAGTTAATAGCGCAGATTTGTTCCGTACGCTGTGGTGACGTCGCCTTGATTTCAGTTGTCTTTCATCCATTGCTGAGAGAAATATGCATGAAACGCAGAATTTTTATGCCACGACGTTAAAATTTTGAAATTGTTCAGAAAATATGTTGATTTGATGGCATATCGAGTCTGCATGTAAAAGCGCCTGTTTTTTTTTAAGATATGGTCCTTTGAATAATAGTAAGACTATTGGGAGCAAGCGTTATTTCAAAGTGATCCGTACTCTTGAACACTATGCTCTAACGCCTTAGAAAATATTGATTTTTAACATTTTAAAACCACAAAAACTTATCAAAGTGGTAGTTTACATTTCGAAATTACTTATTGAATAAAGACTTGAATCAAATACGTCGGAAAAAATACAATTCAAAGGCAGTCCGGGAACTTTTTGACTATACCTCGTATGTCAAATACTTTTGGAGAAAAGGCAAAGGTTAAGTTTTCGGAGTAAAAGGTTAAGTTTTCGTAGAGTAAAGGGTTGATAAGGGTAAATGGATGACCTTGAGGAAGGTCAATTTGCATGGAACCGATAGAAATCATTGAAAGGAAGTTGCATACCAAATTTGAGCTGTGTATGTCAAATACTTTTGGAGAAAAGGCAAAGGTTAAGTTTTCGGACAGACGGACAGACGGACGGACAGACAGCCGGCAAGACGGACAGACAGACAGACGGACGGACACGAGTAAAACAATATGCCCCCCGATCTCTCGAAAGGGGGGCATAAAAATGACAAATTCCATTTACATCTGAACTGTCGGTTACCACTATCAGCTAAATTTTGAAATAAATAAATATTTTCTCGTACACGGCACAATACTTTGGCTTCAAATTTTCAGAATTTTAATAGGAAATTATGCTCTTTCAGATAAAAGAATAAAAGTACTTATAAGAAATATCTATGAAATGCCCCTTTTACACCAAGTAGGTAAGACGATGCACTAACATCATAATGAATGTAAACTAAATGAAAGTCCTCTTCTAATCTAACAAGGTAAAACCGACATTAACTTAAATGCTTTTTGAGAATGTAATTAATATTTGAAAGTTTTATGAATTGTTTCTGGCGAGATGTCTTTGTTGCGTTCAATTAAACGCATTTTGGCAGGTATGGGACGAAGTTTAGAGCAGCCATACGATTTCCAAAATTTTGAATATGTGTACGTAGAAAATAACTCATAAGAAATATCACACTGGAAAATTAATATGCATTAAAATCAAATAGGTAGTGAAGAGGAGCACAAGTCTGTGCATTTCTGTTAGTTGGTTGCCAGTAGTTTTGACTCAATACCAACTGGTATATTAAGACATATTTGACGTATAGCTGTACAATATAGTTTATGTACAATGGCAGAGATAAACATCATAAATCACCGAGGTTTCGTGCTTTGTAGTGACACTAACGAACAAGGGAACCCCGAGATTCTTTATTGTGGGAAAATAATGAGAATGGTAGAAATTGATAAAGACTCATGTATAAACGATTTTTCATCCAATGATATTTTTCGAACACTAGTTCCATATCCTTTCTTTCTAAGATCAAATGTTTTTCCTACTCTGACATAAACTAGTATTCAAACTTAATACCCAAAATACTTTCATCGTATGTTTCGGAGCTATACAATAAAACAGAAAACGTGCGAAAGTCTTTAATTAGAGTAGATGAATATGGTATTAGGTTGTATTATAGAATGGTGGTATAACGTCAATGACATCACATTGTGACGATAAAATACGTCATACTTGATTAACTGTATGTGGAAATGCAAGTAAGACTATCAAAATATGTCAACAAGAATGATAACATTTACTTAGAATTCTTAATAGAGATGCCGCAAAGGTCAGACCTAACCGTCGAGAGGTGTCTCTTTATTTCTTTTCTATTTTGCTTATTTTTTATTATAGTTACGCTTCTTGCAAATATTTATATACGTACGTTTACGCTTTTTACAAATAACCGACATTTAATCGTAAAACCTGATGCAAGAGAGAAATTTGAAATTGCAATATATCAGTATGATCGCAATCAAATAACCAACAAATCGAAAATTTTGCAAACAGACAGGATATCTCAGAGACATAGTTCTGTGCCAATTAACTTGCTTTAAATAAACGGGAATGTGAAAGATATAAGGCGTTTCTACAACATTTGAAAGCACTATAGTTCTAGACATATGCTATGCATAGTCTGGTCATAGGTATGTGTTCTTCTTTTCGATTTCGTCATTTAAAGAATATGTCTATCAAACTGCCATGAGTCACTTTTCAATCTGGTTCCATGGTAATGTAAAGGTATTTCGCATTAAGGATCATTTTCCAGTCTTCCGTTAAATGGAAAAAATAAGCTTTGTCGATACTTTTTGTGTGATCAATAAATTAATTGAAAATGAAACCTAGGTGCCACTTCTTTGAATGCACCGGTATTTACGCTATAGAAGTTCACTATACGACATTCATTTTCTAAACAAAATTGGTTACATAAGTTCTTATATGAATTTTCCTTGTACTCTAATTACTCAAAGTGTATGCTTTATATCACTTGCCGGCATGTCATTTTCAATTTCTCATAGCAATTATTCAAAAGCATTTGCTAAAAGAAAAAATACCAGCTTAAAGTAGCTCTTACGTTCAACCTCATGGTCGATACATAAAAAGTGAGGATCAAAACTATCAAACTAGCCTGCTGAATTTAAGAAGGACTATTAACGGTATGTTATATTTTAGAACTACGGTGAGGTTCTTAAAGAAACGTTAGAAAAAGAATAGAATTCGTTATATCTTATCTTTTGTTCAATGCATTCATGGTGAGCCTTCGTGCATGATATATGATTTAACTGTGTAATCGTGCTGATGTCTAACAATTTACACCTATCTTCCTAGAATCACGGGAGAAATGAATACAAATCATGGACAAATCCTAATTATACAACGACTTTTTTTATTTTTGAAGAAACGCCACCAGAGATACTTGTAACTAATGTATAACTACTGCCACAACTACGTATGTGATATCTTATGTAGACTCACCACTGGAATTAAGAATTTATAAGTTTGAAAACAAAATTGATGTTTGATTGCAATATCAATAACAGGTAAAATTGTATATTGTTTTTGCACATACGCACATTTCTTTCATAATAAAAGAAATGTCTACTTAAAGTGACATTTCACATTTATTTCATTCTTTTTAAAGTATTTCTTGGTGCAAAGAATGTTTATTCTAATGCGTAGAAATACTATCAGCTTTTTGAAGTTGTTATTTAGAAGCGAAAAATATGCCTTTAAAGTTGAGACAGAAATGAAAATTCTATATAAATCTGAACTGTTGTCCACAACAATTTGTTTATTTTTAGCACAAACATACATATTTCTCGTAGACGGTTCAATGTTTTGGCTTGAAACTTTCAGAATTTTAATAAGAAAACATGCTCTTTCAGATAGAATGAAAATAAAATTGATGTAAAAATAATCGTGAAATGTCTCTTTAAATGAAGAGATCGTAAAAGCAGCTACCCCGTATGACCTTATCTCCTACTTGACGTGTGGATGATGAGACTTCATGCATTAAGATAGGAAACGGATCATGCATTGTGCAACATGCTGACATTACAGACATATATTGCTTTGAGAGAACACGCCTGACTTCGAAAGCTGCAGGTTTTAGCATATTTATGGCACATAAAAATGCAGATAAGAAGAAAATGTTTTTTTTTTTTAATTTGTTATTACAATTTTGATCACTTACAAGAGTGCTCACATCTAGATCTAAATTATCACAATTATAAAGTACAGATGAACAACACCAATAACACGTGACTTCGATTCGATGGCAATGGTGTATTTACCATGTGTATGTATTTATTTGGGGATGACCCTTTGACAAAGCGATCTATTTTCTAAAGATATTTCTTACCTAAACATCTGTTTAAGTTAAAGAATAATTTGAAAACTGTGTTTAAGGTGCCAGATTAAACACCTTCGTATCTTATATCCGCATACATATGTCATATGTGACCTTTTTTGGTGAATCCCAAAGACGGTCTCTTAATTCAGGTTTGACTGTAGTTCTTTTAGAACAACGGGGAAAGGGTGAAATGATTGATACAACGAGTTAATGTCTTTGCGTTGGTGAAGCTTAAAACATTCCCCACAATTTTAACATACCTAGGTTGAAGATGTTCAAATCCCGGTGGAAGCCGGACTGCCATTTTGGACTTGGTGTGGCAAATTGATGAACCACAAGCTAGTACTTGTAAAAGTAGACCCACTTGGCTCTACACCATCCCCGGTGTTATGAATGGGGAATCGAAAAGTACTGTGCATTCAAAAGAGAGTGTCTCTTTAGCCAAAACTGTTTGGCCCAAGCCTGTACCTTTTATATTTTACCCAGACCTTATAGAAAAAAACACCAGGTTAAAAAATAAAAATAAAACTGCGTGAATTCCGAGTTGTTAACTAGATAAATTACATCCTGTTTAATCTATAATTAAGAATACGATTCTTACTGCGAGTGTTACTTTTATCGTTAATTGTTCCCTGTAGGAAGTACCAATTATATAAATTATTCATCCATCTGCCTCTACAAATTACATAATTCGTAATAGATCTAGCTTACAGGATTTACACTAACATTTACATCTTGTAAAAAAGTGTCTTCTATTTCTTCCGCAAAAGGCAGCAATTTAGACTGTTCCAGTTTTAAAAATTGCTAGAGACAACAATATAGATGCTGATAAGATATAATATGTATAATTTAACAAGGAAGATATTGAGGAAAAAGGAGAAAATGCTGATCGTCTAGAAGGTCTTCTGCAGCTTCTTTACTTTGCAGTTTCGATCGTCTCAAATAGTTTACGCTGACATACAAATGTTCGTCTATTTAGTTTTATTGGATGACAGTCCTATCTATAGAAAAGAAGGCGTTCCAGTATTGTCACCAAATTTGACGTGGTTGACTAGAACCTAGACAAATTACTACCTAGAAATAACTGTTACATATTGTGATTATTGTTGTTGTTGTAAGTATTATTGTTGTTATTGTAATTGTCTTTGTAGTTTTGGTTTCCCTTGTGATATGACAAATACAAAACTATGCCAGCATTGATTTCGCCGTGTCCCGTCGTGCATTTAGAAGATACTTTGTAATTTCTGTTGTTTGTTTTTGTTTTTTTTTAGACAAATTGGATTCAAGTTCAACGTCCATCTCGACAACCTGAACATTACTTTTTATAATGACAATCAGCCAT
This sequence comes from Fragum sueziense, assembly GCA_963680895.1. Lineage (NCBI taxonomy): Eukaryota > Metazoa > Mollusca > Bivalvia > Cardiida > Cardiidae > Fragum > Fragum sueziense. The sequence goes on from OY804604.1 coordinate 6,518,600, forward strand.
CTACATACAACTAGCGTACTTCAAAATGAATTCCTTTATTGTATCATATTTTTAGAACAATATTCCTGTCTGGTGTATATTCTCGTTTGGGAACAGATATAAACGAACCATAATTGGTATTTTCGGCAACCTACGTAATAATTTGTCCCAATTATTCTCTAACATACTTATTTTCTAAATTAGGAGATAGAAAACTAGAGACAGTCTGTCTACTTGCTTGAAAACACAAGTTTGGGTGTTCAAAAACCTACCGAGGGATATAAAGCTCATGTATCTTCGGACGGACAATCGTCCCAATTTTTCAATACAATTCTGTCTGCGTTGGCTCGAATGTTGAAGGTGTTAGATGCCTACAAGATTCGAACCATCGCATTCAAAATAAATAACAATACATGTAGTTCAGTGTTGTGTTGGTTACATATGTGACCCGTAGCGCTAAAAGGGACCTTATCGTGTGTGTGAAAAATATCGACCCTAGTCAGTCTGCGCAGTCCGCGCAGCCAGACTAGGGCCGACACTTTTCACTTGTATGTACTTTTTATATCTGGAATGCTTTTTCCCTATCTTACTTTACGTTCGTTTTTCGAATACAGTATCTGGTTGACCTGTGCTAAGTCTGACAAGTTTGTCAAAATTTTGGATTTTTGAAGTTCAGATAAGGTCCCTTTTAGCGTGACGGGTCACATATATTAATTTGTAAACATGTGCAGTAATATCATGCCTGGACCATACGTATGTCTGAGAAACATTTTTGTACAGGTCAATACGAAACAAATAAATTCTACTATGAAAGGAGACTGAAAATGTCGGAAACCTTTTGATAACAATATATTAAAAAATAAATTCATTTAAAAACAACGCCAACAAGTTTGATTTTTGTTTGGTGGTGCTGGTGTTAGGGATTCTCTTGAATAGAAGGATAGAATAAGGTCAGCGACGATGTAAACAAATGACTAGTCTTCTTACCTTATGTAATGCTATAATCCATCTGAAAAGAGAAAATAAAACAGTTTAAAAATATTGTTTTTCACTTCCAAGAAAATGTTTTGTCAATACGAAAACTAATTTTTCATTTATCAAAAAGAATTTTTCACCAGAAGCATTATAATCATGAACACTTGCCCTCGGAAGGGACCCCTGCCACAGACCCAGAACACTCCCTTATGTTGACAACAAACCGGAAGTTGACTAACTGTGACTGGCATCGCTATACCGGAAGTTCATGAAATAACACCCACCGTCAAAACATAGGCAATTAGTATTGTCTCAGAAAGCTTTCCACGATCTTCTCGATTTACAAAAGCACGACGCCACGTGTGTTTAAGGAAGAAACCATAATTTATATAGCAAGTTGAATGAACGGCATCTGAACTATAACCCCTGTTCTAAGATACATCATTATTTTTTGTGCATATCCTTTTACTATCTAATAGAAAATTTTATATGTATTTGTAATGACCATTTATTTATTTGTTATATTTGTTTTTACATACTATATTACTTTATTAATTTAAATAACTATCTTTTTAAAATAACAATGAGATTTGCAGAGGCACAATCTAGTTATTTCCATGCAAAAATCTTTGGAAGACAATCATCGTAAACAACGTATTTCCCTTTTCTTCAACAGTTTGCTTGTATGTGAAGAAATGTCAATTATCTACATGTACAGGATTCATATTTTGGTCCAAACCTCTTTTCGTTTTGGTCTGGAATCACTAGATATTTGTTTAACCCGTTCCCAAACAAGACCTGGTTTTGACGTCCATAATAGAAAATGCTTGGAAAATATTGAAACAAAAGAAGAAACTGCTGATAACCAGCAGTTTCTACTTTTGTGTCAATATTTTCTGTGCCATATTTTACACAAATCTATCTTTACTTACATCCAGTTTTTGGAGTGGATCACCCTAAAATTGTGTCGTTTGGGAAAGGATGAAACTTATTTATATTTACATCGATTAGTACGAAAGCTAAAAGCTTCCTATTTCCCTCACGATTCTTCTTCATGGAAAATAGTCCAGGATATTCCGCCCAGTTGCTAGATATTACTGTTGTAACAGTAGTGAGGGAATATTTATAATTTGCGAATGTACCGCAGTGCACATAAATGATAGCATTTAGAATGGAAATACAGAAATGAACTTTCTGTTAAATGATGCATAGTTATGACTTCCTCTAAATAACGACAAATTTCATTAACGACGCATTCAGGGTAATGGTTACATTTAATTTGTCGTAAATGATTGAACTGGTGTATGGAAAGGGGTGTTATAGCTTTTCAGAATAACGTAGATACAGATGCCTGTGTATACGAATAAGTCTGATCAATATCGATATTGTTCTCGTATCATATTTTTATGAAGTATCTTTAGCCAAAAGGAAAATCAAGAGAACAGCTGCTTAAATAGTATTTATGGACAAGTCCTGTTCCATTGTTGTCTCAAAGGCCACAGGCTTTCTTCCACGCCACGGATCAATCATAATTTCGACAGTTCACGTGAACGTTGCAGTGAGCGCAGAAATTAAAATTGTACGAATTCAATTATCCAGACTATTCAAAATTAATCCTTTTCAGGAGAATGCGAAGTTATATGTTCTCGAAATGCATACGTATAAGAGTCAGTCGGTACATGTAAAATTGTGATCGCAAATGCGAATCAAATGTAAACCTCAGGATCGGATATTATTTGAGAAAGGATTAAATTGAGTTACAAATCATGTTTTATTGACGATAAAACAATATAACAGTGCGATATAAACGTTATGAATGTGGGATGCAAACATATGGTCAAAACAATATTGCTCCGCATCTGGTTAGATTTTTCATTAACCCTTGTCCTACTGAATCTATACAAGCTGTAAAAGTAAGGACTGACTGCTTTTTTGCCACCCAAAGCGACCTGCATATTCCGGGATCAACTTGACAACGTGCAAACGTCAACAAAATGTCTGTTTCCCTTTGATTTAGAGTCAATTACCCATATCGTATAATAATTTTAGCACAATGTTGTGCTTTTTGACTTCAGCAATACATTGTCCTTCGTGGAAGTAATTATTGAAGTTATTTTTTCGAAAGGCCTTGAATATGATCAACAAGTCATTATCGTAATCCGATTTAGAGTCGCAGTCTCAGTTACATAATCCACGCTCAATCCTCGACAGTGTTTAAAATATGTCTTGCAACAGAAATCTGTCTGATACTTAATTAGATCAGGTCCCAAAGGACTCAGGTTTTAGTGGACTGACCGCCATTTTACTGCGAATTGGGAAAACATCCCCTCAAGTTTCACCACGATCTGAACTTTAATTACATAAATCTACTCTGACTGATTTCGCCGTCTCTTAATTCTTGGTAAAGGTGATATTAGACCAAGGCAAAACAAAAACAATTCTGGTTCATGTTGTCCAACCGACCCTAGCAAAATAAGGCCGGTTTATTTTAATTTGTTTCCTCTCTTTTTTTTTCTAATTCTTTGTTGTCCTATTATTCCTCCAAAGAAAGAATCTTAAATACAACAATAATGACAACAACAACTGTAATATGCCCAGATGAAAAAATACAAAGAGTAAAGAAGACTACCGACCCTATATTTACCGCATGTAACATGAAACGCATATATTTTACTTTGCCTGAAACGAAAACATAACAGGCAAGAAAAGCTAGATTTGATGCATTGCATCTTCAAACCTACGTCAGATCAAATGCATTCATACAATTTCGTGTATAAAGTAAAGCAAATAATTTGAAAGTGTCAGAAAATTTGTGAGACAATTTTGTAGAATTCTAATGTGGTCCATGAACCCTAACACATTCATGGTTGTTATTCTAGCTATAAAAAGGACAAGATAAACCATTTACGTGATGAATTAGTTCTGATCACAACATCATCTGTTTGATCAAGCATCAAACGTGGGTTTACACCATGTTACAGGAAGTACATTATTGCAGACTTTGTTGACTGGAAGGGGACATCAAAAGATAACACGGAAGTACATAATATGTTTTTTATCACAGAACATTCTGGTTTGTAATGTCATTAATGACTTAATATAAGGCCGCACACTTACAGAAAATAGGGGTAAATACTTTGTGAATTTGTTATCATATAGCATGATGGTATGTTATCTCATTAGTAATATTAAGCCTATACAAGGTCGCTAAGCTTCAGAGAATAGGGTCACAAGCTTTGTGAATTTGTTATCACTTAGCATACTAGTCTTTTATGTCATTAGATACTATGTACAAGTACAAGGTCGAGAATATTGCCACCAGAACGATTTTGCTTACGTTAGAATTTATTTACCAAAATACGAGATTAGTATAAGTCATGCTAAACCCCTCACGGTGCTTCACAGCAATGTTTATGGTAATTTCTTTAGTAATATTATGTACATCACTGTTAAATTATTGGAATTAACAAGAATAAAGAAAATCGCCAAGAACTTAGATTTCATTTAAAATCAATAGGAGAATATAATATCAACTATACATTTCAAAATATATCACGAATTTGTGTACTACATGATGCTAGTATCTAAACTTTGATAGACAAAACTTATCGACAACAGAAAAAAACATCTTATAAAACGTTTGGATTTTACGTACGTGCAAATATTTAGATTTTTGATTACGAATGTATATCGTTAGATTTGCCATTTAATTAAAAATGTCCATAAGATTACATCCATGCTGCAGTAGCCTTGATTCTGCTCTGTCTATGTATCTCGAAAAGAAACGAATCATGTAACCATTTTAGTTATTTAGAACAAAAGCAAAAACATGAACTTTCCTTATCTGGCATACAGATAGTTCGGACAGATTTTCAGTATTGTCTGGGTGTATTTTCCGTTTCGAATTATTGCACGTAGATAAAAGTGTGATAAATAAGTCCTACCTGAAAATGCTATATAGTTATCATGTCAGCTTAAGTACGTATTAATCAAATAAAGTATAAATACAAAATTCCCTGTTGTGATCGCGACAAAAATCAAACAAAAAAAGGTTGTCAAAAGCTTCATGTATTTTTCTTTTATAAAGGGTAAAAGTGAAATAAATCAACCCTACCTGAAAAAATGATTAAAGGTCGGTTCACATTGACGAATTTTCTTACGATTCCTTACGAATTGGACATTCGTAATCACATTGCCGAAAGGTACACGTATTGTTACGATTTGAGCGAATTTAACGGACGGTTTACGTATTTCTACGACTAGTTTACGGGCTGGTTACGGATTATTTACGAATCAATAGGAGTATTACCGACTTAGTTACGAATCCTTTGTTATTATGTTGTTGTTGTTGTTGTTGTTGTTGTTGTTGTTGTTGTTGTTGTTGTTGTTGTTGTAAGAAAGACAACCTCGTTATTGAAAATCTGACATTCGACAAGACAACATGTCTTACGAACGAAATAAGCTTAGGTTGTACCAACAATTTCTTCAAAACAATAATTAATCCTTTCCCAAACAAAATCTAGTTTTGACGTCCCATGGTTTTGGAAAAAAAATGTGAGAAAATTGATGATAAAATTTATCCCTATTTGGACCCTATTTTGATAATGTTTCTTTCTGTTGTCGCCGTCCTTTGATATCTCTACTTATCATAGTCACAGATGAGAGGATGTAATGTTTTTATACCCACTACAACGAAGTTATTTGGGGGAATACTGGATTCAGGTTGTCCGCCCGTACGTCCGTCCATCCATCCGTGGACATAATTTTGTGTCCTCTTCTTCTCCCACAGTTTTTTACCAATTTTGCAGAAATTTTATCAGGTTGTTTCCTATCATATGACGTTGTGCACCTGCGATTTTCATTTTAATGAATTATGCCACTTTGAAATTTTTAACGGGGGCGGAGTAGTCAAAATTCAAAATTTCGTTTCCGTGCTCTAACTCGACAACCATTTGACCTAGGATCATGAAACTTTACACCGTTTTTGCCCATGACCTAAGGAGGTGCCCTATTCTTTTTGGGTCACCAAGGTCAAAGGTCCAGGTCACAATTGGACTTTGTTTAAAATCTGTTTCCGTGCTCTAAGTCAAGAACTGGTTGACCTAGGATCATGAAACTTTACACAGTTGTTGCCCATGACCCAAGGAGGTGCCCTTTTGTTTTTGGGTCACCAAGGTCAAAGGTCAAGGTCACAATTGGACTTTGTTTAAAATCCGTTTCCGTGCTATAAGTCAAGAACCTTTTGACTTATAGCACTTTTTCAGTGACATGGCCCTGGTGGGGGGTATTCGTCCGCTTTGCGAGAGTTCTAGTTCAAAATGTTTTTTTTTATTTATTGCTCATCCAACTTCAAGTTGACGGTAATTAAATGAATACATACAACATATGGGTTTTATTTATTTTTAAATGAATGCGTTTACCCCCTTCCTTATCCGTGGCGGATTCTAGAAATTCAGAGTTCAGAGATGTTTTTTTTTTCGTTACCAACTTGCAATTACTCAAATTTTAAGACCAGAGTCAAATGTATTCATGAATTTGAACATTGCTTTTAGCACACAACCGTATAATTGACGTTTTATGCTTTCTTTTAAGCTTTTCAATTATACTAGTGAGTACATGTATATGTCTTAGTTTGACGCGAATGAAGGAATAAATTGTTCCAATTAGATTTTTTGGCATTCTCGAAAAGATCCGTGAAAGATCCAAATTAATTCACTACGTATAGAGGCTCAAAATGAAAAAAAATACAACAAATTGATTTGATATAATGCCTGCATCGAAGTTTTCCATTACAAATCTTGTAAGTTAAGTGTTAGAAAAAGCTAAAGTTGAAAGTTTGTTGATGAGGGCATCGAAAAAGAATACAAAACTTTGTCATTTCAGCAATGCATGATTCAGACATCATATGATCACATTGCGTGATATAGACTCATTGACAATAATATGTCAATTAAAAGTTCAAAGAGCATCAGATGTTGGTGGTGGTATCTAAATATTGGTCTAGAAAGGTAAAATAGTCGCACGGTTTCCCAGGCGACTACCTTTTTCATGCATGTTCTCATATACAGCACGATTCTCTGTCACTAGCCACAAATCACTGGCATCATAGGCTAGCGGACAGATTCTTTCGTTATCGTATACCATATCAACTTAAGCCTAAACGAACTACCGATCATGATGATTACTTATAAGCATTTACATTTCTAAACGGAAGATCTATATATGAAATTACGACGAAAAGTACACACGTGTGTCATGTTACTTATATTTCATTCAAAAACTATTCAGGTACAAGCAAAATGATCTGTATCCATGTTGGTCCCAAATGCTATACATGCGCATGTTCAGATTCAAATTCAGTATTTTACATAGCTGCTTTTCATTAATACTCCTGTAACTTATGCTTTAAACAGACTGTTCTGAAGACATTTTTGAAGAAAGGCGACGATATCATTATTGGGAAGCGATCATCTACAACATCCGTATGTTTCAATCCACAAATTACGACGTCAATATGTCTTACTTTGCCATGTAATTTCTTATCGTAAATCACTACTGCTTGTAGAACATACAGTAATCATAATAAATTCATTCAGACGAAATTAACCCATTTTTAAATTGGACTTGAAGTTTGCGTCTCCATTAGAATTAAATTGGGTCAAAAGTTGAGGACAAAGAAGAAATTGTTGCCCATTCCTTTTCGTCTATTTTATGATATAGTATGTGCAAATCCTGTGAAAATTCTATGATTAAAATTAATCTAAAGCAAATACAGTATCGAATGTAAAGGAGTACACGATGTCATATCTAACATAACTACATATACGAGGGGTGGTGTTTTTTTAAATGCAATATTGCATTTGTTGTTCACTTTATGGTATGCGTGCTCGTTGATATTGCCTCATCTTGAAATGTGATTTTGATTCAACTACACAAAATTAATCCAATTGGTCGATACATTAGTCTCTAGAGATTTCTCACCAGATTTTTAGTAGCGAAATTAAGAACATGGTAATAGCATCGTCGGTGCATTTATACACACAGGAAGACAATAAATTATGTTGATAAAGCAGTGAAGTAATCAATGTAATAAAGTACAAAACGAAATTGTGGTACGGCGCCGAATTGATTGACCAAACTATATCATTTCGACCAGGCCCGTATATCCGTTCAATATCGCATTTCTAAAAAAAGGTAGGCCAATTTTAAAAAGCCATCATACCTCTTATCAGTACCCTGCGATTACCTATTTTCGTAATGTTGTAATGTACGAGTGATCGTGTGGGCGTCATTCCTTGTTCAAATATCCTTAGCAGAGTCAATTGTTTTGTTTTCAATTAGATTTTTAATTTGTTCCGAGAGCTGTGACAACCAATACTCTGATACTTAGTGAACGGAATTTGGCCTTTCATTGTTTTCTTTTATTGTTCATCTAGCCATATGTTGTAAGTACTCATTTCAATCGTCTCGTCGCGACGATTCAAATTTGTATCCACAAAACATGTTTTACATTCTCTTTATTAGATCTAATGCTCCGGAGAATCGTCAATTATCACCATAAAAAAAATTCGACTTTCAGATTTTTGTGGAAATGAGTCTAAGAAAAACTATCTTGCTTTATTTGCCAGTAAATATTTCCGAACATTCAATGTAAATAAAACACCGAGATCGATTTGGTCAATTTGATAACCGGCATTTATGAAATTATATTAAAGTTACTAGTTAATAGAATGACCACTATATATAAAACCTTGATCTTATCAAGTTCAACTTACCAATGTACCATAACTGCTATTTAGAGAAGATTGCCTAAGATGATACCGACAGTGTATTGGTAACAGAAGCGTTTAAACATAATTTTAAGCATCTTCTTAAGATGTGAAAAATAATAGGGTACATTAATTTTTCAACAAAGACGTTGTTATCTGATCAATTTTGATACATTTTTTGTTGCACCACTCGAAGAGGGTGTTTAAATTTTAAAAAAGTTATAAATCTCCCTGAGAGCATTTTTAATTGCCTTGCAAATATTTTGACGTCATCTAAATTAACATGATAAATGCATTTTTATTTCCTTAATCAGACCCCCACCCTCCTTTGTGCAGGAACTCGAAGACCCTTCTATTTATTTATTTCTTCAAGACCATCGTTAACAGAAGAGTTAAGCTCTTTTTCACAAGTCTTTTGTAACAGAACAACAAAATTTTGACAGCGAAGATCCAAGTAACCATGAAAGACTTTTCCGAATTCATAGACAGGACCTGATACAATATTCTTTTTTATAACAAAACAAATGTCAACTCATATCAAAATATTGTTTGGGGAAGATGAATATAGTTCTTGATTTTATGATGACAAATATTTGATTTATTACTTCTGCTAAAAGAATAATTTTGGTACAGTCAACACTCGTTATCTCGACATCGGATGAGTCGAATTTCCGCTTAAGTCGAAGTGAAAGTCTGGTCCCGTCATCAAACAATGTAATTTCGAAATAAACATAGCCATTTAAATTTAGTAGGATAAGGATAGAAATTGCTCGTATCGAGCAAGTTCTTTCCTTTTTTAGTATTTTTCAATTTGGAACGCATTTGATGAACAACAAAAATGGCCAAATCTCATTTTAGTCGAAACTTAAGGAAATCGGATCAGTCGAACTTCGGATATGTCGATATATTTTGGTTGTCCCTCTGACTTCGACACAGCGATTATCGACTGTATTTTATCATTAAATCGTCAACGGTACTCTTGTAGTACTTGAAAACTGAAAACACTGTATCAATTTTAATCAATTGTTGCCAATTTAGATTAAAATTGAGTGATAAAACCTACAGGTAAACCATTTTGAAATATAAAGACACCAATAATACCGCCAAATAATGTGTTTTAGGAAATAATAGTTGAAAGGTGGCTCTAAAAATAAATTCACAGCAAGTCATTAAAGCGAAGGATGTGTGCTCCGAAAAACAGCGAAAAGACGTTACGATCACGACGCCGTTGCAACGTTATTAAAAATATTACGCCAAAGACGACGCGACGCTGAATCCGCTGCAACGCGAGATTTGATTTGATACCAGTTTTACTGGGATACATTGAAAATAGATTTCTGATGATATAAACCTACTATAGTCCCATTACACCTTCAATAGATTTAAAATACATATATGATAAAAGACTACAATTAACAAATAATATCAAGTTAAGTAAATAAGACAGTAAACATCATACCATTACGGATAAGTTTCTAGTACCATAATAACACAATATTATATCAAATTTCGTGTATTCGCTCTTGAGTATATCAATTGTTACTGTCCCCAGAACAAATTAAAAATCTAATTGAAAACAAAACAATTGACTCCGCTAAACGTATTTGAACAAGGAATGACGCCCACACGATCTCTCATACATTACAATGTTACAACAATAGGCAATCGCTGAAATGCAAAAAAGATAATGGAGATTTTAACAATGGTTTGATTGCTAATCTGACCCTACGGTGTGGGCACTCATTTGTATCGTCTCTACGATTCAATGGGTACCAAGGACTAATGGTTGGAATTGAAATAACGAATTCTCTAAGCCTTTCAATCCTTTTATCAACATTGGTTTTAGATAAATAAATCTAAAACATATCAAAAGTATGAATGAATAAGCGTTTTGATTTATCAACTCAAATTTACCAAAAAAATTCTACGAACTTTTTGCTCAGCCCTCCCACGTTGTGCAGGTGATAGTTTGCCAATAAACCGGAAGATGACTGTGACTGTACATGAAGTTCATGAACTGACACCCATAATCAAAACATGGGCAATTAGTGTTGTCTCAAAAATGTAACCATGATACCACGTGTTATAGAAAGACATCCCTAATTATATAGCAAGTTGAATGAACGACATGAAAAATCACTATGTATATAACAAGTTGAATGAACTGCATGTGAACTCTATCCCACGTGCATCATTTGTTTGCACTTCATTTTCTTATCTAATAAATATGTTTTATTCTTTCTTATTTTTAGACATTATTTCACTTCACTTATTTTAAGAATAATCTTTTACAATAAAAATGAAACTTTGCAGGATCAAAATCTACTCGTCGTCGTCGTCGTCGTCGTCGTCGTCGTCGTCGTCGTCGTCGTTGTTGTTGTTGTTGTTGTTGTTGTTGTTGTTGTTGTTGTTGTTGTTTGGGAAAGCGGGGTTGAGTTTGTTTTTTGTTGTTTTTATTGTTTTGTTTTGCTCTTTTTCTTCTTAAAGACATTACTTTTGTTATAGTAGTGGGAAAAGGGTATATAATTTGTGAATGTATTCTACTGCACATGAATGATATCATTTAGAATAGGGAAAAAATTCTGTTTAATGATGCATGTTTGTGATTTCCTCTAAATAACGTCTAAGTTCATTAACGATGCATTCAGAATAACGATTACATTCAATTAATTGTAAATAATTATGTAGGTGGCATTTGAAAAGGCCCTTTAAGTATTTTGGACGATGATGCTTTTGTATACGTATTAGCATAGTCAAAATCCACTTTATTCAACTGATCGTGTGGCCTATTTATGGTCCATAAACGGACAATCCATTGGCTTGGATTTAGGCACTAAGTTTATCAGGATATCTTTTTGTCTCAAAAAACTTTAAGGCACATTCTATCATGTTCCGTCGGAATCATAATTCTGACAAATCAGACTAGAGTTGCAGTAAGTGTAGAAATATAAAATACGCGGATTCAACTATAACGACTATTCACTAGTTATCCTTTTCCAGCAGACGCCAAAGTAATATATCTGTGGAATTCATTCTAAGTGCAGTAAGTAAAGTTACAAACGAGCAATTCAAAATAAAAAAAAACTTCAGACGATTTTTCTATTTGGAAGGTCAATATCGAAGGTTGTTTTAGGAAAGATTAAATTGAGCAACAAATCATTTTTATTGACAACAAAACAATATAACACAGCGATATTAACATTATGAATGTGGAATGCAAACATATGGTCAAGGCAACACTGATGCAAACCTAGTCAGATTTTTATCAATCCTTTCCATGCTGAATTTATGCAAGCTGGTATAATAAAGTAAGGTCAGGCTGCATGTATGCAAAGGCATATCTAGCTCTATTTTTCCAGTCTAAGCGACCGGAATACTCTGGGATCAGTATGGCAAAGCTTAAATATGCCAACTCCAACAAAATGTCTATTTCCTTGTGATCTAGGTTCGATTACCAGTCCCACATTATGATTATGGCTCAGTTCTGTGGTTCCCATTTCAGCAACATTTTTCACCGAATGCAAAAACTGTTGCTCTTTAATTTTCTTTTTTAAAAAAACCTTGAAAACTATTGAAAATGCATAAGCGCAGAAATATTGTAAGTGAATTTCAAGTTACATGAATTTGCAACACTTTTACACTAACACATCTAGTCATTATCTTAATCCGATTTCAAGTCGCATTCTCAGTTACATAATCCACGCTTAATCCTCGACAGTGTTTAAAAAACGTGTTGCAAAAGAAATCTGTCTGATACTTAATCAGTTCTGGTCCCAAAGGACTCAGTTTTTACTGGAATAACCGCAATTTTACTGCGAATTGAGAAAACATCCCCTCAAGTTTTATCACGATCTGAACTCTAATTAAATAAATCTACTCTGACTGATTTCGCCGTCTCTTAAAGGTGATGTTAGACCAAGGCCAAACAAAAACAATTGTGGTTCATGTTACCCAACCGACCCTACCAAATTAAGACCGGTTTATTTTAATTTATTTCCTCTCTTTTTTTATTTCGTCCTTTTTTCCTCCAATGAAAGAATAATAAAAACAACAATAATGGCAACAACAACTGCAACGAAACGAGATGAAAAAAAAAACACAAACAGTAAAGAAGCCTACCGACCCTATATTTACTGCATGTAACATGAAATACATATATTTTACTTTAACAAGCAAGAAAAGCTATATTTGGTACATTGCATCTTCAAAACGTACCTCAGATTAAATGTTTTCATAAAATTTCGTGTATAAAGTAAGTCAAAATATTTTAGAAGTGTCAGAAAAATTGAGACAATTTTGTAGAAGTCTAATGTGGTCCATGAACCCTAGCACATTCATGGTTGTTATTCTAGCTAGTCTATAAAAAGGACAAGATAAACCATTTGTATGAAAAATTAGTTCAGATCACACCATCATCTGATTCACTTTGATCAAGCAACAAACGTGGGGTTACACCATGATACGGGAAGGACATCATAGATATATAATTATGATGATTTCCTAACGTATTCCTAATGTATAAAGTGTACGAAATATTAACTTATTTGGGAAAACGGAGACGTGGAAGTTTTTAAATCCGAGCAACGGTGCCAGCAAGTGTTCAAGAACAATTGTGTTTGACTGGCATAAGAGATTTCGAGATGGTCGAGAGGAAATATCCGATGATCAACGTAGTGGACGACCAAAGAAGCGCGTACGAGAAGACGTGAAGAGCATGATTCTTTCAGACAGACGGAAATCAGTCGATGAACTATCCGACATTATTGGGATCAGTCACGGTACAACGCGCAACATTGTTTCAAGGGAACTCAATATGTCAAAAGTGTGTGCAAGGTGGGTGCCGCGACTTTTAACACTTGACGAGAAGAAAATCCGCGTCGAGCACTCGACGTCTTTTCTTCGGCGCTGGGAACAGGAGGGAGATTCATTTCTTGGACGTATCGTGACAACGGACGAAACTTGGATAAGTCTATACGATCCAGAAACGAAGAAAGAGTCCATGGTTTGGAAGCGTAATTCGTCTCCACCACCGAAGAAGGCAAGGACGTCCCGTTCCATGAAGAAGGTCATGTTCATATTCTTCCTCGATCGACAGGGGATGTTTCTCCAACATGCGATCCCAAGTGGTGTAACTGTCAACAAAGAGTATTATCAAAAGGTAAATTAATAATTCTTAATTCCTAAAGTTTTATTTTTCAATGACAGTAATAACCGTAATATTAGTTTGTCGCTTGCATTTTGACCGTTTTCCTTGCAAGACCTTGCTCTTCGTATTCATTGCAGAAAAGTTCGTAAAATCGTAAAATCATTAAACCAGGATAAGAAAATTCTTGCAAGCTGGATTATTAAATTTTCCTCTTGGGCTATACTGTGACAAAATTGTATTTCATTAACATCAAATTTGTCGCATACATCAGTTTCCAAATTGGACTAGTCTAAGTTTTGTTGGAAATAATAAAAGTCATAATGCAATTAATTTCAATTAATTTCAGGTCATACAGAACACGTTAGTGAAGCGCTACGCAAGAAGAGGCCGAACGTCGAGATGGAAAACCTTAATTTCCACCAGGATAATGCGCCCGCCCACCGAGCAGAGGAAACTATACGAACCATAGAGTTCCTTGGATATGAAATATTGCCCCATGCGCCCTACAGCCCTGACCTTGCGCCCTGTGGTTTCAGCGTATTTCCTCGTTTAAAGGCCGATCTTCGAGGTCAACGGTTCGAGTCCAATGAAGAACTTCGACTTGCAGTTCGGTCAGCATTACGAGATTATGACTCTGACTTTTATAACAAAACATTTTATTCCTGGGTTTATCGCCACAAGAAGTGTTTAGAGCATTCTGGAGAATATTTCGAGAAGTTATGAACTAACGTGAATTCATTGATTTTGGCTCTGTAAGTACGACGTCATTTAGACGTCGCTGTGCGACGTCAAAGTGATCCGTACATCGTTTGTGTATGTTTTTACTATTGTAAAATATTATGTTATATGTATTGTATCAATATAAATGTTATATGTACTTAATGTACTTGATTTCCTCTTCTTGGCTGTGTAAATTTCAGGAAAATCGGATTGCGTTTAATTTATGTACGAAGGCAGTCCGGGAACTTTCTGACTGTACCTCGTAATACATATTTTTTAGTCTTTGTTATTTTTAGACATTATTTCACTTCATTAATTTTAAGAATATTCTTTTCCAATAAAAATTAAACTTTGCAGGAGCAAAATCTTATCGTTTTTTATGTTGTTGTTGTTTAGGAGAGTGGGGTTGATTTTGTTTTTTTTATTATTTTTTATTCTTTTTTTATTGTTTTGCTTTTTTTTCTCTTTTTCTTCTTCAAGACATTACTTTTGTTATAGTAGTGGAGTAGTGGAAAAGTGTTTATAATTTGTGAATGTATTCTACTGCACATGAATGATATCATTTAGATTAGAAGAAAATCTGTTTAACGATGCATGTTTGTGATTTCCTCTAAATAACGTCTAAATTCATTAACGATGCATTCAGAATAATGATATAACATTCAGTCAATTTTAAATGATTATGTATGTGGCATTTGAAAATGCTCTTTAAGTATTGTGGACGATGATGCTTTCGTATACGCATTAGCATAGTCAAAATCCACGTTATTCAACTTAACATGTGGACTATTTATGATCCATATTAAACGGACAACCCATTGGCTTTGGCTTAGGTACTCAGTTTATCACGATCTTTTTCGGTCTCGAAAAACTTTAAGGCACATTCTTCCATGTTCCGTCGGAATCATAATTATGACAAGAGTTGCAGTAAGTGCAGAAATGTAACACACGCGGATTCAACTATAACGACTATTCACCAGAAATCCTTTTCAAGCATATGCCAAAGTTGTATATCTGTGGAATTCATTCGAAGTGCAGGCATTTAAGTTACAAACGAGCAATTCAAAATAAAAAAAAACTTCAGACGCTTTATTAATTTGGAAGGTGAATATCGCAGGTTGTTTTAGAAAGGATTAAATTGAGCAACAAATCATTTTTATTGACGACAAAATAATATAACAGAGCGATATTACATTATGAATGTGGGATGCAAACATATGGTCAAGGTAATACTGCTGCAAACCTGGTCATATTTTTATCAATCCTTTCCATGCTGAATTTATGCAAGCTGGTATAATAGAGTAAGGTCAGACTGCGCGTATGCGCAGGCTGATCTTGCTCTATTTTTTTCCAGCCTAAGCGACCGGAATACTCTGGAATCAGAATGACAAAGCTTAAGTATAGCACCTTCAACCAAATGACTATTTCCTTGTTATCTAGGCTCGATTACCAGTCCCACATTATGATTATGACTCAGTTCAGTGGTTCCAATTTCAGCAACATTTTTCGCCGAATGCAAAAACTGTTGCTCTTTGATTTTCTTTTTTCAAAAAAACCTTGAAAACTATAAAAAAAAATGCATAAGCGCAAGTGTTCCACGCAGAAATATTGTGAGTGAATTCAAAGTTACATGAATTTTCCAATATTTTTCACTAACACATCTAGTCATTATTTTTATCCGATTTCAAGTCGTATTCTCGGTTACATAATCCACGCTTAATCCTCGACAGTGTTTAAAAACGTGTTCCACCAGAAATCTGTCTGATACTTAATTAGTTCAGGTCCCAAAGGACTCAGGTTTTAATGGAATGACCGCCATTCTACTGCGAATTGAGAAAACATCCCCTCAAGTTTTATTACGATCTGAACTTTAATTACATAAATCTACTCTTACTGATTTTGCCGTCTCTTAATTCTTGGTAAAGGTGATATTAGACCCTATCAAAATAAAACCGGTTTATTTTAATTTATTTTAATTTGTTTCCTATCTTTTTTTATTTTA
The DNA here is from genome assembly GCA_963680895.1 of Fragum sueziense. Classification (NCBI taxonomy): domain Eukaryota; kingdom Metazoa; phylum Mollusca; class Bivalvia; order Cardiida; family Cardiidae; genus Fragum; species Fragum sueziense. The sequence goes on from OY804604.1 coordinate 6,535,191, forward strand.
TTTTGTCCCATTTTTCCTCCAAAGTAAGAATCCTAAAAACAATAATAATGACAACAACAACTGCAACACACCCAGATGAAAAAAAAAACACAAAGAGTAAAGAAGCCTACCGACCCTATATTTACCACATGTAACATGAACCACGTATATTATACTTAATAAGCAGAAAAAGCTAGATTTGATGCATTGCATCTCCAAAACGTACGTCAGAAAATTTGTGAGACAATTTTGTAGAATTCTAATGTGGTCCATGAACCCTAAACACATTCATGGTTGTTATTCTAGCTATAAAAAGGACAAGATAAACCATTTACGTGATAAATTAGTTCTGATCACAACATCATCTGTTTGATCAAGCATCAAACGTGGGTTTACACCATGTTACAGGAAGTACATTATTGCAGACTTTGTTGACGGGAAGGGGACATCAAAAGATAACACGGAAGTACATAATATGTTTTGTATCACAGAACATGGTGGTGTGTAATGTCATTAGGAACTTTATACAGGGCTGCACCGCTACAGAAAATATAGATAAGTCCTTTATGAATTTGTCATCACATAGTATACTGGTCTGTAAGTTCATTAGATACTATGTACATATACAAGGTCGATTTTACTACCATCAGAGCGACTTCGCTAACGTTAGAATTCACTTATTGAATTTATACGAGATAAGTCATGGAAACACCATCACAATGTTTCAGAGCAAATTCTGGTGACATTATGCACTTCTCTGTTAAATGATTGGAATCAACAAGTGGATAAAAATCGCTTGGAACTAAGATTGCATCTTAACTGCATTGGAGCATTGAATATGATAAAATATAAATTATGCATTTCAAATAATAAAAAATAATATCTCGACTTTGTGTAATACATGATGCCAGTTAGTATCTTAACTTTGATCGATTAAACTTACCGAAATCAGAAAAAAAACAAAAAAAATCAACTTTACGTACTTGCAATTATTTAGTTATTTGATTACTTATGTATGTAGTTAATTCGCCATTTTATAAAATATAAAAATACGTTTACATCCATACTGCAATAGGCTTATTTATGATCTGTCTATGTGTACGTCGAAAAAGAAACGAATCGTGTAACCTAAGATATTTAGAACAATAGCAAACAATAAAATGCCTGATCTGGCATACAGATAGTTCGGACAGAAATTCAGATTCTTTTATTCTTTGTATTGAAATCTCAATTGCACATAAATGTACTCCTAGCAGTCGTATGCCACATGCAGATGTAAACTTTATATGAGTATCTTTTTTCCCCTTTTCTTATTTCACGCAGATAAAAGTATAATAGATAAGCCCTATCTGAAAATACTACAAAGACATCATGTAAGCTTAAGTACCTATTAATCAAATAAAGTATGAATACAAAATCCCCTATTGTGATCGCGATAAAAAGCAAACAAGAAAGTAGAGCCAAAACACTTCATGTTTTTTTCTTTCTTTTATAAACGGTAAAAGTGAAATAAATCAACGCTACCTGAAACATGCTTTAGGCACCATGCAAACACTAAAACTTATTAATTGAATATAGTTTATCTCCAATACTTGCTCATGTCAATACGATAAATCACAAAACAATGGAAGAATCAAAAGCCTAATGTAAAATCGGTGTTTTTATCCTGGAAACGCTTTGTAAAGTCTGTTTGATGAAAATATTAAAACAATGTCAACAAAACGTTTGACTGTCCCGAAAATTAGTGCTTTACGAGTATTGATTTATTTATAGTAATTACTTTCATTCATATTTTCAATCGATTGTTTTGAACCCTTGTATCTCTGCTATTTTTTATCATGGCGCTATATAAATCGGGGGATAAATTGTCCATGCTAGGGATAGATATCATAAGCATAGTTTTCGGAAAGGGATTGGTTTTTACCTTTGTAGAGTTTTATCATTGTGTTTGTCCGAATTTTCGTCACTTTGTACATGATAAAATTTATCCCTATTTGGACACTACTTTGATAGTGTTTCTTTTTGTTGTCGCCGTCGTTTGATACTCTACTTATCATAGTTACAGATAAGAGGATGTAATGGCTTTTTATATCCCCCACAACAAAGTTATTGGGGGATACTGGAATCAGGTTGTCCGTCCGTTCGTCCGTCTGTTTGTCCGTCCGTCCGTGGACGTAATTTTGTGTAAGCTAAGTGTTAAAAAAACTGAAGCTTTTGATGAAAGGCGTCGAAAAAGGAAACTCAGCCTTGTCATTTCAGCAATATAGTATTCTGACATCAAGTGATCACATTGCGTGATAAAGACTCGTTGACAATACGTCAATTAAAAGTTCAAAGAGCATCAGATGTTGGTGATGGTATCTAAATATTGGTCTAGAAAGGTAAAATAGTCGTACGGTTTCCCAGGCGACAAGCGTTTAGGCATGTGTCCATTGTATGTCCTGAGCATGCCGATTGCAACCGACAAAGCAATTGAACAATAAGTACAATCCGGCATTTTGGTCAACTAGGGGGTTGGGGGCGTTAGCCCCATTGCACCGCCCCTCCCCTGTTCCTACGAGCCTGAAATGGGATGGTTTGTCTCGAATTTTATTGATAAAGCTGCTTTCTTGTTAGCTAACACAGGCAACAAAACTATAAAACCAACCTGTATAATTGCATTTTGAATAAGTATGTATCATGTTATTAATAATTCAATAAAAACAATCAAGACACAAGCAGAATAATTTGGATCCTTGCTGGTCTCAAATACTGTACATACGCAAATTTCATTATTTCAAATCGCTGCTAAATCATCAAAAACTTCGTAACTATTACTTCAAACAGACCGTGTTTACCATGTTTTAGAACAAAAGCAACGATATCATTATTGGGAAGCGATTATCTACCACAGCCGTATGTTTCAATCCACAAATTACGACGTCAATATGTCTAACTATGCCATGTAATTTCTTATCGCAAATCACTACTGCTTGCAAAACATACAGAAATCATAATATACTGAAACAAAAAAGAAACGCAACTTCCATTTCAATTCCTTTTTACGCAAAGACATCAAATCAGATTTAAACAAAATGTAATACATTTAAAGCAATAACATTTCACCTTGTAAAGTTCACAAAATCTTGTTTGTAGTAAATTCCATTAGTAAGAAAACACCCAGTTTACACCGGGCATCAACACAATTTTACAAAAAAAGTGAATGAAGGTCGAAAAACACAATCTGTTTCGATCAGTTTGGTCCGATATTCGAATGTTGTGAAGTCCATGCGATTTATTAGCGTCCTCCGTGGCAGTTTTAAACCTATCCCATAGCTGGGGTTTACCTGAAGATACGGTCCTGTCGTGACGTCATATCTCTTGCACGTCCGCTCCGTGATCGGTCGATTGTATTCCCTTTGAGAGTCAACAGCGTATACAGTCGAAAAAGTGTCGATTTGTTTCCCTATCAATGTTTTGCGACAACATTTTGACTTTTTCCACCTAACAACATCCGTGCTGCAGTTTGGCGCTGGTTTTGGCGTAGCCCCACTATGCGTAGTGTAGTGAGAATTGTGTGAAAGCTTTTGCCTTTTCTTGGTCTATGTTTTAGCTTGTGTTTGAAGAAAAATTATTTTGATAGTAGTCATTTAGAAAACACGACATGGGATAATCAGTTTTCAACCATTTGCTATGTATCACGTGATGAATTTACGACATCTGAAGAAATTTACGCTATATTTATGCGTATGGAGGCAGGAATATTAAAAATGTACTCAATAGCCATTAAAAACATAGTTTGTCGAAAATATTATAAAAAATTGGGGTCGCGTATCTTTTTTGTTCTAGTATAAATTCATTCAGACGAAATAAACCCATTCCCAAATTGGACTTGGTTTTGGCGTCTTCATTAGAATAAATCTGGGCAAAAACATTGAGGTCAAAGAAGAAATTGCTGCCCAAACCTTTTGCCTCTATTTCTTATGATAAAGTATGTACAAATCCTTTTTTGTCGTCCCGTCTGTCGTCTGAAGCACCTTTCATATTTCACAAATCCAAGTATGTGTTTTCCTTTTTTTAAGTGTTAATTGATTCTTCGTGAATATATACTCACCGTCATAAGAAAGTAGCCACTTTTCAAATAGCCACATTGTCAACAATTCTTTGTGTATTTTTGTTTTTACACATTCATACGCGTTCCTTTTCACACCTCAATGGTTAAATGCTTTCAAAATGTCCGGAAGGATGTTTAGTTGTAATATTGGCTCAAAATGGTATTTTAGGATACAAAGTTCGGTTTTGTTTACTTATAGCTGTCATTTTCTGCATAAATTGACGCTGTTAAAATACAAACAAAAGTCCCATTTTAATTTAACAGAATATCAATCCGTTGAATTTCTAGAGATCTATAAAAATTCAGCACTATCGGTATGGCATATTTCAATATCAAAAGTTTGATAATAACCGGAAGTGTTTGGCGAGTAAAGTGAAGGGAAACATTTTCTGAATTAGCAACTTTCTAAAGACCAAATTGAAACAAACTTTCAACGAAAAGAGCTTTTGAGTGGAAATTGTGGGTAGAATGGGCTAAAACCGGAAACCGCCATTTTGCAAGGGTCTTTGGTGTGATGAAAATCACTTATTAGTAACTAAGCATGTCGAAAGAAGTGTCAGAAGTGTATTCTGTATCAGTTACTGATTTCCTGGAACTACCATCAAGCTACCATAACTAATGGGGGTAATTGACTGTTTTCAATACTTTCATGAAAGCATTTTACTTGCCCTGTTGCAATGATTTGTTTTTATTTCAATACGTTTATGAATAATCCTAAGATTGCCAACAATTTGCATAATATAAGTGGCTACTTTCTTATGTCGGGGAGTATGGTTCTGTTTTTGCACGGACAGATAATGTAGCTGAAAAAGAACAAATATATTCGTTGTTTACACTAGATGGGCCCTTTTGGCCTGACTGGTTACATTCTAGTTTGAAATTGAATAAAGGTTACCATTTATTTTACATTTATCAGAATTATTGTATCGTCATTGTGTTAAAATACAGCAGTCGGCACAGGATGAAAATTTGATACCATTTATATTATTTGTATTTTTTCACAGAATTTATTTACAATTTTATATATACTGACTGGCTTTAAAAACGCATCACTTATTTTTCAAAATATTTGCGTAGTTAAAGTCAACAGGATCAAATTTCTACTTCTGATATATATTTCAACCAAAAAAAAGACACGATATCCAATAAAATTTATTGCAGTCAGTTACCACGTTATTTCGCATGACGTCAACGTGCAAAATATGGATAACGTTTACGTAACTACACCTTAGGTGATCAATTGGATTTTTGTTTTCATATTCCATATTCAAATGGTCAGGAGTTACTTTTATTTCTCAATCAATTTGATTAAACAAAAAATAAAGCCAAGAGACCAAAGTTCGTTTAGTACACACAAATTTTTGAATTATTCTATGCGGGTGTTTGTCAACGAGAATGGGCGAGACGTTTAAATGTAAACCAATCGACTATTTTTCACTTTTATTAACGTAGTCAATCTACAGGGATTGCTGCCGAGCACCAGCGTCTTGATCAACCGTTTAAAACGAGCTTACGTCAACATAATAACATACGTCAACGTCAATTACGTAATTGGTTTACAACAACGTTTTCAACTGCAATTGTAATACAAAAATGTTGCTACTGACAAACTCTTGCCATAACAGTGAATTATCGAACAAGATATTGTGGTTTTCACTACTGGCGATTATGCCCGTGGCAGATACTTACAGAAAGTAATCATCAGATCAGGGTGCGTTGGGCCTAGATATGATAAAAAAAACGAACGCCAAAACTTTTGAATAATCTCCAGCAATATATGGCAGATAATTCAAGCCCAAAAGAATAAAGATTTTGTTTCAACTTAAGGGTCAACGAGGTCACGATTGTGGAACGTTTTTCATACTCTTAGCGGAATTACGTGTTATCAAATAGAGAAAACTGTCCAATTCCTCACACCACCTCTCTTTAGATCGCTATATCTCAGTCATTTAATCGAATTTTTATCTGAAATTTTCAGGAAATGTTAGGAAGATGTCAAGCTGCTATTTAATATATAATACTACAAAGTTGATTATGTATTTTGCATATTATTGCCGGATGAACTTTAGTGATGCGTTTTTAAAGCCAGTCAGTATATAAAAACTTTTTTCTACTACGTTTACTTTTTCCATAGTGCAAATGAATCTAAAACAAAACCAGTTAAGAATGTAAAAAGGTAAATGATGTAGTATCGAACATAGCTGCAGATAAAAGGGGATTGTGAATTTTTAAAATGCAATTTCTTCAGGGTGCCCGTTGGAATTGGCTCATAAAGACATGGTATTTTGGATTTGAAATAAAAAAAAAAATAAAATGCCTTTACATTCTCTTATTTGTAACTATATGAAAAACTCGAGCAGAATGTACAAACGAATTTTGTGATTGCCTTTTTTCTGTAATATTGAAGTGTACGAGAGATCGTACAATACTATTTCTGATAAAGATATTCTCGTTCTTGAGAGATCTCATAGACTCTGTCTAAAACACATCCAAGGCTTACATATACGCTCCAGAACTGATATTGTTCTCGGTATGTTAGGTGCTTTTCCTGTTCAAGCAGAAATTGAAAAAAGAAAATTGTTATTTTTTAGTCAACTCTGTCGATTAGATAGATTATGTGCTGTTAGACAGCTATTTCTTATGCGTCTCTTTTCATTTCTCAACGGCGTTGCGTTTATAGGCTTCTTCAAGGATATCATTGCTTTATTGTATAAGTATAATTTATATAATTTTCTAGAGGACTTTATTAATACTGGGACTTTCCCAGATAAGCTTGTTTGGAAAAGAAAATTGAATTTAGCATTATGTAACCACTTTACCCGTGAATGGGACGAGAGGACATCTAGCAATGAATTCTCTCTTTACAAACAAATACAGACTCATCATGGTGGGTTTCGGATTTGGCGGTTTGCTGCCCGAAACACACAGATGTTGAGTGCATGTTATTCTACTGCTCAGCTTATTGCATACCTCTCTAGTTACGTTCCGACTTGTAGAAAATGTGGACGGAATAATATTCATGTTAATTTAACTCAACATATCTTAACAGGTTGTTCTGTAGTTTATAGATGTACACATCATTTCTTTAACATCGTGTCAACCATGTATGGTCAACATTGTCTGCATTTGCTATGCTCATTCAATGACGAACAGTATGTCAGAGCTTTATTTGGTATTAACCAGATATTTGATGATATGCTGGTTAACTATCAAATTAAAGATCATTTCTTTATATCAGTACTGAATCACTTCAAAACGGTACTCTCCTGTTACCAATATCCCGATGAATAGTTGAAGTTAACACTGTTTAGCATACATCTTTTACGAATTCATAACAGTGTACAGCATACAGCTTTTTAGTACCTAGTAAATGCTTTTTGTTTCGTTTCGAATAAGCATTTGTAGATGGTACTATGCAAGCTTTTACCATTTGAATAACTGATTGATTTTTGCGTTCTTTTTTTTTTTTTTTTTGATAAGCTATTCAAAGCATTGAGAGTAATGAGGAAGACCATTATAACTTGCGTTTTCCTTTTTCCCTCATTGTTTTTTGTGAAATGTGATAGCAATTCTGTCTGATTAGTAAAATTTCAATTTACCGTCCTCAAACATATCAATTTGAACAATCTAGTGAATTTGCACAAGAAACAAAAATAATCAACCTTGTATAGTCGAATCAACATGTAAATAGTCATCTTCTCATCTCTGCTTTTCAGCGAAAACATTGTAAATACAACTTGCCATAAGCTGTGGTTACAAGGTTTTCCTTAAAAAGCGATGTTATTTTGTCTAATGTTCTTAATAATGTATATTGTTCGTTTATATGGAAATTGTATCTTCAGTATTGGAGGAATTAAAGGAAAAAGAAAGGGCGTCATTCCTTGTTCAAATATGTTTAGCATAGTCAATTATTTTGTTTTCAATTGGATTTTTAATTTGTTCTGAGAGCTGTAACAATCGATACACTGAGACGTAGTGAACGGAACTTGACATGGAAATGCGATATTATTGCACTAACACCTGATTAAGGGAATTTATGGAAGGACTTCCTGGTTTTTTTATATTCCTTATTCAGTATACCAAATTTGTTAACCGTAGCCTCTTATTGTTTTTTTTATTGTTCATATAATCTTGTGTTGTTGGTACTCATTTAAATCGTCTCGTCGAGACGATTCAAATTCGTACCATCAAAATATGGTTTGGATTTAAATTAACCAATTCAGAATGCCTTTACCTTCTCATAACTGTTGCTCTGCAGAATCGTTAATTATTACCATCAAACACTTTTCGATTTTAAGATTTCCGTGAAAACCATATCCAAAGATAAAGGTTCTTGCTCCGTTTCCCAGTAAGTATTTCCGCATATAAAATTTTAATCCATACGGTCAATTTTATGACCTGCATTTAATGAATTAGATTTAAGTCAATAGTTAATATATTGACAACCAGATGAACATTCTTGGTGGATCTATGTACCATAACTGCTATTTAGAGAAGTTTACATAAAAATACCGACAAAACCGTTTAAAACCACTTTTATGCATGTTTTGAAGATGTGAAAAACAATACATTAATTTTTCAACGAAGAAGCTATTACCTGATCAGTATTGATATAATTTTTGTTGCACCGCTCGTAAAGGGTATCTAAATTTTAAATAGTAATAAATCTCCAAAAGAGAAAACTATTTTAATTACGCTGCAAATATTTTGACGCAGTCTGAATTAACACGATAAAGGCAAATTTATTTCCTGAAAAACTAAATTTAATCAGACCCCTCCCCATCTGCACAGAAATTCCTGTGTTATTTTGTAACATTTAGTTATTCAAATAAAAAATCGCAAACCCTTCTAAATTGTTTTTATTTCTTATTCAAAATCATCGTTAACAGAAGTGCTACGAGCTTTTTCATATTTGTTTAAGAGAAAACCAAAACATGAATTTGTCTGCGTAGATCAAGGACACCATGAATGACTTTTCCAAAATTATAGACGGGACCTGATACAGTGTACTTTTTAACAACAAAACCAATGCCAATTAACATCAAAACAATGTTTGAGGAAATAACTAGATCTAACAGTACTCTTATAGTACCTGAATCTGAAAATACTGCATATTTTATTCAGAGGTTAAATCATTTAGATTTAAACTGAAGTATTAAACCTGCATATCATGTGAATTAATTCATTTTAAACAAACAAAACATTCATCTTAGCACTGATGGCTTTCAATGGCCTTAGGCTTACATGTACATGACAAAGTACCAGAAGTAAAACAGAAAAGTCTTCTTTCTTAATTATTCATACAACTCTTAGTTTTTTTCTATACCAGAGGATTGCGTACAGTTTCTGCAAATACATCGGTCGTCGACTTACATGCGGTTGGATTTGGGAGTGAAGGCCGTCTGAGCCGCTTGTAATTTTAAATCGATTGTTTATTTTCATAAGGTAAAAACTTTTGGAATACTATGTAAGCTTTTATGAAAAATATCAAATAAACGAAAATGCGTCTTTTAAGTTCATGGTAAAGACTTTTGCGAATTTCATTTTAGTCGGCCTTGTACTTTAGAAAACTAAAAAGGCAAAATAAATCAAACAGTTACGAGGATATCACTACGGTGACGATTTTCTCGATTTCATCATTTTGGTAAATACGTTGAGGCATAATTTACCCGAGATAAGAGACTCGATTGCAAGTCGATTTAAAGGAAAATGGCATTCAAAAATGTGTTTTTTCCAAATTTCGAAAATGTGATATAATTTGAATAATACGTTAATAATTGCGAGAAAGATGGTCGGATTGATATTCCGTAGAATAGATATATGCTTCGTCATGTAGATACCTGAGTTAACCCAAATAAGTCAAAATATGTGACTTACTTCTTTAGTAAAATGGTCTTATCGGCAAAGCAACTGAGAATTTTCTACTTGATTTATATGGGAGAAAGAAATTCTCGCCTCATCGATGTCCATACGTATTTTCAATCAAAGAAACCTTGAAGAAATTACTATAAACTAATGTTCTCATTTATACAGATACTGTCATCTGTGCTGAGGAACTGTGGTACATCAGCAATAAACCTTATAAAAATCACAACCTGTATCAAACAGTATACTTGAACTCTATGACAACAGTGAATGTCAATAGTATATTATTCTTGCTTTAAGAATGTTTAATAACAAGTGAATGAAAACTTTGATGTGTCTGACTAAGTTACTCTCCAAAGCCGAGGTCTATTGATCATAGTTTACGAAGAGGAAATGTACTTTTGTTGTAAGAAAGTAGACTAAGTATGTAAAATGATTTACCTTACTGTGTGGCAACGTGATACCGGTTATACAATGTAGTTACAGTCGACACTCGTTATGTCGACATCGGATAAGTCAAATTTTCGCTTAAGTCGAAGTTCAAATCTGGTCCCGTCCTCATCAATGGACACATTTTTTTTCAAACAAAATAATTTTGAACTCAATATAGCTATTGAAATATAGTAGGAAAAGGATAGAAATTGCTCAAAACGAGCAATTTCTTTCCTTTTCCTACAATATTTCAATAATAATCGTACTTGATTACTTTCAAAAACGGTCAAATATCAACTTTATCGAACCCAAACGAAATCGGATGAGTCGAACTCCGGATATGTCGAGGTATTTTGACGGCCCTTCCGACTTCGGCACAACGAGTGTCGACTGTATTTACAATTAGCGTTTACATTAACACTAGTTTCAATCTGAACTTAAGAGGTACCATTATATGAAAATGCCTTAGTTGCATTTGTAATCTCATGTAATGGAAATAAATACTCCATTTACCGATTTGTTTTCGACTAATGAACAATCCATAGACTTTATGTTCTTCCCAAGGGACTATTTGACTTGGTCACTGAACTATTTATGGCCTGTTCTGTAGAATTAATGTATAAAGATATATAATGTAAAAATGGGTTGATATTCTATCAAATACATTAAATAGATTCGCTATTGGAATAGACTAGTACGCATGGATGATAACCGATCAACGAAGAGTTTGTTTAATCATGACTTTAGAGTGTGTAAAGATAATTGGTCGAGCGATATCAAGCAAATATTCGATAATCTTGGTTTAGTAGATCACTTTCATAATAGGGATGTAATAGACATGGTTGTTGCTGAAAGTAGAATAAAACATTTTTACAAAAATCTGTGGAATATAGGTATAGAAAACTCTCCCAAACTACGACATTATAAACTATTAAAGGATACTCCGTCGACTGAACGATACATTGCCCTAAATCTACAGAAAAATGAACGTTCGGTGCTGGCGCAACTTAGATGTGGCATTTTACCTCTCCGTATAGAAACTGGACGTTATATAGGAGAAGCTTTAAATGATCGCTTATGTATATTCTGCAACGAAAATGTGATCGAAAACGAGAGTCATTTTGTATCCACATGCTCTTATTATAATCAAATTCGTCATCACATGTTTGGTGAGATTATGAATAGTGAATGGTTTCAAAGGCTTTCACCCAATGAACAATTGTGTTATTTAATGTCTAATCATGAGAGGAAACTGGCAAAGTTTGTTGTAAAAGCATTTGCCTTGAGACGCAAAACCCTTTACACATAGGTTATTCTGGCATAAACTCCGATTTAATTGCATATGTATGACCTGCAGATAAAACAGTACGTTGATCCGACTGTGAGGAGTGAGATCGGTGGGCTTAGTCGAGCTATCCGATCTCGGTCCACACAGTTTGACCATTATTTAAATGAAAGTAGATTATCCAAGAGCATAACTGACCCTGAGCTTGTCAGAGGAGAGATATTGGCTCTTAATGAGCGAAAATGTCTCCTCTCACAAGTGCCGCTACATACCAGCGTAAATTAAGCGGTATAATATGATGAGTTAGAATGTACCTTTTATTTCGTTTCGTTAAGGGCCATTCTAATAGTTTGATATGTTTTCACAATCTGGGACTTCACGAGATAACTGTCTATGTCTCATTTTAATACATACAAGTTTTCCGCTCATCTATGATGCGTAATTTCATATGAAATAGGCTATGTATACATGAATAGGTTTGTCAATGAGTCAGTTCATTGTCCCCTTACAGGGATGTTGAATTGACCGTATGACAAACCTGCTAACATTCTAGAAGCCAACGGATTAATATAATACAAGCTAGGTCAGGTTTGCAATGAAAGAAAAACAAAGAAATTTACTACTTTTCATTCAACAATTTTTCATAATATGTACCAATACTGGTAATCACATTTCCCTACTATTACAAGACCCCAACTTCCATTCACGTGTGTATATAATTAATATATATGTTTAAAAGTGACATATACGCCCATGGGGCCGGGTGTTTATATTGTATATTTATTGTTTATTTTTAAATTGTTTACTTGTACACAAGTCACTATAATAAAAGATTTACTTACTTACTTACTTACATTAGGAGATAAAAACTAAGTTTGAAAATCCCCAGGACATGTTAATCGTTTAGATAGGTTTACAATACCTATAATAAAAGACTAAGATTAACAAGTTTAGTTAAATAAATAGGCAGTAAACAATATAACATTTCGAACCAGGAAATCTTCCATTAATTCCGTTGATCAGGTGTTAGCACCATAATTTATGTCTTATTCCTTGCATTTGATCTAAAGTCTATCGATTGTTACAGCTCTCAGAACAAATTAAAAATCTAATTGAAAACAAAACAATAAATTTTGCTTAACATGTTTGAAGAGGACTGCCGCCCACACAATCTCTAATAATTTGTGACAAGTGACACTAAAAGGGACCTTATCCGCAGTCCAAAAATCCAAATTTTGACAAACCCAGCACAGGTCAATCAGGTACCGTATGCGAAAAATGATAATAGTAAAGGCGCGATCCCATTGCCGACTAAATCAGCTCGATCAAGCTCGATCGAGCGATCGAGTACTGATCGAGCTTGGTCGGCAAGGGTGATCGGAACGATCGAGTGTGGTCGGCAAAAATGATCGGGAATTAATCGACAAGAAATAAAGAAGAAGTCGTGTAAATACATTTGATCGAGTTTAATCGGGTTTGATCGAAGAATTTAGGCGATCGAGATTATCAAGTTGATTTGGTCGGCAATGGGAACGCGGCTTAAGATAGGGAAAACTTGCCGGATTTAGAAAATTACGTAAAAGTAAAAAGTGTCGGCCCTAGTCTGGCTGCGCGGACTGCGCAGACTGACTAGGGTCGATATTTTTCACTCTTTCGATAAGGTCCCTTTTAGCATGACGGGTCACATTTACATTACAAAAGTTGGCATTCGCAAAGCTACAGATAAGAGGTGGATGGATCTCAAAATGCATTTCCTTTATTGTTGATAGAATCCTATCTTGTGGGTACTCATTTACAGAGACGATTCCAATGAGTGCCCACAACATAGGATTTGGATTAAGATTAATAAATTCAGAATTTCTTTATCCCATCTTATCTATAGCACTGGGCAATCGTCAATTTTTATCATTAACCATTTTTGACGTCAATATCTTCGTGAAAACAAAAATATAAAAAAAACATCCTTTGTTAGCCAGTATGTACTCCCTGAAAAACAATTTGCATAACACATTAAAACCTATTTGGTAAGTTCTTGCGACTCAAATTTCAACCAGATTAGATTTCACTCATAAGTAAGAAGAACAGAAAACAAACAAAAGAATAAAAAAACAATACTTAGCGAGTCTTTTTGAATTTATTCAACACACTTTTGTTACCTTTTTAGAGCAGATTACCCAAGAAAATGCCGACAATGTATTAGTGGCAGAAACGTGTAAACAATTTCAATTTTGTACAGTGTTAACACAGAGATAATTTTGTTCAATAGTTTATCCATAAAAACGCTGTTATCTGATCAATTCTGATATAATTTTGCTGCACCGCTCATTGAGGGTGTTTAAATTTTAAACAGCTATAAATCTCACAGAGAGAGCACTATTCTAATTGCCTGGCAAACATCTTGGTGTAGTCTGAATTAACAAGATAAAGCAGATTTATTTCCTGAAAATCGAATTTAATAAGACCCCCTCTGCCTGGAAACTCTCAACTTATTTTGCAACATTTGTTTATTGAGGTAAAACGCCGCAACTTTGCAGACTCTGATATATACTCAGCGAAAGTTCTAACGCACCACTTATATCTTTGTTAATATTTCATGAAGGAATAAAACAGAATACGTTCAAAATGTTCACATGTCAACAACCATCATTCGTGACGTAGCTGGTGAAATACCATGCTAAAATTATGTGTCTGCTTTGAAATATTGAACCTCAATTAATGATACCGTTTATAAGAAAATTCTGAAATGCAATCAAATATGTGTTAAAACAGAAAATTCGCGCATGCGTTCAATCTTTTTGTAACGACTGAAATAGTACTTATGTGCCCGCCTGGAAGAAACTGACAACTCTAGCATTTTAGCGAGCCGATACGTTTTGTGTGGTTACGTGACGAAACGTTGTCTATATCTCAATTAAGGACTTTATATTTCAAATACTGATAGTGTTTGACAAAACGTTCAACTTATTTCTCGTAAAAGCGAGCGGAGTTGTCAGTGAAAACTCTTATATAGTAAAAGAGAAGGGGTCGATTTTTTTGCCTCTTATTTGTTGGTTAACAAGCTTTCAAATTCATTTGAAGCGAAAATTATTAAGACAGATCATGAGTTACACGTGCCGAGAAAATGGTTTGGTGCCTTTTCTGTATGGCGCAGGTACATTAGAAACAAACATATTTGTTTTCCATTTTAAGCAATCCGTAGACTATTTGACTTGGTGGCCAACTTATATTTAAGATGGAAGACTACGTATTAGATAGAGGCTATATAGTAGATTCTACGCGATATAAACGTTAAAAAGGCACAGTCTTTGAACGTTTATGTCGCGTAGAATCTACTATACAGACTCTATCTGACTTAGTGTTCGTCAACCAATGAAAACATATGCTTCTGCTGTCATTCTTGAAACCACGCCTCCGACCGGAGCTACTATCGAGCGGATCTTACTAGACTAGCCCTAGTCGTTTCTGTTTGCGTTATTTGTAAATGGGCGCATTATTCTGTTTGAGACTTGCCTCTATAATCCAAGTCCAAGGTATTTATTGCCAACAGAACCCCCCCCCCCCCCCCCCCTAGTATTCTAGACTAGGATGTCATTTAAAAAAGGGTCTTTGCTTTTATACTATAATAACCTTAATACTAGGGTCTGGGCCAGACTAGGATCTTACTGGAATTACATCATTTTCCAAAAAAATACATCATTTTCCCAAAAATTACATCATTTTTAGCTCCACTGGCCGAAGGCCAGCGAGCTATTGTCATGACGTTGCGTCCGTCGTGCGTCCGTGCGTCCGTCCGTCCGTCCGTGCGTCCGTTAACTTTTTCTTTAAAAAATCTTTTTCTCTTAAACCAGTGGGCCAATTTTGACCAAACTTTGAAGGAATGTTCCTTGGGTGACCCTTTACTGAAATTGTTCAAAGAATTTTGATAGGTCCATAAATGTGGGCGTGGCAGGGCGGGACTTATCAGACTTGGTGAAATCACAAAATAATTCTTTAAAAATCAACTATTTGGCCAATTTTAACCAAACTTGACAGAAATGTACATTGGGTGACTCTTTACTTGAATTGTCCGTTTAATTTTGATTGGTCCATTAATGTGGGCGTGGCAGGGCGGGGCTTATCAGACTTAGAGAAATCACAAAATAATTCTTTAAAAATCTTCTTCTCTCAAACCAATGGGCCAATTTTGACCATTTTTAGGAATGTTCTTTTAGTGACCCTTTACTTAAATTGTTCAAAGAATTTTGATTGGTCTATAAATGTGGGCGTGGCAGGGCGAGGCTTATCAGACTTAAAGAAATCACAAAATAAATCTTTAAAAATAAACCATGTGGCCAATTTTGACCAAACTTGGCAGAAATGTACCTTTAGTGACTGTTTACTTGATTTGTCTGTGAAATTTTGATTGGTCCATGAATGTGGGCGTGGCGGGGCGGGGCTATCAGACTTGGAGAAATCACAAAATAATTCTTAAAAAATCAAACATTGGGCAAATTTTGACCAAACTCGGCAAAAATGTACCTTGGATGACTCTTTACGTAACTTTTCCGTGAAATTTTGATTGGTCTATAAATGTGGGCGTGGCAGGGTGGGGCTTATTTGACTTAGATAAATCACAAAATAATTCTTTAAAAATCAACCATATGGCCAATTTCAATTAAACTGGGCAGAAATGCATTGTAAGTGACCCGATTCTTAAATTGTCTGTGAAATTTTGATTGGTCGATCAATGTGGGCATGGCAGGGCGGGGCTTATCAGAATGGCAGAAATCACGAAAAAAAAATAAAAAAAAAATCAACCACATGGCCAATTTTGACCAAACTTGGTAGAAATATTCCTTGGGTTTCCAATTACTTAAATTGTTAGTAAAATTTTGATTTGTCCCTAAATGTGGGCAAAGCAGGATGGACCTATCAGAATGGGAGAAATCACGAAATAATTCTTTAAAAACAACCATTGGGTCAATTTACTACAAACTTGGCAGAAATGTTCCTTGGGTAATACTTTGTCAGTGAAATTTTGATTGGTCTATAAATGTGGGTGTGGCCAGACAGGGCTTATCAGAATTGGATAAACCATGAAATAATTCTTTAAAAATAAATCAATGGGCCAATTGAGACTAAACTTGGCAGCAATGTTCCATGGGTGACCCTTTTCAAGATTTGGCAATGTGAGGCTTACAAGAAATCATGAGATAATTCTTTTACTTTAGCCAGTGGAGCGATTCAGGCCCTCTTGGGCCTCTTGTTCATAACTGCACACGAAACGGGGGCGTGGCTATGTATATCCGTGACCGGCAGTGCGTTTATTTGAAATATAGCGCCGAAATTTTCAAATTTACTGCAATTTCATTGGTCCAAAAACTATGACGAACACTAAAGTTGCCAAATGCAGTGAAGTTAATAAGACCAGTAAAGCAGTCGCTCTATAAATTCCGTTGATCAGTTGTTAGTGCAATAATATCCCAATATTATGTCAAATTCCGCGCATTTGCTTGTAATTGAAAACAAAGCAATTGACCCTGCTAAACGTATTTGAACAGGGAATGACGCCCACACGAGTCCTCATACGAGGGTTGTTCAAAAATTATCCGGACTGTGTCAGTTAAAAAGATATTTGCCAAGGAATATTACTGAATTTTATATCATTTGATATCGGAATTCAAAACACACCTGTCTATACCTGTTTGAATTATTTTTCTAAAGAAACGCGCTTACAATTACGTTATGAAATACCATGGTAACGTGTACCCGGCGCAGCCCAAAATATTATTCTTTTAGAATCCATTTTGCTGTTCATAATTTTTCCACTGTAATTGCGAACAACGCGGAATTTTCACAGAATACGTAATTTGGTGCGTATTACATCATGTCCAAGTTTTACACTACTCGGTGAATAAATGCACGAGACATGCACTTTTGAATAGCGATGGGGTCGGCATTTTGACTGTTAAATGTGGCGTCAATTGATTGTTTGGAAATTCGGTCTGTCATAAAATTCTGTAAATACCTCAAAGAAACGCGGACAAACTCATACAAAAAGATCACCACGGCAAAGGGAAAAGATTCAGTCTCACGGACCCTACTGTTTAATTGGTACAGACGTTTTAAGAACGCTGCGGAAAACATTAAATCTAGAGATGAACAAGACCGGAAAAGGAAATAAGGACGACGTCACTTACGATCATTGCAGATGCGCTATGTAGAAATCAGAGGATGGCGGTACGGACATTGTCAGACGAATTTTGTATTAGTGTAGGCAGCATTCATTTGATTCTTATAAATGAATTGAAAATTACGAAGGTAATGTTGTTTTGATATTTTTAATTTCAAAACTAGTAGCAATTTAATACTTTAATAACTGTCCAAAATTTCCGTAATATCCATTTACCAAACAGCAAAGTTAGACGATTCCAACTTATGAATTTTCTACTGCACATTCATAGGCCCAATGCATATCACCCCATACGACAGGTCTTACCGATCTGTTATTAGCTATACTTTGACTCGAAACCGTATCCTATCCACCATATTCTCTAGATTTGGCACCATTTGTCTTCGCCATATTCCAAACGATAAAAGCGCAACTGATGGGTATAATATTTTCATCCTTAAAAGAACTGCGAAAATAAACATATTTGATTACCAGACAATACGGGTCTGAGTGGTATGGTGATATTTACAACCAATAGTTGCGCCGTAAATAACGCTTTATTGAACATAACGCCAATTACTTTGAAAAAGAATGCGCAACATGATCTTATACTTTCCGACGACGTCGTTGACGTCGCCTTGTGATAAGTGACGTGCGCCGGTCCCTAGTGCCTATGTGAATTTGACTGTTTGTAAAATCCATACCCGTGATCGGATTTTCAAATAATTTCACAGAAGTGTGCATACTAAATCTAACTTCCGATGAGTGAAGTATCCTTGTTATTTGATATCCCATTTAAATTCTATAGACACAATCCGGATAATTTTTGAACATCCCTCGTACATTACAACATTGCAACATTACAGAAATAGGCAATCGCAGAGCTACAGATAAGATTTTCTTTTTTTTTTTTTTTTTTTTTTTTTTTTTTTCAAAGTGTATTTTTTCTTGTATTGTTCATCAAACCGTATAGTATGTTGTGGTTACTCAATTGAATTGACTCGTCGGGACGATTCAAATGAGTAGCTAAAACATATGGTGTAGATTTAAATCAACACATTCGGAATACCGTTTCCCACTTTTATTTTACCTGTTGCTCTGGGCAATCGTCAATCATCAACCACTTTTAACTTAAAGACTTTCGTGAAAATCGAAGAAAAACATATGTTCCTTGTTTTCCAGTGAGTACTCTCAGAAATACAATGTACGTACATAACACATTGAGACCCAATTTGGTCAATTGCGGCGACCCGCATTTCAACCAAATCAGATTGCACTAAAAAGTATGAAGAATGGAAAACAAATTAAAGACTGGAAATCAAATGAAAAAGATCTTTGCGAGTCTAGTTAAATTCAGTCAATGTACTATTATCATATCTCAGAGAAGATTTCGTAAGAAAATGCTGAAAATGGATAGGTGACAAAAGTGTTTTAAAATTCCATTTTTGTACAGTGTGAAGTGGTTAACAAAAATGGTAGTGTTCATTTCTTGTACAAAAACAACGATATATTATATTATCAGATCTGAAATAAATTTCGTTGCACCGCTTATAGTCTAAATAGCTATAAAATTCACTTAGAGTGTACTATTCTAATTGCCTGGCAAATATCTTTACGTCGACTAAATTACCAATATAAAGGCAGATTTATTTCGTGAAAAATTGAATATAATCAGAACCCCTATGCACAGAGACTCTTACATTATTTTGTAACATCTATTTTATTGAGATAAAACCTCTACTTTGTGGACCCTTCAAAAGCATCGTTAACCCTGATTGTTAAGGAATATTTTTTTATTATTTTATGGGATATCCTATGTTATACCACATTTTGAACCTAAATTAAAGATGTTGAGATAAACGTAGAATCTATACATCTTGTCATTGACCTTTTCCAAATGATGGTAAATTATAGAAAGGACATTATTCATTGTACTTTTAAACAAACCAAAACATAAATGTGAGTAGTGTGTGGTAAATAGCAAAACTTTCTGATTTTAAGACGACAAAATGTAATGAAATATTTGATTTACCATGCTAAAATAATATTACTCTTGGTGCATTATCATTAACTCTTCAATTGTACACTTACACCACTTGAAATTAATAACATTATTTCAACCGTTCATAAAAAATCTGCCAGTTTAGATAACATCAAGTTTTAAACTCCGCATGTTTAATCTAGGGAGTTATTCAATAAGCACTAAGCTTTTATCATGCCACTATGTTTTTTATACGACTTTAGAAATTTTACAGGAGTAAAAGGTCACCGATTGCATACAACATGAATTCTCGGTCAAAATTCCAACTTGGTTGTCTTTTATCAGACCATTCTATTGAAGTTTAGACTCAATTAACCGGATTGTTTACCATTAATGAACAATTCATAGACATAATGTCCTTCCCAAGAGGCTATTTGACTTGGTCACTGATCTATTTATGACTCCCGCTTAAGAATTAATTCTTTACCAAACGGCAGATTTTCAATCTTGTCCGAATGAAAGTACGTTGCAGACATCGTTTTCGAGTCAATGATGGTTTACATTTTTTTGTCTATCTAGGTAGAAATATTGTGTGAAATGACGAAATTGCTCGTCCCGAACTTTTCTGTCATTTAACACTATATTTTCTGAAGCCTGTGTCTTACAGTAGGTAAAAATCTAGTCTTCTTTGGGAAAAGGTTATTAAGAATGATCATGTAATGGTCACATATTTCTTCACAATTTAAACCCTTTTCCAAACGAGAACTGGTCTTGAGGCCGATACTGTGGCAAAATAAAAAAAGATAACCAGTGCTTTTCCACTGGTGGTGAACTCGGCCAAATCGTGGGACGTTTTTTCGCGATCATTGTATTTCGATAAAGCCGTAGTTACGAGATTTTATTACAACACCGACGGTTTGTCAATACATATCGGTAAACCCGGTCTAATTTTAGAACAAATTCATTGTTATCAGAAAAACTTCCAATCAGATCTTTAAACTCACATTTAAACGCAAAATATCCGTACCTTGTTGTAGCGAAAAACGTCCCTCGCTTTGGCCGAGTTCAACACCAGTGTTTTCTCCTTTTATCGAAATACTGTCTGTGATACCATGCTAGCAAAATTATCCCCTATTCTAATTTCGGATCTTTGATCACAGTATTTATGTGATAACGGCTTCACCCCTCCTTGAATACTAATGATCCTCTCAAGTTTTATATATCGTCTCTTTTCTTCAAAAATCTCGTAACTGCAGCTTGAATAAGCTGCAGTTACGAGATTTTCGAAGAATGGCGACGATATGCGTTTTATAGCATCAGAATAAATATTTCATCCCAGATTCTAAATGTGCCACAAAATATATAGTGATTCTCCATTTCTGAAGATCTATTAGCATTTTATTACTGTTTACATGTGCTTTTCATAAGCCGTTGTCTTTTGTTTTTTTACAAGATAATCTTTCTGATTTAGAATGACAAAAACAGTTTTATTTTGTTTGATCAGGACGTTTCCGTAGTTCGTATTTTCCTTTTTAAGTGTTGTATATTGTGTTAATAAAGACGGAATTCATTTTGATTAATAAATCATTGCTGTCAGCAAAACGACCTGTTTACTTTGAGTCATTACTTTATTCAGATGAAGACCATAGTTATATGCATTTTATCGGCGCTGAAATTTTGAAAGTAATTCGACGTAAGAATGTTCCATAAAGCTAAATAAAGAGTATGGCGTTTTTACAAGTCATCTAGAGTACGATACATGTTACACCATTGATGCCAAATGCAACAGTGTTTCCCCCAGCCTAATAAGCTATATCGGCCCAACTACAGCTTCATGAAAATCAGTGTAATGCCCCGACAGCTTAAAAAGTACACCACATCTTAATTTCTTCAAAATTGTCACCAAATCGAGAGAATTTTATGCAGCTCGTGTCAAAAACTAATGAATAATGCATTTTTGTAAATGTAATGATTGGTTACGAATCATTATAAGAAAACAGGAAATTGTTCAAAATGAGCAATTTCTTCTTTACTCATGATGTTTTTATTCACAATTTTTGGCATAGACATTATCGTAAGGTTTACCGATACTTATATAATTTGGGTCTACAGCTAAAGATGATTCTTCGGAGAACCCTGATGCAATCATTCATCTAAAATAGCTGTTAACCCTTTCCAAAACAAGACCTGGTTTTGACGTCCCTAATAAAAAAAGGCTTGGGAAAACATTGAAACAAAAGAAGAAACTGCTGATAACCAGCAGTTTCTCCTTTTGTCTCAATATTTTCTGTGTAATATTTTACACAAATTCTATCTTTAATAACATCTATTTTGTCATTTGTGGCAGTTTTTGAAGAGGATCACCCTAAAATTTTGTCGTTTGGGAAAGGGTTAACTTGAAGTTACGAATATTGTATCATCCTCATTCATCGTCATTTGTGCTTCTTGGGTTGCTCTGTAATCTAATTATTGAAAAAGTAATTTGTCTGCATAAACCTGACATTTCAAAATAAAAATTTCAGGACGTTAAATTACCTCTAAAGTGTCACAAATATTATTAAAACGACGCAGTGAGCGACGTTAATTTTTACTGTTTATGACGAGACGTTTTTAAACACGTGCCGAAAGCCAATTCTTTTTTTTTTTTTTTTTTTTTTTTTTTTTTTAAATAGGCAGAGAAAAAATCCGTTTTTAATTTCTTGTCTAAACCTGAATGGTATTTTGTAGCTCACATTAGCAAAAATAGACGACCAAATATTGTAATAATTTACAATACCGATTACATAAAGACGCCCTATCTTTAATTTAGATACTAGCAGAAACATAATATCAAAACGGCATAGTAGTTTTTGTAAAATAATGCTAGTGAAAGAAAGACTCGATTAACCGATTTGTTTCCACTAATGGGCAAGTTACATGCATAATGTCCTTCCTATGGGACTATTTAACTTAATCACTGAACTATTTAAGGCATTTGCTTTAGGATTCATCTATGAAACATATGTCCAAATCGTTGGATATTCTATCACAGTAGTTCAAGAGTTAAAATTATGTTTGAACAACTTAAAGGAAATCCACAGGATGTATTCATCTTTTAAATAAATTTACAATACCTATGATGAAAGGCTAAGATTAACAAATTTAGTAGGGTAAATAAGGCAGTAAGTAATATACCACTATAAGCCAGGAAGACGTTCCCCAACTTCCGTTAATCAGTTCTTATTATCTAAATATCACAATGCTTTATCCAGTTCCGTGTATTATCTCTCAACTTAGCGATTGTTACAGCTCTCAGAACTAATTAAAAATATAATTGAAAACAAACCAATTGCCTCTGGTAAACATATTTGAACAGGGAATGACGCCCATACGATCTCTCGTACATTACAATATTATGAACGAACGATAAACAATCGCAAAGCTACAAATAACAGGTGGGTGGATCTCAAAATGTTTTTTTTCCTTTGTTGTTCAAGTCAATTTCAATGAGTACCCACAACAAAGGGTTTGGATTTACAGTAAGAAATTCAAAAATAATTAGCCCCCTCTTATCGGTTGCTCTGTGCCATCGTCAATTATTATCATCAACCACGTTTTGCCTTTCAGATTTTCTTGATTAGAAAAATCAAAGAAAACCATACCGTCGCTTTTCAACGAAAACCCCGTAACTGCAGCTGATTTTGTTGAAAAGCAGCGATACATTCTTTGTTTCCCAGTGAGTACTCTCAGAAATACAATACATGTACA
This sequence comes from Fragum sueziense, assembly GCA_963680895.1. Classification (NCBI taxonomy): domain Eukaryota; kingdom Metazoa; phylum Mollusca; class Bivalvia; order Cardiida; family Cardiidae; genus Fragum; species Fragum sueziense. The sequence continues at coordinate 6,558,724 of OY804604.1, forward strand.
TGACACATTGAGACCCAGTTTGGCCAATAGGGAACGATTTTATCCAAATAGCTGTGATGTAATTTCGGACAAACAAACCTATACGTTAGGTGTTGTTATAAAACCTCGTAAATACGGCTTCATTCAAGCCGTAGTTACGAGATTTTATAACAACACAGACGGTTTATCAAAACATAACAGTAAACCAAGTCTATTTTTAGCACAAAATTCTTTGCCATTGCGACGACCCGCATTTCAACCATATCAGATTGCATTAACAAGATTAAAGAATGGAAAATATATTCAAAATAAAGCAAAAAAATCTTCGCGAGTCTAGATAAAATTTAGTCAATGTACAATCATCACATCTCAGAGATGATTTCGTAAGAAAATGCTGACAATGAATAAGGAACAAAAGTGTTATAAAAATCCCATTTTTGTACAGTGTGAAGTGGTTAACAAAAATGATAGTGTTCATTACTTGTACAAAAAACAACGTTATATTATATTATCAGATCTGAAATAAATTTCGTTGCACCGCTTATTGTCTAAATAGCTATAAATTTCACATAGAGTGTACTATTCTAATTGCCTGGCAAATATCTTGACGTCGACTAAATTACCAATATAGAAGCACATTTATTTCGTGAAAAATTAAATTTGATCAGACCCCCTATGCACAGAGACTCTAACATTATTTTGTAACATCTATTTTTTTAGATAAAACATCCACTATGTGGACTCTTCAAAGGCATCGTTAACCCTGATTGTTAAGGAATATTTTATTATTTTATGGGAAATCCTATGTTATACCACATTTTGAACCTAAATTAAAGATGTTGAGATAAACGTAGAATCTATACACCTTGTCATTGACCTTTTCCAAATGATGCTAAATTATCACTACTCAAAACTTATAAGTACTCCGACTCTATTTTAGAGCATATTTCCGGACTGGCAAAACATATCTTAACCAAATTTGAAACATCTTCGCTTGAACCATATGACCACCATATATTGAATTTTTATCAACTTTACGACAAGATGAATTGAACAAGAAGCAGCTAACGGAGACCACTGTAGGTAGCAAAAATCACAAAGTCCATAACTTGTGTGTTCCTTGTTCGCTCAAACAATAGCATGATATCAGGAACGCATAGACATTTTGTAATTCCTGAAGTATGCTGTAGGGATATTTTTTGATATTTCAGAAGTCGATGTAAGGTTCTCTACGCTTGCTAAGCATGTGGCGGATCATCATCATACTGGGCAGTAAATCGTTGGTCTGTAAAACACTTTTTTCACAAATTAGCAAATTCAATACACCCTTGCCAACTGAACATTAACATGTTAATCATGAGGTCATGGTTTTTGCGTCTTGTACATAGACATGATGAATTGAGCCATTATCGGATAGTACGGACACTGAATGGTCTCCCTTGAAGGCATAATGTATCTTTTTGTGTGACAGCCACTGAACGCTCCAGTTCACGTAGACGAGACAGAACAATGTTATGGTCCTAATTCCGGCTCGATTTCCTATCACGTGGTTGTCTTGGTAGGTTGGCAGCACTTCCGGTTTGTCTGTACTCGGTCACAAGATGGTCGATAGCATCTGCATGTACATTTATGATACGGGTTGCATTTCTTTTGAAAAAATGGTACGAATGTAACAAGAATGTTGATGTTCGACAGTAATGAACGATATTTTGTATTAAATTTGTATAGAACGACTGGAAATGTGGGTATGAGAATATTACCTACGCTTGAATCGCACCACCTTGTAAAACACCAATTGTTATGGGTTGTTGTTGTAGAGATTTCCAACGCATTTTATGTTTTTATGTTTGGCACGTTGACCCATAAAGGAATAAATTGTAAATTAAGCACGTGGGATTCGTGTATGAAACGCAGGAGGAATATTTCGATTTTCTTTAGTTGACCGGAAGTTATCATTTTTCACACTAATTTTGCAAAATGAAAATGATATCGGTCAAGTAATTTAGTTAGGGAATAATAAAAAATATCGACTATTGATATTCCTTTACCGGAGAACATTTTGCGCATAATAGAAAACGGAGTACTTATTAGTTTGGTTAAGTATAGAAAGGATATTATTCATTGTTCTTTTAAACAATCAAAAAAAAAATAAATGTGAGTGGTGTGTGGTAAATAGCAAAACTTTCTGATTTTAAGACGAAAAATGTAATGAAATATTTGATTTACCATGCTAAAAGAACATCTCTCTTGGTGCATTATCATTAACTCTTCAATTGTACTCTTACAGCACTTGAAATTAATAATACTGTATCAACCGTTCATAAAAATCTGCCAGTTTAGATAAAATCAAGTTTTAAACTCGACATATTTAATGAAGGGAGTATTCAATAAGCACTAAGCTCTTATCATTACACTATGTTTTTTATACGACTTCAGAAATTTTTAAGGAGCTAAACAGCCCAGAGGCATGACCGGGATTTGCCATTATCTGTCTCTATATAAATGCTTCCCTCAGGCATCAAATTGATGCTCGTGGCGGGGGCTTGACACCGGGCTGTAAAGGTCGCCGAATGCATGCAGCATGAATTCTCGAAAAAAGGTCAAAATTCCAACTGTGTTGTCTTTTGTCAGAACATTCTATGGAAATTTAGACTCGATTAACCGGTTTGTTTTCAATTAATGAACAATTCATGGACATAATGTCCTTCCCATGAGGCTATTTGACTTGGTCACTGATCTATTTATGACTCCCGCTTAAGAATTAATCCTTTACCAAACGGCAAAATTTTAGTCTGGTCCTTATACATTTACGTTGCAGGCATCAATTTCGAGACAATTATATTTTATATTTTGTTTGTATTTTTTGTAGAAACATTGTGTGAAATGACGAAATAAGCTTTTTCCTCATTTTACACTATGTTTTTCTTAAGCCTGTATCTTAGAGGACATAAAATCTAGTCTTGTTTGTAAAAGCGTTAATGTAAGAATGATCAGATAATGGTAAGATATTTCTTCACAATTTAAACCATTTTCCAAACGAAAACTGGTCTTGATGCCAATACTGTGGCGAAAGAAAACTGATAACCAGTGTTTTTTCTCCTTTTATCGAAAAATTGTCCGTGATACTATGCTACCGAAATTATCCTCCGTTCTAATTTCGGATCTTTGATCAGAGTATTTATGTGATAACAACTTAACCCCTCCTTGACTACTAATCATCCTCTCATGTTTTATATATCGTCTCTTTTCTTCAAAAATCCCGTAACTGCAGCTTAAATAAGCTGCAGTTACGAGGTTTTCGAAGAAAGGCGGCGATATGCGTTTTATAGCATCAGAATAAATATTTCATCCAAGATTCTAAATGTGCTACAAAATATATAGCGATTCTTTATTTCTGAAGATCCATTTGAATCTTACTACTGTTAACACACTGTGTTGTAAGTTGTACGTTAGATTTGTGTAGTTTATACGGACGTTTTGAGTGGTCAATCAAAGATGGCGTCGGGGGAAAATCGTTAGAGGTAAGTGTCTTAGTTTTTCGTCGATAATTTCCTTAAATGGCCGTATCTTGTCTTGATACTGATATCATTGTACAGGAGAAATGTATACCTATTCACGGTGCTATATAGCCAAGTACCAATGTTGTCCTATCGTACTCAGTCGTTGTGCAAAGACAGCCCAACACGGAAAACTTTTTTCGAAGCGAGAAAGTTGCCCTTTTAAGGATGATTACATGGTAATCAGCGAACTAGGGAACAAACTATTGCTCTTACTTGGATGTTTTTAACATGCTCTTTTCTATGGTTACCGTTATTTTACACACAAATGTCTAGAATGACCACAAACACCGTGTTTACTAAATGGCCAAACAACGGTGTAGTCACAGTGAAAATATGCAGACACAACGGTGCAGTTTCTGTGTTATCTGTACGGTGTAGTTATTATTTTCACAACAAATTGTGAACGGTGTAGACTTGGTATGTTGTATAGGGCGAACTAGCTCTAACAGATAGCAGATCATCTGTTTTATCTCCCTCAAATACTTTGGTCTTAGAAAACTCAGATGAAAATGCCGCCATCCTCAAAGTAAATGAAAACAAACGTTAAGAAAATATGTTTTCTCTTTTCTTCATTCTCCTAAGCCTTAAACAATTCAATGTATGTTTGATTTAATTTTCGGGAGACATTTTTATTATTTGTGATTGAATAAACATCTGACGGAAATGATCATCAAAAGGAATACCATCACAAAATATCAAATAAGACATACGATAACCGTCATTTTGAAGCCATGTTAAGTGCAACGACAAATTTCTTGTTCATCCGTTCATTTGATTTGTAGATTCGAAATTTCGGCTCTGGCTTTGAATTTTTCTTTGTAACTGTTTTAATTGGTTATTACAATCAATTATTGTAATAAATAAAATGATTTCAACTCATGGAGTATGATAATTATTGATCGAAATGTATCTTGTTTTCAAATTGACCCCTCATTGAAAGGTCTGATTTTACCCAAAATAAAGGATTCAATCAACAAAACATAAATTATAAATAACAAAACATAAATTATAAATTTGTGTCATAAACATTTGGGCCTTTTTTTTCGTCTTGTTCGACTTAAGTAAATAAGTCTTGAAAATAGAATTCTGGAACTGCAAAATTCATTTTTGAATTTCATACGTAATGAACTTCTTCAGGAATGACATTTTTCTGACCAAGATTGTTTGGGCTCACTCATAAAATGTAACCATTTGCAATGAAAAAGACAATATTCTATTCGCCAAAACCGTTTGACTATTGGAGTAAAACGCATTGAAGTACTACCAAGACAGTGTAACTTACACACATCCATAAATAAATGAAATGCAATGTTTTCCATCGAGAGCCGACCTTCATTGACCAAAATAAACAAATACCAAGTTGATCAACGCTTCTCAATGACTTAATCACATCTGGGAACAAACTGTTCATTTCAGCCATTGTTTTCATGTTCTCGTGGGGAAAGAGAAGAGACCCTATCCGTTTCATCTGTTTTAGCACGTCCAATGGAAATATCAGGAATTAAGGTCGGGGCTTTTTGAACGACTTTATGGGGTGTTGAACTTCGTCATTTTTTATGTTCAGGACTCATGCATTCAAAACAGGGGATATCATCGATAGAAAGAATCTTGTTAACTCCAAAATCCTTTTTTCTACGTCGATGAGGTCTATCTTGTGTATTCTATGCTCGCAAATGGGGATGATGTCCTAGTCTGACTTCTTGATAATATCAGGAATAATACTAAAGTTCAGAGTTTTCAAATCTTTTTGACCTGTCTGATCATTGATCTCCCCCGCCCTGCGCACTTTTAATATCTGACTGGAATAGTCCTGTTCCGAATGCTTCACAACATTTTCGAAACTCCCTTCGAAATGACAGTAGTAATAGGTGAACAGCATGGAACTGAAAATAAAGAAAAAAATAAAACGGACGCCAGCAGATTCTTGGTAATTTCTACTATTTGACCCTTACGGAATTGCTTTGACAAATAGCAAGGAAACTAGATTCTGATATATTTTGATTAAAGTATATTTTGTAGACATATTGCCACCTTCTTTGCTGCAAAGCATTTACAAGTCAGTCACATAAAAAATTATTAACATAATTGTTGAAGAATTTCGGTAGTAATTGTAAAACATGATTCTCAGCCGTGAAAACGTTATCATTAAAAATAAAAATATTATCATTCCAGAAATGATACGTTCTGTATTACTTCAAGTCTACACCGTTCACAATTGCATTATGTCTACACCGTTCACAATTTGTTATGAAAATATAACCACACCGTACATAAAACACAGAAACTGCACCGTTGTGTCTGCATATTTTTACTCTGACTACACCGTTGTCTGACCATTTAATAAACACGGTGTTTGTGGTCATTCTAGACATTTTTGTGTAAAATAACAGTAACCATAGAAAAGAGCATGTTAAAGACATCCAAGTAAGAGCAATAGTTTGTTCCCTAGTTCGCTGATTACTATGTAATCATCCTTAAAAGGGCAACTTTCTCGCTTCGAAAAAAGTTTTCCGTGTTGGGCTGTCTTTGCACAATGACTGAGTACGATAGGACAACACTGGTACTTTGATATATAGAACCGTTGATAGGTATACATTTCCCCTGTATAATGATATCAGTATCAAGGCAAGATACGACCGTTTAAGAAATTTATCAATGAAAAACTAAGACACCTACCTCTCATGCTGTATTGTTGTCGCCATCTTTGAATGACTACACAAACCTAACGTACAACTTACATCACAGTGTAACATATGCTTTTCATTGGCCATTGTCTTTTATTTTTTTTACCAGATATTTTTTTTTATTTTAGAATGACAAAAACAGTACTATTTGGTTTGATCACGACGTTTCCATGATTCGCATTTTCCTGTTTAATTGTTGTATATTGTGTAATTAAAGACGAAATTCATTTTGATTAAAGTGAAATTTCCCAGATATTTTTCATAAATTTTGCTTTTATTTTTAATATGAAAGAGCATATTTTCTTATGAAAATTTCAAGCCGAAATATTGCACCGTTTACGAGAAATATGTATTTTTGTGCTAAAATTCATCAAATTGTTGTCCACAACAGTTTAGATTTTTTATGTAGTTTGTCATTTCTGTCTCAACTTAAAAGGCATATTTTAAATAACGCCACCTAAAACTGGTAGCATTTATATGCATTAGAATAACCAATCTTTGCATCAAGACATACTTTAAAAAATGAAACTGGAATGTTATGTCCCTTTAATAAATCATTGCTGGAAGCAAAATGACCCTTTGAGACATTACTTTATTCAGATGAGGACCATTTTTCTACGCATTTCATAGGCGCCGAAATATTAGAAGTAGTTAGACGTAATAATGTCCCATAAGGCTTATAAAAGATATGTCGTTTTTACAAGTCAACTAGCGAGAGGTACATGTTACACCATTGAAACCGAATGCAACAGTGTTTTCCCCAGCTTAATAAGCTGTATCGGCCCCACTATAGCTTAATGAGAACCAGTGTAATGTCCCTACACCTTTAAAAGTACACTACAGCTTAATTTCTTCAAAATTGTCACCAAATAGAGCAATTTTTATGCAGCTCGTGTCAATAACTAATAAGTAATGAATTTTTGTAAATGTGATAATTGGTCATGAAACATTGTAAGAAAAGAGGAAAATTTCTTCTTTTCTCGTGATGTTTTTATTCACAATCATTGGCATAGACATGATCGTGAGGTTTACCGGTACTTATAAATATAATTTGCCACTACAGCTTTAAAATGATTCTGTGGAGAAACCTGATGCAATTATTCATCTAAAATAGCTGTTAACTTGAAGTTACGAATATTGTATCGTCCTCATTCATCGTCATTTTACTTCTCGGGTCGCATTCTAATCTAATTTTTGAAAAAGTAATTTGTCTGCATAAGCCTGACATTTCCAAATAAAAAATTTCAGGACGTTAAATTACCTCTAAAGTGTCACAAATATTGTTAAAACGACGCGATGAGCGACGTTAATTCTAACTGTTTATGACGAGACGTTTTTAAACACGTGATGAAAGCCAGTTCTTGTCGAAATAGGAAATGAAGACTTCTGTTATATGTTATATCTTTAATCTTTCTTGTCCAATTCCAGTATTAACACCCCCATTACTTTCTTAGCGAGTTTAATATCATTGACATGTATTCCTTCTTTTTTTTTTTTTTTTTTTTTTTTTTTTTTTTTTTTTTTTTTTTTTTTTTTTTTTTAACTTTATTATTCAAATTATTACATCGTATGCATGGTTATACATAATACTTTAACAAGATGATTATTGTAAATAGACTTTCATTTGCTCTCAGATGACTGTATGGAACATATATGTATTCTGGCTATAAAGATATAATAAATTATGAAACCATTTTATTTTAGAAATCGTAGAAATAGCACAAGAAAAAACGGCACGGTGTTTTCTTTAATTATCTCTACGTTCTCTTTGATTTTTAGCTTTTGGAGTTGGGTGTAATACTCGAAATATACAGTCATCTGTGAATTCATAGACTACATCATGCACATGTATATGTATTAAACAATTCAAGAAATTATGTAAAATTCAAAAAATAAAGTTTTATATGGCACGGTTTCCACAATAATTGTGGGAACACGATACCTCTTTTCAAATTGAAAAAAAAAATGAAATGAACAAAAGAAAAAGTAGAAACTTTTTAAAGCATGTTATAAATTAATAGTTTTCACTTTTAACACATAATGATCCTGCACCAGTCTCCCAACAATTGCCCAATTTTCTTTTTTGTTTTCATTTCTCGTCGTTTGATCAATAATTTCAAAAGCCAATTTAAGATGTCGAATGAAGCCGTTTTGTGTAGGTACTATCTTTTTTAATTTGCTATTATAAATATAACGTTTGAACTCTAAACATAAGATATCTAATTGAGGATTGGTTTCGAAACCAAGCAACAATTCTATACTGTTTAGTTGATTAGTGTGATTAAATTCGTTTAACTTGTGATTTAAGAAATTAATAAGTGGTTTGATTTTACTGCAATCGAAAAATAAATGTGTAATGCTTTCTTCATTTATGAGACAGAAGGTACAATTGTTGTCATTCGTAATATTCATTTTTTGTAGAAGTAAGTTGGTTGGAAATATTCTATGGACGATTCGAATTTGTAGCCATTGAATAAACGAATCATTGGTTATTTTGAATACGTTTGAGTAAACTTTTTTCCAGTCTTTGTTTAGATTAATATACTCTGATAGCCATTTATTTTGACTTGTCGGAGTTTCGTTATGTATTACATGTATTCCTTCTTAATCGTTTCACCCTAACATATTTTCTGGTAGTATTTTAGCTTCAGTCGCCGATTTAAAACGTCCGCTGATTGTCAAAATTAAACACATCTGTAAAAAAAACACCTACTTTTCTGTCATAAAACGACTTCCCCAATCGATACTCAGAACACGGAATTTGAACATCCTTAGTAAATGTTAGAAAAAATGTTATAGCAGTCAAAGAATATGCCGTTCGTGAGTGACCGAATGTGCCAAAGAACGGGTTAAGTTTGTCTGTATTACTCTAACGACTGAGAAATGGGTAAAAACTGAGACTTCGCTTTATGACAGAGAAGTCGCACACGTTATCTTGGTCTGAAACCTCATGCTCTAGATTTGGGCGGAGTCAAGTCATTGTATGACGTCACTTCGTGGAGATTTTACGGAAATTGCCGATTTTTATTTTCTAGATAATCATCCAAGTAACGACGTAAAGAAAAGCAAACAAAACTGTTAAAACAACCGAGTTTGGCGGATCTTTTATGAAACAGGTTAACTTAATGATTTTCTTCCGATAGGGTTCGGTTTTCTTGTGTAAACAAATACGTCATCGTCACGCCTCACTGGTCTAAAAATAGATTTGGAATCCCTTATCGTACAAATATGGCTGTGAATCTCGCGAAGTTTTTCCACGTTCAACTTGCCGAAGATGACATTCTAAGAGCTGGATTGCCGTAATCATTTGTTGAGAAACATTCTAATTCAAAGTTGAGAAGGTTGCTGCACTGTCGTGTACTTTTTAAGATCGGTAACTATGAAATGAGCAGTTGAAAAGTAATGTTTACACATACGGTCCTGCCTTGGCTTCGTCGTGCCGCACGTTCGTACTCGCTTTTCCTTTCCACAACGAAAAAATGTCATGTTGGGCCAAATTGAAAAAAAGTCTGCAGATGACAAAACGGATGTGAATACTTTTAGTGTTTTATCAGAGAGAATATTGAGACAAAAGAAGAATGATCATCAATATCCAAGAAGTTATTCACACCCAATGTGTCTACTGTGCAGGCCTTTTCAATTTGGTCGATCATCATTTTATTCTTTTGCCTCAATGTTTGCCCCAGAATTTTCTGTTGGGAACATCAAACCGGTCTTGTTTGGGAAAGGGTTAATATATAAAAAAAACTAGAATTTGTCGCTGAATGTGATTTGATACCCCCACAGGCTTTCACTAAAACAAAGGGCGATAACTGACAAAATAAGCAATGTAGAGTTATGCTCCTTGTATGTTGCACTTCTCCTTGGTGAGGTATATCTACCCGAGAAGTTTCATGATCATAGCTACTTTACTTTCAGACTTTTCGATGTTTTTCCTGGTTAAGCTGCTGAGGAATCTCAAGAAAAAACGTTTGTCATTTCTGATCTGTCTCCGTATCTGGAAGCAATGTTGCATGCTGCATATACACAAGATTTCGTAGTTTTAGTTCCCGCCTGTATTATCTATGATCGACTAATATCTCGCTTGAAAGTAATATTTTTTTTTTTTTTTTTTTTTGCTAACACTGTTACGAAAAAATGTACGATTCATGACCGATAAACAAAATTTTAGACTGGTACCGGGCAAACGTTGTTGGGGTATTCCCATCAGAAATCTATTTTTAGCACACGAATGCGCGAAAATTGTTCGCTATTTAAATTAACTGCCTGGCTTGGTAACATTTAAGGGTATGCACAAGGCATTGTACTCGTATAGGAACAAAAAATAAATGGGGACGGCGTGTAGTAAATAGCAAAACTTTCTGATTTTGAGGCAACAAAATGTAATGGAATATTTGATTTACCATGCTAAAATAATATTACTCTTGGTGCATTATTATTAACGCTTCAATTGTACACTTACAGCACTTGAATTAAATAACACTGTATCAACCGTTCATGTTTATAGTATAGGTCGTATGTACAAAATTTGGGGTCCGCGTGTTTTGATTTATTATTTGTGCCAACATTTGTTTTTGTACGCACAATAGGGTCCTGTAACTGGAATCAGTTGTTGGCATGTCTGGTTCCGCGTCATATTTGCTAAATTTAGTCATTTTCCAGACATGGTCGAAATTTATATTTTTACTTAAATTTTGTGTTCATGGTAAATATGTACATGTTATCACAGTTTTCCGAACATAAAGTAATTTGAATATTTCCATAATACATATTTAATCATTTGTGTAAGTTGTACATGCTGTTCCGAGTCATTTATCAAGGGGTCAAAGGTGAAAATGCAACAATCCCTAGATAGTATATGTCGGTATGTTCAAAATTAGGGATTCGCGTGTTTTGAATTATTGATATTTGTGCCAACAACTGTTTTCGTAATCATAGTAGGGTCCTGTAACAGGGATCAGTTGTTGGCACTTCAGGTTCCACGCCGTATTCGCAAAATAACGTCATTTTCCTGACACGGTCAAAATTGGTATACATAGTAATAAGCAACAACGTGTAAATAGATCTCTAAAAGCAATAGTATGTTTAAAAATCAAACGTTTATCAGATTGGTTATCACCAAAGAGTACAAACACAATCATTTTATACCGCTATCACGTGCGTCTCATATTTCTGGTAAGCATTTCCGGTTTCATGCCCACCATGGCATTCATGTATACCAACCATTATTCTGTAGAATATTTTGCTGTGAACTTGCTCTTATTTGTTTTTGGCCATTTAGTTGAAAGCCGTTCAAGAATTTGTCAGAAACCATACGAGAATACACAATGGACTTCCGTTAAAAGTGCGTTATATCGCTGTGGTAGTGTTACGTGGCAGAACCAGCGCTAAAGAGTTTTCATTTCGTTTTACGTTTCTCAAAGCATAAGTAACCATTTGAGAAAACCTTGTGAGACATTCCTGTCCTGGGAAATACATGTAGGCCCGTTCAAGGACAAACGCCACCACATGATGGACGTCATAACTTCATAAGAGCATCACAATATAATCGTTCCATATCGGCACCAGCACTTGCGAGTGACTTCTTAATGAATTTCAAGCTAGATTATCCACACAAATCACCGGTAATTGTCTGCGCAGTCGGGTGTGTGCTGGACGTTGACCGGACGCTGTACGTAGTGCCTTTCATGCCACACCATGCAAGTGCCAGACTTGACTGAGCTGGAGTCAGCGAGATATTCTACGTGAGACCAACGTTGATGTTCTCCCGTTTCGAGCTCGCTGCTCCGATTTGTCATCTAAAGAGCACATGATAGGACATTTTGGGGTTGGGGTTGGGAAGACGTGTACGTGTTCGTAATGAATTGAAAACGTTGATGGTGTAACCAAAAGTTTTATGTAGTTTAGAAACAGGCCCGTAGGAAGCAATTTCATATTGGGGTGGCTGAATCTCTGTGTCTGGATATTGGGGGGGGGGGGGGAGCTAAATTGGATTTTCCCTTAATTTTCAGTGTAAAATAAGGGACATTCGGCATTTTCGACCCTAGCCCCCGCCCCTACCTGTTCCTACGGGCCTGAGAAATGGTTTCACAGTTGTTCTTGTTCGAAAACAAATACATACCGGTATAGAAATTCCTTGTGAAATTCTGTTGTGACCCTTCAGCTACGTTCAGATATTATTGAACGTTACTAAAAAGCGACATTTGAATGTTGCAGTCTTTCAGGAATCTGTGTCATACCAACGCGTCATTTGGAATTTTGATATTGTTCCACATCAGATACTTAGCAAAAGTTCTAACACTCGACTGGAATCTTTGATAGTATTCCGTGGGCTAACCTGTATATTACATTCAAAATTTCCGCATTGGCGTCAACCTCGGTCACATAGGCAAGGTGACATCCTGGTCTATTTCTCATAATTATATGAGATCGAGTCTATATATTACCCACGTGGATAGCTTCTGATAAGACCTTTCCTTTGAGCCCATGACCTTTGACCTCGTGACTGTGTTTTTTAATCTCCTTTTCAAAATAAATACCCATATTACACATAGAACTTTGATATTTCATACATAAAATCCTATTGTCATTGCCTTTCATTTTGGACCATGGTTGTTGAATTCGTGACCTTGACCTCGGAGTTTGACCCACTTTTCAGACACTTTAACATAACCTTTATCTTACGAACTATCAGAGATACAACATTCATATTTCATCCATGGATACCTCTTGCTAAAAGCTTTCCTTTGAGACCATGACGTTTGACCTCGTGACCTTGAGGTTGAAGTTTGACCTATTTTTCTTACAAAGTCCGGTATAGGCGAGTTCAGTTGTTCGCGTAAACATTTGCGTTGTTAGATAATGGCTCAACGTTTTCTGCATTTTATTTGGCAATTAACTAGCTTTAATATTCAATTTAAATAAAAACAAATAAGGCAGATCTCGAGCTACACGAGCCGAAAAACTGTTTTTACACCCTTTTTGCATGACGCGGTTATCATAGAAAGTAAACATACAGCAATTACATGGTGGTGTGCAAAATTATATCGGATTTATGATATGTTAAATCTTAAAACTCAATCGTTGGATTTTATCATTAAATTTGCTTATTATATCTTAACTTCACCAGGGAATCGCGTTCTTTACCGTGACGTCACGAAAATCTGACGCCGGTACATGGATGCCAACAAGCAGTTTCTTTCACTCCAGGGTACACTCTTTCCATTCTACAGTGTTGGCATAAATAATAATTCAAAACACGCGGATGTACATACCGACCTATACTATTACATAAAATCAAAATTTAAACTTCGCGTGTTCAATCAAGGGAGTTATTCAATAAGCACTAAGCTCTTATCATACCACTAGGATTTTATGAGACTTTAGAAAAGTTTAAAGAGCAAAAGGTAACCGATTGCTACAGCATGAATTTCGATTCTCGAAAAAAACGGTCAAAATTCAATCGTAGCTGTCTTTTGTCAGATCATCCTATGAAAATCCTGTTTCGATTAACCGGTTTGTTTACCATTAATGAACAATTCATAGACATAATGTCCGTTCCAAGAGGCTATTAGACTTGGTCAATGATCTATTTATGACTGCCGCTCAAGAATTAACCCTTTTCCAAAAGGCAAAAATTTAGTCTGATCCTAATTCAAATACGTTGCAGACAACCTTTTGGAGTCAATGATATTTGACATTTTTGTCTATTTAGGTAAAAACTTCGTGTGAAATGACGAAATGCTTGTCACAAGCTATCTCTTCATTTTACACCATGTTTTCTTGACCTTTGATCTTACCGGACGCCAAAATCTAGTCTTGTTTACGACAAGGTTAATGTAAGAATGTATACTGGTCAAAACTCCTAACCAGCCACTTTAAAAATGATAATAACTTTCTTTAAAGTTATTATATTTTTATGAAATTTGATATGTGAATTTTTAAGCATAATGTACGTGGATTACCGTGGTGAATTACCAATAACTGTCAAATTGAAATGTGTAATACAGGAAAAGCTCAAAAAGCTCTAAATTTTAATAAAGCTCGAGATATTACACTTTCAACAATTCAAAGTATACAAATCGTTAGCTGCAACCAAGACCAAGAAAAAATGGAAATTTTTGTCAATTTTGTGTGAATTTTTGACTACAGAAGAAGCCTAAAGAATAGGAGGCATGGTAAAATGTTGTTAAAATTCAACCGGCAAAACATTTTATCTACCGAATATGCTCAAATATGATCTTGTGTGGAAAAACGATGCAACAAACTGATGTTTTGCACATATCCTACATTTCATAGCTCGCCGAGAATCATCAGTCTATATTTAAAGCAATTTTTAAGAAAAACGTGTTTTGGATGTTGTTTTTAAGATCCATTTTTCTGCATACATAGGCTCTTTCGGTTGCTTCTAAGGCCATATGAAGCGGACAATTGTCAAACTTTTTCATTTTTTTCTTTGTCTATGTTGCAGCTACATCCATGAGACCAAAAACACTACATTGACAATATTTTGAGCTCTGTGTGAATTTAGAGCTTTTTAGTGTTTCTCGCGTTACGTTTTTATTGCAATAAAATAACGGTAAATTTTCATCGGAATCATCTGGAAAGTTGCTTACAAATTCACATAGCGAATTTCATGAAAATCCAATCACCACAGAAAAAAAACATTTTTGTTTTTTAAGTGGCCGTTTAGAAGTTTTGAAGTTTATCTTCTAATGATCAGATATTTCGTCACAATTTAATCCATTTTCCAAACAGAAAATGGTTTTGACGGCCCATGTAGATTAGGCCTGGAACACTACTGTGGCAAGAGAAAACTGATAACCCGTGCTATTTCTCCTTTTATCGAAATATTGTCTGTGATACTCAAATTCTATGTGATACCACGCTAGCAAAATTATCCTCTGTTCTAATTTCGGATCTTTGATCAGAGTATTTATGTGATAACGGCTTTACCCCTCCTTGACTACCAATGATCCTCTCAAGTTTTATACATATCTCTTTTCTTCAAAAACCCCGTAACTGCAGCTTAAACAAGCTGCAGTTACCAGGTTTTTGAAGAAAAACGACGATATGTGTTTTATAGCATCAGAAGAAATCTCTCATCCAAGATTCTAAATGTGCCACAAAATAATTATATAGTGATTCTCCATTTCTGAAGATTCATTTGCATTTTACTGCTGTTCACATATGCTTTTCATCAGCCGTTGTCATTTGTTTTTTTACTAGATAATCTTTCTGATTTAAAATGACAAAAACAGTTTTATGTGGTTTGATCAGGACTCGTCCGTGGTTCGTACCTTCCTATTTAAGTGTTGTATATCGTGTTTCTAAAGACGGAATTAATTTTAATAAATAAATCATTAATGGCAGCAAAACGACCTGTTAACTTTAAGGCATTACGTTATTCAGATGAGGATCATAGTTATATGCATTTTATCGGCGCTGAAACTTTGAAAGTAATTCGACGTAAGAATGTTACATAAAGCTAATAAAAGATAGGGCGTTTTTACAAGTCATCTAGCGTAAGATACATGTTTCACCATTGATGCCAAATGCAACAGTGTTACCCCCAGCCTAATAGGCTGTATCGACCCAATTACAGCTTCATGAAAATCAGTGTAATGCCCCTACAGCTTAAAAAAGACACCACATCTTAATTTCTTCAAAATTGTCACCAAATCGAGCGAATTTTATGCAGCTCGTGTCAAAAACTAATGAATAATGCATTTTTGTAAATGTAATTATTGGTTAAGAAACATTATAAGAAAAGAGGAAATTGTTCAAAATGAGCAATTTCTTCTTTACTCCATCTTCGCAAGCCAAGGGTTCTACCTCCACTTTGTTCCTTACGAACCCTTGGCCGCTCGCTTCTATAGAAATCGAAAGTACCGCCGCGCCACCTTTCGGCGATAAAGAATCGCGGCCCTTTGCAGTTGCTATTTCTGGCCAATCAAAAGCCTCGCACTAAAACGTGTTAGGCGGTGCATCAAATACGGATATCGATTTTCACGTCAGCCGCACTGTTTTCGTTTTGACAAAGAGGGCTTGTAAGGTGTGTTTTGATTGGATAATGGGAAAGTTATCGCGTCCAATGAAATCGCACGGTGGTACTTTCGATTTCCAAAGAGGCGAGCGGCCAAGGGTTCGTAAGGAACAAAGTGGAGGTAGAACACTTGGCTTGCGAAGATATCTTTACTCATGATGTTTTTATTCACAATTTTTGGCATAGACATGATCGTGAGGTTTACCGATACTTATATAATTTGGCACTACAGCTAAATATGATTCTTCGGAGAACCCTGATGCAGTCTTTCATCAAAAATAGCTGTTAACTTGAAGTTACGAATATTGTATCATCCTCATTCATCGTCATTTTTACTTCTGGTCGCTCTGTAATCTAATTATTGAAAAAGTAATTTGTCTGCATAAGCCTGACATTTCCAAATAAAAATTTCGGACGTTAAATTACCTCTAAAGTGTCACAAATATTATTAAAACGACGCAGTGACTGCCAGGGAGCGACGTTAATTTTAACTGGTTACGACGAGACGTTTCAAAGCACGTGCCGAAAGCCAGTTCTTTTCGAAATAGGAAAACGAAGCTGTCCCATTTAAATTTCGTAATTCAGATAGTCTAGGACTATGTGATCATGGATATTAATACGGTTTCTAACATTAGGCTTCATCGTCTGGTACAACAATTTGACTTTTAATTCACTGTTTTTGAAAATTAAAATAAACTCTTGTGAAACTGTATATTGTCAGATGATTGTAATCAAAATGTTATGGGTTCATATCCTTCATGAGCATTACTTCTTTATTGCGTTTTATTAGGTTATAATATTCCATCCATTCTTTCATACCAACACTCCGGTTTAAAGACCTATATATTGAAAACTGTCCTATCAGTTTGCGATTATAATATTTCGAAACGGTTATTAGCATTGGAAACCGTCGGCTCGCGGAAAATATTTTCTTTCACCTGATTTCTTACTCTATTTTTCATTTCGGAAAATGCACAGAATGTTATGTAACACATAACCACATTCTATTTCAGCATTGAAATGCGATTTGCATGTTTATAGCTGTCAGATGAATATAAAACAAATGAAGCACACATGGGTGATATGAGGAAATATATGTATACGGTTATCTCAAATATATACCTACTCTCATAGACTATGTATCTACAAATTAAACATAACGATATTGTCCACTTTCTGAACCCAAATCCTGTAGGAATGTGGCTTAAACTTGAAAAAACATCTCCTGTTTGCTGCAATCTTGGGAATATAAGACTTTCGAGAATTATCCTGAAGGAATTCCATTAAGTACGTGTACTTATGCACTTATACATGAAGCTCTTGATTAACATTTCTAGACACTTAGAAAAGAGAAACAAATACGAAATTACCGATAGTTTGTAACATTCCCAGATTGTTTCTTATCCGTCATTGTATTATTTGATGGTTTCATTATATCACAAGAAAAAAGATTGAGAGGTGGGTTGTTGCTGTTTTTTTTTTTTTTTTTTTCTTTTTGTTGTTGTTGTCGTCGTTTTCTTCTTTTTTACAAAATATCGTGACTTTCATTCAAATTGATATTTGTTAGTTTTATTGCATTGCCTCCATTGCATATTTATTTGAACGAATTTTCGTTTTCTTTCGTTTTACAAACATTAAAGGCACTTAAAAGCTACATTGACAATGTCGTAACTAATTTCTCATCAGCGAAATTGCTTAAATAAAAATTCTACAGTGCTGGTATATTTCTTGACGAATCGCCTTTGATTATCTCATTAACTTAAGCCCTGGACATTGCGAACAATCATGTCAGAAGAATACTTGCCTATATTTTCTACAGTTTAATGCTGTTGTGTTCTTCATTTCCGATCAACAACTTTCAATTTCAAGGAAAATCAAACGCAAGTAATAAAAAACTTTGACACACATGTCAATATTTCTTCTAAACCCAGTAATTCATACCGAAATTGTGGGAATGATAGAATTGTTTATTTAAGAAACCTCGTAAACGTTTGATTTTATACCCATAATGTGAAAAGTTGCAAATATTTACACATGAATCGTGTGTTATTACCTTGCAAAACAGAATTAAAGTTCAAGACGTCGCGTGGATGAAGAGATAAAAATATCAGCACATGTTTGTTCATTTATATTCCCTTTCGTCGATATGTATAGGTCTCGATAAATGACCTGGCCTGCTCGTATTAGCTAGAGATGCTCTGCCAGGTCATTTAGGCTATCGGGAAATAACCGAATCTTTAAAAATAAGTGGCTTCACAAATAGAGAATGTTTGTAAAGGATCAGTGACGTTTAAGGTTTACAGACCCTGAAAAAATCACCTCTTTCTAGCCATGCAAAATACATCAAACTACACACACTTGTAAATTCACTTCACATAAGTTGGTTCACCATGCCAGATTTCAAGAGTATCTTTTGGAAGAAAATAATTTACAAATATTATTTTACTCTATATTCATATGCAAGGGAGGTAATTTTTGAACATTTTGTCAAATATTTCCATAAGTATGCATTTATTCAAAATTCTAAACCGTTCAAAATGCTTATGTTTGTATTTGGAATGGAAATGTAACACAGTTTAGGAATTATTTGCACTTTTTAAATTTCCCCTCTGGCTCTTTGGTGCTTTTGAGGGGCTGGATACCTTAAAACAAAAACAGTTGTTTCGAAAACATTTATCTAATATTTCTTGGTAAGGTCATATATATTTGTATAAATGCATGGATTCCAATGCGATTACATTTATAAAACTCGTATTGAGGGAAAGATTTAAAATCGCTACAAGTGAAATACATTAGTAATTGCAGTCAATTTAAATAAGCCAAGCAAAGTGCTGGTTTGTTTCTAAGAAATTTTATTTTTCAAGAATAAAGGTCACATAACAATACCTTCCATAAATCACTCCTGCATTGTGATGGCATGATGTATACCGACCCCCATGTCTGAAAAATGGTTCTCAAGATATTTCGGGGTGCATATAAACCAGGAATTGGGGTTTCTAGTGGAATCGTAGACCTTTTATGAAGTATCTAGATAGTTCTTTGCTAGTTTTCACACAACTTTAAAGGTAAAAACAACATTTGGAGTTTTAATACTCGTATGCACGAAACTAGCTGATTTTCCAGAGTCTCTACACGTCAAACACATATTGTCTTCAAATTCAGTCAAGAATCGTGATGATTACATGCTATAAGTGATTTTTCCTAGACCGACGACACCATGTCTGATTGATTCTTTGATTAAAACTTAATGATCACTAATTGGCATGAAAAGAATGTAGTTCAACTTTCAATGTTTCTTGCCTTTCTTTGTGTCGAAACGTACACTTGCATTTTATTCTGTACATCCTAACAGAAAAAACGATTTATAAAGGCTTTTATTATGATAAAGTTCTCTTATTTCAATGGCAGCTTGGCAAATACTTTATAACCTCCAACTTTCCAGCATTGATGTACGAGGGGCGTTCATTAAAGATTTCCCCTGACCTACTTTCAGTTGAGGTAAGAAGTTGAAATTGAACACATACATAACCGTATACCTCTATGGGTCACATGAAAAATTGCAGCTCTGAAATGTAATTTGTTTCTCGTTTCTGAGTGCTTAAGTTAAGTAAGGTAGCGTGATGGAGCAAGCAGTCATCAGATTCCTTTATTTGAAAGGTCGCACTCTAAAGGAGGAATTTGATGACATGAAAGAAGTTTGTTGGGATGATGTCCCATCATATGACTTTGTCAAACACTGGTAGACTCAGTTCAAGTGTGGACGTAAGTCTGTGGAAACAGGCCGAATCCTGGGCGCCCACAGCCTGTCATTGATGATGCCACCATAAAGTCAATGCAAGGTTTCGGGCACAATCTACGGTGTTCTACAGAACAGGTCTCCAAAACTGCATTAAACGATGGCAGAAGTATGTCTCTCTGGCTAGAGGCCATGTAGGGAAAGATTAATATTTGTGCCAAGTTTCATTTCTCTATACTTATTGGAAGTGGGTTAGGGGAAATCTTTAATGAACGCCCCTCGTATTTGTAGAAATTTTCCAAAAGTTGTTCATTAGTAATTTTATAAGTATTTATAAGTCATTCATTCGGATATACGATACTTTGTACATGTACTAGCACATTGAAACTATTTTTGACCACGATGTCCTCAGAGGGTCTTTGTTGGTTTCTGGACGTTTATATGAATTGTAAAACCTTTAGAATCCCTTGTATAAGTTATTCCACTCCCGTTGCTCTAACGCCATCCCTTTTTATACGTCAAAATATTCATTCTGTCCTGTACAAAATATGTTTCTGATCTTATCTAAAAGTACTGCCTCACAGTTCTATGTTCTCATCCGCTTGTGTCCATTTTAGAATAGGATTTTCATAGCCAAGTTATTGCAAGTCCCATACCTCATACAATGATGTTCGGACTTAACATGTTAAAAACCATATGTAAGAGCTTACAGAAAGGAATGGGAAAATGTAACAAAGATTAGTAAAGATAATTCCACACCGCCCTCTTGCAGTTAGCAATTATAATATAAGTTACGTTTTATGTGTAAATTATGTTATTAAGGTTTCTTTATTGCTAACTGGGGTGTTTATTGTTATCTGCTCTAATTTGTGTAATTAACAAAAATCTTATATTCTGATATTTTTGAAATGTCAAGAATAATGCGTCTAGGTTTTGAGACAGTAACAGGAAAACATTAAGATTAGTGAGGATAATTTCACACCGTCTTCTTGAAATTTACAATTATTATATTAGTTATTATTGGTTATGTTTTATGTGTATTATGTGATTAGGGTTTCTTTATGGCTATCTGGGGTGTTTATTACTATAAGCTCTAATTTGTGTAATTAACGAAATTCTGATAGTCTTGTAGAATTACGAATATCTTGAACATGAATAAGCATTTTCAGATTTCAGAATAGTAATGACGATCGACAAAATACGTGCCGGGGAATCTACATCATCGGATATCCCGGTGTATGATCTACGCTACATGTCATGTAGCGTAGCTCATACACCGGGGTATCCGAGGATGGGGAATCACGTAACACAACGGTAACGATACTTTTCATTCTGTAAATACATGTACATCATAGGGTTGAAAAAATGCCCTTTACAAAAGGGGAAAAACGCTAAGCATTTGGTGGATTTGGTGGATTTTTCTTTAAACGCAACCTGAAAAAAAAGGTGTTGACAATGTCATTTGATTTAATTAAAGATTTTCTGCATTTGTTGTTGTTGGTGGTGGTGGTGGTGGTGGTGGTGGTGTTACGTGATACCCTATCTTGAACATTCAATATATTTCTTCATAGTTTAGGGCAGGTAGAAAATCATAGTAGTCTCGATGCCATTGAATTATCCCGGGGGCTGGAGTATCTTACTATGGATAATTGTAGTTTCTCTCACAACTACTACCACAGCATTCTTTCCGAGCCTCCAGCTGCTTGCCATCATACATTTGCGACTATCAATTCGTTGGTGGAAGGAAAATGTCAGAAAAGATTTTTCCGCAGCATTAGATCGAGATCGAGAATGTATGAGCGAGAGGCCTGCTGCGCTACTAACTTCGTAAATGCCGTGGTTTGTGTCCCGAGGGGTTAAATGGGGTTAATATTAGGTAATGTTTTTAGCTGCGGTTCTATACAATGCCTTATTTTTGTGTTGATACCTTACGGCTGTATGTATTAACGTTGATCAAAGTAAACTTTACGTGATGCATCTTTTTGATCATTAATCACACCTGTAGAATATGACCTATTTCTATAAACAGGTTTAAGAACACTCGTTGTTTCAGTTTAAGTATCTATTTCGTTACAATTACAATTATTCGGATGCGGTTTTGATATTTCTAGCAATGCACTTATGAAGTAGATTATAACTTTTAAGCATTGCAAGAAAATGCAAGCATATTTTGCTCCAATACTTTATTTTCTTGCTTTGTAAAAGGGACATTTAAGTTTTAAGTTTTAATTCACACATATTTTGTCGACAGAGTTTCTCTTTTTGTGGAAATAGAAAAAGTAAGTGAAACCATTTGCTCAAGTCCTGACTTTGGGTACTTTTTGTCGGAATAGATATATGCAGGGAAATGATCATGTCTTTGATCATAGTATTTATGTGATAACGACTTCATCCCCCCTTGACTACTAATGACCCTCTCCAGTTTTACAGTATTGTTTTATAGCAGAAATTCTTTCGCCAAGCCTTTTCATGTATCTCAGAGATAAACGGGTGATCCATTGGACTATCCACGTGTATCCGCGTGCATTTACAAGGACGTTCTCAACATAATAGGATAATAGCAATGAATTTTGTGCTAAAAATGGAATAAGTGCACAGCAATGTTTTGGTAAACAGTCGATGTTGTTATAAACACTCGTAACTACGGCTTGAACTAAGCCGTAGGTACGAGAATTTATAACAACACCCACGAAATAATACTTGTTTGTCCTAAATTACGTCAAGGTTAACTGGAAAATTTGTTCCCTGTTCATTTGTGCAGAAATGACAGAAGGCCAAGAGTATGGGGTCATTATTTTCATCATTTTATCATCCCGTTCTGTGCAAAAGATCAGACAACGTAGCTCGCCTATACGAGAGCTTGTCGCAAAAAAGGAGTCCATGGTCAAAGTCCAAGGTCACTAGGTCAAAATCATTGTCTCAAGGTTAAGGTCATGGCATGAGTTATCGATATGTGAAATATCAAGGTTTTATCTATAACAGAACATGTGATATAGGCCAGGTCAAAGTTTTTCAAAAGTAGGTCAAACTCCAAGGTCAAGGTCACTAGGTCAAAAGTCATGGTCCCAAATGAAAGTTCTTGTCGAGAAGTATCCATGTGTGAAAGGCTGTATCTCTAATAGTGCCTGAGATATAGGCCAGGTTAAAGTTTTTGAAGACGCGACACTGACGCCGACGCGACACTAGGGCTGTGACATTATCCCCCCCCCCGGACGTAACGTCCCGGCTCGCTAAAAACATTATTATGACACTATAAATTCTATTCGACGGTCAGAGTTAATTAAAAAATCTTTTTCCTAGCTGAAACTATGCTAACAATGTATGCATGGGTGTGTTACAATGCAAGGTCAGTGTCTTGGAACACAATATCGCATCTGAACATGTGCAACATTTATACCAAATGCACCATTTAAGTTTTAACTAATCAATCTTCTAAAATAGCTGTTAACTTGACGTTACGAATATTGTATCGTCCTCATTCATCGTCATTTTACTTCTCGGGTCACTCTGTAATCTAATTATTGAAAAAGTAATTTGTCTGCATAAGCCTGACATTTCCAAATAAAAAATTCAGGACGTTAAATTACCTCTAAAGTGTCCCAAATATTATTAAAACGACGCGGTGAGCGACATTAATTCTAACTGGTTATGACGAGACGTTTTTAAACACGTGCCCAAAGTCAGCTCTTGTCGAAATAGGAAATGAAGACTTCTGTTATTTGTTATCTTTTATCTTTCTTGTCCAATTCCAGTATTAACACCCCCATTACTGTCTTAGCGAGTTTAATATCATTGACATGTATTCTTTCGTAATCGTTTCACCCTAACATATTTTCTGGTAGTATTTTAGCTTCAGTCGCCGATTTTAAGTGTCCACTGATTGTCAAAATTAAACTCTTCTGTCGAAAAAACACCTTCCTAAAAACCAAATATCAAAGTATCTACAATTTTCAAACATAAGAAGTGATTTTATTTCATCTTATAAATTGGATATTTTGGTCTTTACCGAAGAAAAAACGTTAAACTTCCGGTTTGAAGTAATGACGTCATACCGGCCAAAAATGACGTCATAGCGGGAAAACGGTAAGTTATGTGCCATTTCCCGGCAAGCCTGAGATTTCTGACAAAGTTAAATATCCGACTTTTCTGTCATAAAGTGACATCCCCAGTCGATACTGAAAACACGGAATTTGAACATCCTTAGTAAATGTTAGAAAACATGTTATAGCAGTCAAAGAATATGTCGTTAGTGAGTGAACGAATGTGCCAATGAATGGTATAAGTTTGTCTGTATTACTCTGACGATCGAGTAATAGATAAAAACTGAGACTTCGCTTTATGACAGAAAAGTCTCACACGTTATCTTTGTCAGAAACATCATGCTCTAGATTTGGGCGGATTCAAGCCATTGTATGACGTCACTTCGTGGAGATTTTACGGAAATTGCCGATTTTTATTTTCTAGAAAATCATCAGAGTAACGACGTAAAGAAAAGCAAACAAAACTATTAAAACAACCGCATTTGTCGGATCTTTTATAAAACAGGTAAATTTAATGATTTTCTTCCAATTGAAATTAACTGCCTGGCTTGGTAACCTTTAAGGGTATGCACAAGCCATTGTACTTTTATAGAAAAAAAATAATAAATTGGGGTAGCGTGTAGTAAAAAGCAAAACTTTCTGATTTTAAGGCAACTAAGTGTAATGAAATATTTGATTTACCATGCTATAATAACATTACTCTTGGTGCATTATCATTAACGCTTCAATTGTACACTTACAGCACTTGAATTTAATAACACTGTATCAACCGTTCATGTTTAGATAAAATCAAAATTTAAACTTCGTGTGTTCAATCAAGGGAGTTATTCAATAAGCACTAAGCTCATATCATACCATTAGGATTTTTATGAGACTTTTGAAAATTTTAAAGAGCAATAGGTAACCGATTGTTACAGCATGAATTTCGATTCTCGAAAAAACTGTCAAAATTCAATCGTAGCTGTCTTTTGTCAGATCATTCTATGGAAATCGTGACTCGATTAACCGGTTTGTTTACCATTAATGAACAATTCATAGACATAATGTCCTTCACAAGAGGCTATTTGACTTGGTCAATGATCTATTTATGACGACCCCCGCTTAAGAATTAACCCTTTACCTAAAGGCAAAATTTAGTCTGATCCTAATTTAATTACGTTGCAGACATAAATTTCGAGTCAATAGTATTTTAGTTTTTTGTATTTTTTGGTAGAAACATTGTGTGAAATGACGAAATAAGCTTTTTCCTCATTTCACACTATGTTTTCTTAAGCCTGTATCTTAGAGGACGTAAAATTCTAGTCTTGTTTAGGACAAGGTTAATGTAAGAATGTACATTTTCTAATGATCAGATATTTCGTCCCAATTTAAACCCTTTTCATAACAGAAAATGGTTTTGACGGCCCATGTAGATTAGGCCTGCAACAATACTGTGACAAAAGAAAACTGATAACCCGTGTTATTTCTCCTTTTTATCGAAATATTGTCTGTGGTACTGAAATTCTATGTGATACCACGCTAGCAAAACTATCCTCCGTTCTAATTTCGGATCTTTGATCAGAGTATTTATGTGATAACAACTTCACCCCTCCTTGAATACTAATGATCCTCTCAAGTTTTATATAGCTCTCTTTTCTTCAAGAACCTCGTAACTGCAGCTTAAACAAGATGCAGTTACGAGGTTTTCGGAGAAATGCGACAATATGCATTTTATAGCATCAGAAGAATTCTCTAATCCAAGATTCTAAATGTTCTACCAAATAGAAAGTGATTCTCCATTTCTGAAGATCCATTTGCATTTTATTACTATTTACATGTGTTTTCCATACGCCGTTGTCTTTTAAAAAAAATTACACGATAATCTTTCTGTTTTAGAATGACAAAACAGTTCTCTATGGTTTGATCGGGACGTTTCCGTAGTTAGTATTTTCCTGTTTAATTGTTGTATATTGTGTTATTAAAGACGTGATTCGTTTTGATAAATAAATCATTTTTGGAAGCAAAATGATCTGTATGTTTGAGACATTACTTTATTCAGATAAGGACAATATTGATTTGCATTTTATAGGAAATATCGCAAGTAGTTCGACGTAGAAATGTCCAATAAGGCTTATAAAAGATAGGTCGTTATTACAAATCATCTAGCGTAAGATACATATTACACCATTGATGCCAAATGCAACAGTGTTTTTCCCAGCCTAATAAGCTGTATCGGCCCCACTACAGCTTCGTGAAAATCTGTGTAATGCCCCTACAGCTTAAACAGTACACCACAGCTTAATTTCTTCAAAATTGTCACCAAATAGAGCTATTTTGATGCAGCTCGTGTCAAAAACTAATAAATAATGCATTGGTGTAAATGTAATAATTGGTTATGAAACATAATAAGAAAAAAAAAGGAAATTGCTCAAAATGAGCAATTTCTTCTTTACTCATGATGTTTTTATTTACAATCATTGGTATAGACATGATCGTGAGGTTTACCGATACTTATAAATATAATGTGCCACTACAGCTTAAAAAGATTCTGCGGAGAACCCATTGCATTGCAATCATTCATCTAAAATAGCTGTTAACTTGAAGTTACGAATATTGTATCGTCCTCATTCATCGTCATTTTACTTCTAGGGTCGCTCTGTAATCTAATTATTGAAAAAGCAATTTGTCTGCATAAGCCTGACATTTCCAAATAAAAATTTCAGGACGTTAAATTACCCCTGAAGTGTCATAAATATTATTAAAACGACGCAGTGAGCGACGTTGATTTTTACTGTTTATGACGAGACTTTTTTAAACACGTGATGAAAGTCAGCTCATGTCGGAATAGGGAATGTAACTTTTAAATTTGAACCTCGGCAAAAAAGATCGTTGCCTTCGCAAAAATGTATTCTAACTTAATGGTTACACTTACTGGGATCAAATGGACCCATGCTAAATATTTCAGGCATCAAAACAATATTGGGCAAATCAGGGCTTGCCTTGTTGTGCGGTGCAATGCCACAAAGAAAGAAATCGATTGCTGGCACCAATTCTTTCATTTTTTATCGAGGATCAGTTACATATGAAAGTTATACGAAATGATGAATTTTGATAGATTAAGTTAGATACAGACGTGATTAAGAAGAATTAAATGAACTTGATTCTATTTTTTCTGGAAAGAAGTCATTTACCCACACAGGTTGACCAATCCATGCGGTATTTGTTGAATGTATTTTACCTGTGTCTACTTTCGGTAACTTAGCATGGGTCCCTAGGAATAAGTATTTATACAACGCTCAACTGGTTGCGTCGAAGACAGATGCAGTTCAACGGAGACGGGTTCAATGAAAGATGTCCGAGAAATTGTAGGTCAAGGTATTTTATACGTATAAATAACCTGGTAAATAAACGTGTAAGTGTTTGGAGTTTCCATAAAATGAATGTTGCCACACATTGCTCGCAATTGAGACCAAAACCGTTGACTATTTCATAGAGTTCCAGTGAACAGTACCATGTATCAAATTTGGTATTTTGTGTGATTTGTGTAGGTTGTTTTGTTGTTTGTTTCGGAGTTGTTTCTTTCTTTTTTTTTTTTTTTTTTTTTTTTTTTTTTTTTTTTGTTACATTCGGTCAGTCCGTGAACTTGAAATTCCCAAACAGTTATTATCGTTGGGTACCTGCGACTTGCAGAGCGCATTTACTCTTATCCCATTTCTTACTGTATTTTGTGAGCTCGGAATTATGTGCAGAACGTTATGTAATACATAACCACATTCTCTTTCAGCATTGAGTGTCATTTTTTCATGTTTATGGCTGTCAAATAAATATAAAATGAATTAAGCACACATGCGTAATATGAAGAATATGCATAATTATCAGAGACAATGTTAATTTTTAATGAATCTCTCAACACATTTAAATGATTCAAATTCTTTTACTTATGAAGGCTTCGTCCGTTTACACGAAATATGTGGCAGGTTATGGTTTCCTATTTATAGAAACAACTTCAACATATGTTTAAGGTTTTGCAATAACGCTTCTCTACATAAAGATAAACTCGTAGATTGTTCGATTTCCAAACAAAAAATAAGAGAAATGCTTTGTCCACTGTCTGAACCCAAATTCTTCTGGAACGTGACCGAAGATTGATTTAACATTACCTATAAATAACATAGAAATATATAAGACTTTCGAGAATTATCCTGAAAGTGTTTCATTAAGTGCTTGTACTTATGCACTTATACATGACGCTCTTGATTAACACTTCTAGACACTTAGAAAATAGAAACAAAAAAGAAAGTACCGATAGTTTACATTCCCAGATTGTTTCCTATCCGTTATTGTATCATTTTGTTGTTTTTATTATATCACAAGAAAGCAGCTTGATGGGTTTTTCCCATATCAAACAGTTCTACAGTGGTGGTATATTTCTTCACAAATCTTATTCTTTGATTATCTAGTTAACCTTAACCATGGACATTGCAACCAAACATGTCAGAAGTCGAATACTTTTCTATATTCTTTGCAGTTTAATGCCACTATGTTCTTCATTTCCGATCAACAACTTTCAATTTCAAAGAAAATCAAACACAACTAAAAAAAACTTTGACACACATGTCAATATTTCTTCTAAAACCAGTAATTCAAACCGAAATTGTGGGAAAGATATAATTTTTTATTAGAGAATCTTCTCGTAAACTTTTGATTTTATACCGACATTGTGCAAAGTTGCAGATATTTATTCATGAATCGTTGGTTGATAGCTTGCATAACAGAATTAAAGTTCAAGAAGTCGCGTGCGTGAAGAGATTAAAATATCAGCACAATTGTTCATTTATATTCTCTTCCATCGA
The DNA here is from genome assembly GCA_963680895.1 of Fragum sueziense. Taxonomy (NCBI): domain Eukaryota; kingdom Metazoa; phylum Mollusca; class Bivalvia; order Cardiida; family Cardiidae; genus Fragum; species Fragum sueziense. Next base: position 6,587,600 of record OY804604.1, read on the forward strand.
TATCTATAGATCTCAATAAATGACCTGACAGAGCACCTCTAGCTATTAGCTACAGATACTCTGTCAAGTCATTTATCGGGACCCTTACCGAATCTTTACAAATAAGTGTTTTCAGAGAATATTTGTAAAGGATTAAAAGAGATCAGTGACGTTTAAAGCATAACAGTTGTTTCAAAAACATCTAATATTGCTTGGTAAGGTCATATGTTTTCGTGGAAATGCTTGGATTCAAATGCGATTACATTTTATAAAACTCGCATTGAGGAAAAGTTTAAGATCGCTGTAAGTACATATGAAATACATTAGTAGTTGCGGTCAATTTAGATATGCCGTTTTGTTTCTAAGAAATCTTTTTTTCAGGAAGAAAACTCACATAACAATACCTTCAATAAGTCATTCCTGTCTTATGGTGGCATGATGTATACCGACCCCCATCTCTGACAGGAGAGATCGTTCTCAAGAAATTCCGGGGTATACGAGGGTTGTCCGGAAAGTTGGTGGACACTGTTTAATATATAAAAATGAGAAAAGAAGATCTTATAACACACACATGGTGTGTGGACAAGCCCTGATGCCCATGAACAGATCCCCAACTATGGGTCAAATAGTAATCCTAACGACTGAACAGGCGGATGAGGACAGCAAAGGTTTCCCAACGGCTGAAATGGTTTTATGGGATAAGATACCGAAGGGGCAGATGAGGTTCCTAAGCTGTGTGAAAGCAACTCATCTAAGAGAAGGATTACTCTGATATAACAACCCTGGCATGAGGATGGGCGACCCTGTCAGTATAAGCCATGAAAGGAACAATGGATCGTAACATCAATGCTAATCCTATACTCCCAGGGGCGGGAGTCCCCAGGGGCGTTACTGATGTCCGTCTTGGTTCTCCGGGACAATATGACGGCGTTCCCGTAAACTCACAGGAGGAGGGAGAGCCTGACTGTCAAGTTCGGACTAAAGTAACACACAAACGGCGGATTCTGCGATGCAAACACCCACTTCGTATCAGCATTTTCAACACACGTACTCTTAAAGCAACTAATGCTGAGGACGGAAAGGGATACGTATACAAGACAGAGGAACTCTGTATGAAGCTGCATCAGTATGGAGTGGAGATTTGTGGGATCCAGGAGACAAGGTGGAAACATGAGGTGAACAGGCGAAATGAGATCAATAGCTACCCAGAGCCATTAGGGTACAAGCTGTACACAACATCTGCTTGGGAGAATGAGTCAAAAGCGGCAACTGGTGGTGTGGGTATCATAATTGGTAAGACAGCTCAAGATCTTCTCATATGTGTGGAAAGGCTTTCTGACAGACTCATCAAAGCCCAATTTAGAGGTAACCCGGCTATGACAGTATTAGTTGGTTATGCTCCCATTGAAGCCGCAAGCGATGAGACAAAGGACATCTTCTACAGGCAACTGCGTATTGCGATCGAGAATGTGGCACCACACGACTTTTTGACAGTGCTCATAGACGCTAATGCTCGTCTGGGACCTGAAGACGCCAAGTTTACATATAGCACCACAACAAACAACAATGGTCAGAGGTTACTGGAGATCCTCGAGGAGTACCAGCTGCTGGCTGCTAACACACAGTTCCAAAAGAGAAAAGGAAAGTTGTGGACCTGGCAGTCTCCACAGGACACTCTCCACCAAATCGACTATATTCTTGTCAGATCAAAGTGGAGATCAAGTGTGACCAACTGTGAGGCTTACAGCACATTCAGCTCTTTGTATTCGGACCATAGAGTAGTCACAGCTGAGGTGTCTCTCAGGTTGAGAAAGACACACCCTACCAGTACAGGGAAGCAGAAGTATATGTGGAGTGACCTAGCTAAGGATATCAACCTACGGGAATTATTCTCTGTTGAAGTGAGAAATCGATTCCAGGCACTAGGAGAAGAAGACAATGAATCCATAATGGACTATGACAAGTTCATTATCGCAAGCAAAGAGGCTGCAGAACAATGCCTGAAAAAGGTCCCAAAGCAGAAGAAGAAGGCGAAGTGTCTTGACCCACGGATGGTAAAGGCTCGGAAAGAAGTTGAGATTTCTTACAATACATACTCAACTAGTGACAATGACAGTCAACTCAAGGACATATACAAGCAGAAGAAGTGTCTGTTGTATGATGTGTATGCAAAGTTAGACAGTGAAGAGCTCATCAGCAAAGTGGAGAAAGTCGAGAATGCGGACAGAAACGCACAACATGGCGCTGCTTGGAAATTGATCAACGATATCTCGGGTCGACACTGCGCCCAGTCCTCCACCCTCAAAGCCAATAGTCCTGAGGAGCGAGTGAAACTATGGCATACACACTTCAGCAACTTATTAGGCAACCCTCCTGTAATCAGTGGTGAGGACACTCCTATCAACAAAGTCTTTGATGACCTGCCTATACCGGATATCCCCTTTACTGAAGAAGAGTATGTAAAGGCCAAAAATGCAGTCAAGTGTGGCAAAGCATGTGGAGAGGATGGTATCACTCCGGAACTACTCAAGTATGGAGGACTCGACGATATAGTCCTAGGCTTCATCAATAAAGCTTACACGTCCGGGGAACTACCAGAGCAATGGAAGACACTTGTGATCGTCCCAGTTCCAAAATCTGGTGACCTTACCAAGCCAGACAACTACAGAGGCATCAGTCTTATCTCTCTGGTGATGAAGCTTTACAACAGGCTTATTCTGAATAGGCTGAGACCAGCGATAGACCCCCTTCTGAGGACACAACAAAATGGTTTCAGACAGAAGAGAACCACAGTGGGACAGATTCTAGCCCTGCGAAGATTGCTTGAAGGAGTTATGTCAAAGAAACTGAGCTGCATCTTCACCTTCATCGATTTCAAGAAGGCCTTTGACACCATCCACCGTGGCAAACTTATGGAGATCCTGCGGGCGTATGGCGTTTCAGAACAGATGGTCTCTGCCATAGCAGTAACCTACTCTCAAACGTGGGCGAAAGTGCGAACACCAGATGGAGACACTGACACATTTGCAATTCTGGCAGGTGTACTACAGGGAGACACCCTTGCACCTTTCCTGTTTATTATTGCGCTTGACTACGCTCTCCGATGTGCAATCTCAGGAAGGGAAGAAGATCTCGGGTTTACACTTGAAAAGAGAACCGGCACACTTAGTCGGCCAGTACCTGCGAAGATAGCGACTGATTTCGACTTTGCAGATGACATCGCCTTGGTATCAGATACAGCGGACCAGGCAATAGAGCTATTAAACAGTGTTGAACGCCAATGCAGACGAATCGGTCTACGACTCAGTGCCAAGAAAACTGAGGTTATGGCTTACAACACTGACAGGTCGGAAGTGACAACCCTGGACGGAACAAAACTAAAAGTTGTCGAAGACTTTAAATACCTAGGGTCAATGATAGCCTCCTCCGCACGGGATATAAGGACCAGAAAGGCGCACGCATGGAGTGCTCTTCATAAGATGAAGAAGGTTTGGGAATCGGATTTGGATTGTAAATTGAAAAGGCGTATCTTTGTCTCAACAGTGGAATGTGTTCTCATCTACTGATGTGAGTCCTGGGCGCTGTCGGTACAGGAAGAACGGGCCCTTGATGGTGTTTACACACGTATGTTGCACATGGCTCTTAATGTCAAGTGGAACGACCATGTGAGGAATGTTGACCTGTACAGTAACCTTCCAAAACTTACGGACAAGATACGACAGCGGCGTATGCAGTTAACGGCCACTGTGTACGTCACCCTGAGTTAGCAGCCAGCAACCTGAATCTCTGGCAACCAAATCACGGGAGACGTATGCGAGGAAGGGCAAAGACAACTTGGTTGGACACCCTGAAGAGAGACACGGGCCTAAAGGACGTAGCTGAAATACAAACACTGATGAAGGACCGAGAAGCTTGGAGGTCGACGATTCGTTGTGCCCGTGTAGGCGTCGGCTGACGTCCCCGATTCCGAGAGAGAGAGAGAGAAACAATATCTTAGAAACAACATTTCAAAATTTGAACTAAATCCCTAAATTTTTAACAGAATTACATCTATTTTTGTGAATAAGGTTGATGCACCCCGGAGCACGTCATGACTTTACGACGTTCATGCGACGAAGAAATAACTTTGCAAAGAAGACTTGTGCTGCTTTATTTTCTTCAGAAAGCATTCTAAGCGCACTCGTGCACACACTGTTTTTATTTTCAAATGTTTTGTCAGAATTTCGTAAACAATTGTTTTTGACAGTTCACATTATTCCTCCGATATATCTTACCGTATTTTGCCTATCGTCATTCACGACGTCACTCACCAAATGAACATTTCAATCTGTTATACCACTCGATCTTTGAGACCTCAAATCAGCTATTACTTCCCCGAAAAACGTTTGTGACATTTGCAAATGATATAATACTGCACACATGGTCCCTTCGTAGATAAGTTAACGAATTCCCTGGTCTTTGCAGACGCTTTCTTAGTTCCTCGCAAAATTTCACAAGAACCCGCTGCTCCACCCAAACGTCCGACGTCGTCATTTTTGATAGATTTCCATCGATATCAAGCTTCTTTAAATCATCCTCAAATGTCAATTTTTAACGCGACAACATTAAAATCAAAACAATATGGAGTCGGAATGTTCGGTCACATCTTCATACATTTATTATTTTGTTTCACGCCAATTTCATACGTTAAATCACTTGTTAAAACCCAGACATGGGTAGCCAAAAAGCTCAAAATCTGACGTGCTCCAGGTACCCCTATGTAGGGTCGTATTAGGTCCTATTGCAAATTAATTGCAAATTAGATTTATTTCTTTTTGCTGGAAAAGTCATTGATAGATCTTTAGCTTTCATTTGATAAAGATTTTTTCACAAACAAAGTATTATGAAGCAAAATAAATTGTGTGTCCACGAACTTTCAGGACAACCCTCGTATATAAGACGGGATACCAAAAATTGGGGTTTTAGAAGGGTTCGAGACCTTTTTGGTTTAGAAAAAAGCTCAACTGATAATTGCATCTTTTGATAGTTTTAATACTGTTATGCACGAAACCAGCTGATTTTACAGTGTCTATGAACACGTCAAACACATATTGTCTTCAAATCCAGTGAAGAATCGTGATGATTACATGCTATAAGTGATTTTTCCTACACCGACGACACCGTGTCTGATTGATTCCTTGATTAAAACTTAATGATCACTAATTGGCATGAAAAGAAACTAGTTCAACATTCATTTTTTGTCTTTCTTTTTTATGTATTAACGAAACCTACACTTGCATTTTATTCTTAAATCCAGGGAGAAAGTACGAAAATCAGAAGGTACTTGCATTGACGATTTGGTGGTTATAAACCTTACAGTCGGCGAGAGGACGTTTTATTGGTAAAAATGTTGATCCCATTTACTTTCTCTTACAATTCATTGTATTGATATGCTGTTTAGTCTGATAAACGATATGTATTCCAATTTGAGTGTGTTATTGTATCGTAAAAATGTGCTTCTAATCTTATATGAAAGAACTGTCAGACAAGACTTCGGTTTCATCGAAACATGTCAGTTTCTAGATCGGGAACTGACCACATAACCAAACCATTGCAAGTCTCATACCATCCCTCTAAAATGATGTTCTGACTTAACAAGTTAAAAACCATATGTTAGAGCTTACAGAAAGGAATGGGAAATTGTTACGAAGATTAGTAAAGATAATTCCACACCGCCCTCTTACAGTTTGTAATTATTATATTAGTTATTATTAGTTACGTTTTATGTGTAAATTATGTTATTAGGGTTTGTTTATTGCTAACTGGGGTGTTTATTGATATCTGCTCTAATTTGTGTAATTAGCGAAATTCTTATATTCTGATATTTTTGAAATGTCAAGAATCATGCGTCAATGTTTTAAGACAGTACGAGGGACGTTCATTAATTTTGGAACTGGGGTTCTATAAGCCATAGTTATGTCGCAATTCAATTTTAAGTTTCTTCAATCCTTCGAAGTAATCCTCTTCGACACCCACACACTTCTAAAGCTTTGAGATCCATTACTTATATGCCAACAAATGAGCCTCTTTTGGAACAACCCGCAGACACTGGAAAATTGCACTTCATATGGAACATGAAGGCCTATACCGACGAACAGGGGCTTTTCTCGTCATCATGGGGAACACAAAAAAGCCACACGGGCTTAAGCCCGTCTATAAGGGTGGATGAAGACGCTGTGCAGCATTTGTCTCTTTCACGAAGTCTTCGACAAGTTGACACCTGTGGACAGCTCCGTTGTCATGGATTTGGTACATACCTCTTTAGCCAGTCGCTGACATGCATGTCTTGTATGAATGACCGGCGATAGTAGTACTATTTCAAACAATAATTCGAACAATACACCCGTTACATTTGAAAATTACCGCGTACAAACCTTTTACCGCGCTTTTAAATTTTTGGCTAATTATGGACCTTGCTTGATCTTTTCGCAACCATTGCTTGCTAATGATACGCCATTGGTGCTCATAATAGTAGATTATTGTTCAATAATAAATATAAAGCCCAGAAAGCCCACATTTGTTGCATTTATTGCATTATTTCAGAATATATTTTGCATGGGTGGGTGGCTCTCTGTCCTTTAGACAGCAGGTGGGGGCCAGTGGGCATAAACCTGTCTGTGTTTCAACCCTTTCATCAAAATCGTATAACATGTCCCCGGTGAAAAACCAACTTTATCTGCTATTTCTTGCACATTGAACCATGCGTCCTGTTCGGTCATGTCGGAATCTACAGCAACATTTGCTTTGGCACTAGCTTTACCCGGGTTGCCTGAGAGGGGGGCATCATTCAGGCCAGTTTTACCAATTTGTCTCAAATTTTGACCAAGTATAGACAGTAATTTTCCCGTCGAATAGCCGCAAGCACGACTAATTCTATACAATCGTGAGGCATGGTGGACCATTAGTACCACTTTTAATTGAACGCCCCTCGTAACAGGAAAACATTAAGATTACTGAGGATAATTCCACACCGTCTTCTTGAATTTTACAATTATTATATTAGTTATGATTGGTTACATTTTATGTGTATTATGTTATCAAGGTTTGTTTTTAGCTAACTGGTGTGTTTATTACTATCTGCAGTAATTTGTGTAATTAGCGAAGTTTTGATAGTCTTGCAGAATTACGAATATCTTAAAAATGAATAAGTCTTTTCAGATTTCGGAATAGTAATGACGATCGACAACATACATACATGTACCGAGGAATCATAAATCTCGGCATGGACTAAGTTTCTGTCTAAAATTTCCAGTCTATATTTTTTATTTTCGGACTGACTGATTTGGGCATTCTGGGTATTTATTTTTGGCTTAATCACTCCGCAGTGCGCATAAGTCACCAAAAAGTAGCAAGCAGAAAATTGCAATAAAAACTACATTTGCAACAAAATAAAGTTTGATTTAATTTTATCGAATTAAATAATCAATTCAAATCAGATTTTTCATTTTAATTTTTTGCAAGCATGTGAAGCAAATACGCCGCGTGACAGGAAGTACCACGTGTATGCACTGTAAGGGCGCTGACATCTTGAAAGTAGTTAACCCAGAATGCCCATCCGAGATAGATGGTAATCGACTGAGGCGACATCTAATGGTAGATATTGAAATCTCAGATACACCAGGGTATGAGCTACTCTACATGTCAAGTAGCATAGCTCATACCCCGGGTATCCGAGGATGGGGAATCACATATCACAACAGTAGCGATATTTTTCATTCTGTGAATACGTGGTCGATTTGAATAAGGTTCGATAGACAAGTGGTAAAACGCTAAGTATTTGCTGGATTTAGCGGATTTTTCTTTAAACACAACCTGAGAAAAATGTGTTGACCATGTCATGTGATTTTATTGAAAATTTTCTGCAATTAATGTAGTTGTTGTGTCAGATGATTCCTTATCTTGAACATGCAATATGTTTTTTCATAGTTTAGGGAAGATAGAAAATCATAGTAGTCTCGATGCCATTGAATCATCCCGGGGGCTGGATTATCTTACTATGGATAACTGCAGTCTTTCTCACCAGTACTACCACAGCATTCTTTCCGAGCCTCCAGCTGCTTGCCATCATACATTTACGATTATCAAACCGTTGGTGGGAGGAAAACGTCAGAAAAGATTTTTCCGCAGCATTGGATCGAAATCGAGAATGCATGAGAGAAAGGCCCGCTGCGCTACTAACTTCGTCAAGGCCGCGGTTTGTGTCCCGAGGGGTTTAATAGGGTTAATATTAGGTAATGTTTTTAGCTTCGGTTCTATACAATGCCTTATTTTTGTGTTGATACTTTACGGCTGTATGTATTTACGTTGATCAAAGTAAACTTTACGTGATGCAGCCTTTTGATCATTTAATCACACCTGTTGAATACGACCTATTTCTATAAACAGGTTAAAGAACACTCATTGTTTCATCTTAAGTATCTATATCGTTACAATTACAATTATTTGAATGCGGTTTTGATAATTCTAGCAATGCACTTATGAAGTAGATTATAACTTTTAAGCATTGCAAGAAAATGCAAGCATATTTTGCTCCAATATTTTATTTTCTTACTTTGTAAATGGGACGTTTAAGTTTTAAGTTTTAATTCGCACATATTTTGACGACATAGTTTCTCTTTTTGTGGAAATAAAAAAGTAAGTGAAACCATTTGCTCAAGTTCTGACTTTGGGTATTTTTTGTCGGGATAGATATTTGCAGGAAAATGTGCTCTTAAGTTTGAGACTATGCTAAGATAAGACTGTTTATACCTCGCCCGTATGTATTTCATGTCTTTGATCGAAATATTTATGTGAAAACGACTTCACCCCTCCTTGACTACTAATGACCCTCTCAAGTTTTATAGTAATGTTTTATAGCGAAAATTCTTTCGCCTAGCCTCTTCATGTATCTCAGAGATAAACGGATGATCCATTGGACTATTCATTGTTGTTCCCGTGTGCATTTATAAGAACGTTCTCAACATAATCGGATAATTGTAATGAATTTTTTGCTAAAAATGGAATAAGTTAACAGCTATGTTTTGACGAACAGTCGATGTTGTTATAAACACTTATAACTACGGCTTGAACTAAGCCGTAGTTACTAGAATTTATAACAACACCCAAGAAATAATCTTTGTATGTCCGAAGTTACGTCACGATTAACTGGGAAAAAAGTTCCCTATTCATTTGTGCAGAAATGACAAGAATATCAACGGTATAGGGTCATTATTACCATCATTTTATAATTCCGTTGTGTGCAAAGGTCAGAGAGCGTATTCGACCGAAATTCTTAATGATATCCGTTTCATCCTTTACAATATTAGAATGGCATTATAAGTTCTATTTGCCTGTCAGATTGTCTTAATAATCCTTTTCCTAACTGGAACGATGCTAACAATGCATACATGGGTGTGTTACTATGCAATGCCAGTGTCTTGGAAACACCATAGTGGCGCCTGAACATGAGCAACATTGAGACCTCATACACCAATGAAGTTTAAACCAATCAATCCTCTAAAATAAACTTGAACTTGAAGTTCAGAATATTGTGCAAGTCCCATACATCGTCATTTGTGCTTCTTGGGTTGCATTCTAATTTGATTATTGAAAAAGTAATTTGTCTGCATAAGCTTGACATTTCCAAATAAAAATTTCAGGACGTTAAATTACCTCTAAAGTGTCATAAATATTATTAAAACGACGAAGTGAGCGACGTTAATTCTAACTGGTTATGATGAGACGTTTTTAACCCTTTCCCAAACGACAAAATTTTAGGTTGATCCACTTCAAAACTGCTACAAATGACAAAATGGATGTTATCAAAGATAGTATTAGTGTAAAATATGGCAGAGAAAATATTGAGACAAAAGGAGAAACTGCTGGTTATCAGCAGTTTCTTCTTTTGTTTCAATGTTTTCCCAAACTTTATCTATTAGGGACGTCAAAACCAGGTCTTGTTTGGGAAAGGGTTAAACACGTGACGAAAGACAGTTCTTTTTTGAAATATGAAATTAAACTGTTCCATTTATACCTCGCCATTCAGATATTCTAGGTGATATTAAGGTAGAATAATCGTAATGTGGCCATTCTGAGATTCATAAAACATCGGCTTTTTTCGAGCGTCGTCAATACGTATCCGAACCTATTCAAAGGCGGTGGTAAACATTTGGCTGAGGAAAGTTCGCGCGAACCTTATAAGGGATGGTCTACCTTAAAACTGCTATAATCGGTGTCATCGACTGGTACAATATTCTAATTTTAAACTTAAATGATTTTGAAAATCAAAATTATCTTTTGTCAAACTGAATATTGACTCATTCGAAATTGTATTCAAACATGAAAATGTCATGGGTTCATATCCTTCCAGGGCATTTATTCTTTGCTGCGTATTATAAGATTATGGTATTCCTCCATTTATTAGATGCCTAACACTTCGTGACTCAGTCTCCAACTTCGTCGTATTCCTAGACAATGACATATTATCCGGATTTTAAAAATAACAGGAGAATTCTCCGTTGTCACAGATGATGCCAAGGTTGCAAGGATTGTTTGGTCTCTAATTATGGGTGAAATACGTTAAAATAGGTATACACGTGATGTTAAGCAAAGTACATGTAGTCATAAACTAAACGCATATTAAATTAATAAGTTGTAGCTTTGTCTACATGTTGTGTTTTGCATTCAAAAGTGGCTATTCTCTTGGATAGGAATCCGGCTTAAAGAAATATCTTTTTAGAAAGGTTTTGTTAACTCTGAATATGAAACTTTAGAGCAGTTATTACGAGGGACGTTCAATTAATTTTGGAACTGGGGTTCTATAAGCAATAGTTATGTCGCAATTCAATTGTAAATTACTTCAATCCTTCGAAGTAATCCTCTTTGACAACCACACACTTCTGAAGTTTGAGATTCATTACTTATATGCCAATAAATGGGGCCGAGCCCGGATAGCTCAGTCGGTTACGTCGGAGTCTGTCAATCCAGGGGTCTCGAGTTCGAACCCCGGCTCGGCCTGTATCCATTCTGACATTTGACAAAAGTCATTTGTCTCTCACCAATGGGTGTGAATCATCTATGTGAGAGAGCAGCTGGAGGCTCGGTTTGGATATTGTGGTTGTACTGGTGCGAGAAATACCAGGAACCCACGGTTAGGTGCTCCAGCCGCCGCGATATGACCCTGGTAGTTGAAAACGGCGTAAAACCCCAATAAACTCAAACCCAATAAATGGGCCTCTTTAGAACGCCCCTCAGACACTGGCAAATTGCACTGCATATGGAACATGAAGGCCTATACCGACGACCAGAGGCTTTTTTCGTCATCATGGGGAATACAAAAAAGCCAAAAGGGTGGCGATAAGGGTGGAAAAGACGCTGTGCAGCATGTGTCTCTTCCAGGAAGTCTTGGGCAAGAGGACACCTATGGACAGCTCCGTTGTCATGGATTTGGCACATGCCTCTTAAGTTGTTCCTAGACCTGCTCTTTTTGTGATATTTCTTTACTTTCGCCGAGATACATTTCTTGTATGAATGACCGGCGATAGTGGTACTATTTGAAACAGTAATTTGGACAATACACTCGTTACATTTGAAAATTACCGCGTACAAAACTTTTGATTTTTGGCTGTGACGGACCTATCCTGATCTTTTCGCAACCATTGCTTGGTAATGGCACGCTATTGGTGCTCATAATAGTAGATTATTGTTCAATCATATGTATAAAGCTAAAAAAGCCCACATTTGTTGCAATTATTGCATTATTTCAAAAAACATTTGCCACCTTTACACGGGTGGCTCTCTGTCCTTTAGGCAGCACGTGGGGACCCAATGGGCACAAACCTGTCTGTGTTTCAACCCTTTCAAATTGTATAACATGTCCCCGATGAAAAACCAACTCTATCTGCTATTTCTTGCACTTTAAACCATGTGTCTTGTTCGGCCATGTCGGAATCTACAGCAACATTTGCTTTGGCACAAGCTCTACCCGGGTTGCCTGAGAGGGAGGCATCATTCAGGCCAGTTTTACCAATTTTAAATTTTATTAACTTCCAAAAAACTGACGTATGTTCAACGTTCAAATGTCCATGAATCTGATATAGTTCATTATATACACGTGATGCAGATATGTCAAAGCCTATGCGACCTTTAATGTAGACCCGTACATCCTACTTCAGTTCGTTTTCCATTTTGCGCACAGCGAAATAGCCAGTGTATATGACTGAACCAACTTAAAATTTCAATAACTTGAAAGAGTGAACGAATTTGCCTCAAATTTTGACCAAGTATAGACAGTAATGTTTCCGCCCAATAGCCGAAAGCACCACTTGTTCTGTAGACCCGTGAGGTATGGTGGACCATTTGTACCACTTTTAATTGAACGTCCCTCGTATAATTGGGCACCTGCGACTGGCAGAGCACATTTACCTTCATCTCATTTTTCAGTCTAGAATATTATACAGAACGTTATGTAACGCATAACAACTTTCTATGTCAGCATTAAACGGCAGTTTCGCATGTTTACAGCTATCAAATAAATATAAAACAAATTAAACACAAATGAGTAGATTTCTTGATATTGAAATTATACACAATTATCAGAGACAATATTTGTGTTTAATGAATCTCTCAAACACATTTAAACGATTCAGATTCTTTTACTAATGTGGACTTTATCCGATAACACGAAACATGTAGAGAGTGTATGGTTTCCTATTTATAAAAACAACTTAAAACATAATTGAGCCAGGATCTGGAAAAATGTCCTTTATGGCATTTAAGAACAACCTGGATCCAGACCAGCCTATGTATACGCACAGCCTGATCAGCCTGATCAGGATCCATGCTGTCCTCAAATAGCTTGTCCGTGATTTGCAGAAACTGTAAGACAACAACATTGATCCAGATAAGATTGCTCTAAGGCACACGCTAATCTGGAAATATGGTAGTCTCAAATGCTATAAGGGATATTTTTTCCAGATCCCGGCTCATATTTAATGCTTTGCAATAACCCTGTTCTACATAAAATAAACCAAACAACAATTACTGTAACGATTCTCGTTTAATTTTGGAAGCATTATACCTATTTTCGTAGACTGTTCGATTTCCAAAAAAATAAGATAAACTTTTTACTATACTGTTCACTAATCCAGTGGGAATGCGACCAAACGTTGACTTAACATTACCTATAAATTACATAGGAATATATAAGACTTTCGGGAATCATTGACATTCTGTATGCCATTCAAGTATATTTCATTAAGTGTTTGTACTTAAGCACGTATACATGAAGCTCTTAATTAACACTTCTAGACACGTAGAAAATAGAAACAAATACGAAATTACCCCTAGTTTACATTCCCAGATTGTTTCTTAATAATTTCTCACAAGCGAAGTTGCTTAAATAAAAATATTCTCATACCAAACAGTTCTACAGTGACGGTATATTTCTTGACAAATCGTGGTCTTGGGTTATCTATTTAATACCTTCGGCCCTGGACATTGCAAACAAGCAGAAGTCAGAAGTCGAATATTTGCCTATATTCTTTACAGTTTCATGCAGCTTTGCTTTCATTTCCTTCAACAACTTTCAATTTCAAGGAAAATCAAACGCAACTAATAAAAACTTTGACACACATGTCAATATTTCTTCTAAATCCAGTAATTCATATCGAAATTGTGGGAAAGATAGAGTTGTTTATTAAAGAATCTTCTCGTAAACGTTTGATTTTATACCGACATTGTGCATAGTTGCAAATAGTTATACACGAATCGTGCGTTAATAGCTTGCATAACAGAATTAAAGTTCAAGAAGTCGCGTGGATGTAGAGATTGAAATATCAGCACATGTTTGTTCATTTATATTTCTTTCTATCGATATGTACAAGTCTCAAGAAATGACCTGACAGAGCATCTCTTGCTATTAGCTAGTAATTTATCGGGACATTTACGGAATCTTTACACATCGTTACATTAGAATAGAAAAGTTCTATGTAACATTTTGATAGTTCTGAGAAAATCGCGTTTAAAGGTTTAAAGTGACATTTCAGAATTTTTTGTCATAAATTTTACTTTTATTTTTATCCGAAAGAGCATATTTCCTTATGAAAATTCTGAAATTTTCAAGCCAAAATATTGCGCCGTTTACGAGAAATTTATATTTTTGTGTTAAAATTGAACAAATTGTTGTGGACAACAGTTCGGATTTATATGCAATTTATCGATTATGTCTCAACTTTAAATGCGTGTTTCTCGCTTATTGGCGACAACTTCAAAAAACTAATAGTATTTATACCCATCAGAATAACCAATCTTGGCATCAAGACATACTTTAAAAAATTGAAATTGGAATGAAATGTCCCTTTAAATCTCTGGACTAGATAAGGAAATTAAAACACAACGACAATACTTACAGTGATTATGTATTTGTATTTAATACTTTATTTTATATATACTAATTGATTAGGATCAATACTTTGATCAATATGATCAATAATGTAGATAGGCCCTTTCACTTCCAACTGAGTCTGTTATAGCAAGGACACTTTGGTATAAATAGAAAGGTTCTGTCATATAAAACATTTTATTCGAACTCACTTTGCTAGTGACTGCTGGTTTGGGGTTATATGTGAAAAATGGATCCTTTTGATACCAACAGATTAAGCAAATACATTAGATATTTTAATAAGTGCCTTCACAAATAAAGAATGTGTCTAAAGGATTAACAGATACCACTGACATTTAAAACACAAATAGTTGTTTCCAAAACAGTTATCTAACCTTTCTTAGATATTGAATTAGGTTAGATATTCATCTTGAAATGCCCGGATTCTAATGTGATTACATTTTATAACAACCCGCTTATTTGTATCGAGGACTAAGTTTAAAGGTGCCGTATGTGTATATGAAAAGCATACGCATTTACTGCAGTTCTACGTCAGCCAAGCTATATGTACTTTTGTTTCTAAGTAATTTATTTTTCCAATTTCAAGGTAACACAACAATACCTTCAATAAATCACCCCAGAATTGTGATGGCATGATGTATACCAACTCCCATCTCTGACAAAAACTCGTTCTCTAGATATTTCGGGGCACATATAAGACGGGAAAACAAAAAAGCCTTCTAGGAAGCCTCTTACCCATTACCACATAAGAACACTTTTTAGCACCCTTCATGATAGTGGCTTCGGAAATCATTATAAAAAATGAAGACATTACTTGAATCAAGCAACTTCTTCATTTTCCAAAATGTTTCCTACCAAGAACGACCAAAAATGTTAACTTTGTTCATTTGAAATTGTCATCTGCATCATTTTTTAATTTGGAAGAGTCTAAAATTGTGTCGTCTAGAGTCTATGTACACGTTAAACACATATTGTCTTCAAATTCAGTCAAGACTCGTGATGATCACATGTTGTAAGTGATTTTCCTACACCGACGACATCATGTCTGATTGATTCCTTGATTAAAACTTAATGATCCCTAATTGGCATGAAAAGAAAGTAGTTCAACATTCAATGTTTCTTGTCTTTCTTCTTGTATTTTATTCATTACGACCAAGCAGAAAATACGACCTACATAGGTTTTGACTGTCATATCGTTCTTTATTTTTTTTTTTTTTATTTTTTTTTTCCAGAACAAACTTGCATTGACAATTTGGTGCTTAAAACCCTTTTAAAGCGGCCCATACACGATCAATATCATTGACAGTATTATTGAGTCATAATATTGACAATATTTTTCTAGCCACCCATACACGATCAATATTATTGACAATATTAATTTAGAGAACAATCAACCTCGGGTTACATAACGTCAATAAAAATATTGAAGAAAATATTTCAGCGATCGCAGATATTCGTCAATAGTATTGACAATCCTTCAATATTGTCCATTCACGGTCAATATTAATGTCAATACCAAATATTGACAATAATATTGTCAATAATATTGATCGTGTATGGGCCGCTTAAAGCGGCCCATACCAATCAATATTATTGACAATATTATTGAGTCAATAATATTGACAATATTTTTTTTGCCACCAACTGCACAATATTTTCTTCAATATTTACCCACTCACGGTCAATAATATTGTCAATATCAAATATTGACAATAATATTGTCAATAATATTGATCGTGTATGGGACCCTTTACAGTCTGTGAAAGGACACGTTGGTACATACCAGAAGTGTATAGATACTGTTCGAATCATTTACATAAGTTATTCATCCGAGTCTTCTCTGATGAAAATTTGCTCTTTGGTACACGTATTTGGATAAAATGTTGATCGCATTGACTTTCTACATCTATTTCAATTCTTTGTATTGATTTGTTGCTTAGTCTAATAAACAATATGTATTCTTTTTGAGTCCGTTACTGTATCGTAAAACTGTGCTTCTGATCTTATATGAACGTTTCTAGAACGGAAACTGAACATATACATGTAACCAAACTATTGCAAGTATCATACTATACCACTTAAATGATGTTCGGGACTAGCATGTTAAAAACTATATGTTAGGGCTTACAGAAAGGAATGGGAAAATGTTATGAAGATTGGTAAAGATAATTCCACACCGCCCTCTTTCAGTTTGTAATTATTATATTAGTTATTATTAGTTACGTTTTATGTGTAAATTATGTTATTATGGTTTGTTTATAGCTAACTGGGGTGTTATTGATATCTGCTCTAATTTGTGTAATTAACGTAATTCTGATAGTCTTGCAGAGTTCCGAATTTCTTTAACATTAATAAGCGTATGCAGATTTCGTAACTGGATTGACGCTCAACAAAAAACAAGGTATTTTTAAACAAAGAACACGTGACACAATTTCGATTTCTAATAATCTTGTTAATGCGTGATCGAGTTTTAAAAATGAAGCAGAGAAGGTGGACACGCTCGGGATTCTTAGATGTGGTTGAAAAACACTATTTCCGACCACACAACTGCTCGTCCACATCGGTTTACGGTTATTCAACCATTGATGTCAAAAAAGGGAATCAGAACCGAGACCTCATGAGAAAGAGTCCGATCCGCTACCAACAGTTATTGCGTCATAACCAAGGCATATGCCCGGGATGTGTAAATGAAATTGAGCCGGAATCTGGAAAAACGTCCCTTAAAGCATTTTTAGAAATTGAGTTTGAAGATCATCCTGTTGTCAAATACAGTCCAATATGTATCCATGCTGCTCTCTGTAAATTACTACGGGTCACGAAGAAGCTATTAGAGAACAACGTGGATCCTGATCAGACTGTGCGTATGCACAGGCTGATCTGGTTCTATGTTGGGCTCAAACGCCTTAAGGGAAGTTTTTCAAAATCCTGGCTCAATTATACTAGGGAAATGTTTTTTTAAATTCGGTTCTATATGATGTCTTAGTTTTGGTTTGATACCTTACGGCTTTTTGTGTTTACTTTGATCAAAGTAAACTTTACGTGATTCAGCCTTTTGATCATTTAATCACACCTGTTGAATTGTTACCTATTTCTGCGAATAGGTTTAATTTTAAGTATCTATTTTGTTACAATAGGGAACGATTTTTATCCACTTAACAGTGACGTAATTTCGGACAAACAATAATATTTCCACAGGTATTGTAACAATAAAATCTCGAAATTACGGCTCGCCTCGGGCCATAGTTACGGGATTTTATAACAACACAGACGGTTTATCGAAATATAACAATAAACTCAGTCTATTTTTAGCACAAAACGTGTTGATATTATTATTATTTGGATACAGTTTTGAGATTTCTAGCATTGCATGTCCTGTTGGATGGGTTTCACCACGTATGTATACAGAAATAATGGTTATGAGATTCAACTACTACAGTATGTACGAACTCATCGCAACGTTTACGGAATGAAACAATAGACCTGTCATAGGTTAGTGCATGTTTATATTTCGGGATAATAAGAACAACAACTGTCCCATATTATTCTCACTATTGAATTAAAATATGATATAATGTGCCAGGTAGGGCTTTTATGTTGGCCCCGAATATTTACTTCCGCGTATTTTTGGCATTTTTTCATGTTTCTTTACCACAATTTTCTTTTCACGAACGAACCATATGTTACACAATAAAGCATTGTTGTTTCTGTCGTGAACTTGAATATGTCCGCAAACTGCTCAAGGTAAGGCCGCTTAATGTACTCCATATTTAATCGGTATATTTAGACTTAATCAGAGACGTTCGTAAGTCCGAGCAAACACCGTTCGAACATTCCTGATAATGTCCGAAAATAGTTCTTCGCTTTTAAAAGTACCGTTATATGCAATATCGCCTGTTTTCATAACAACGGAAATTATTGAGCGCGCTCAGATTTCCGGGAAATATTCTAAACATTTTTTTGTGAAAATGTATTTAAATTGTATGAAGAGTAGTCAGAAAAACCCAACAAAAGTAAAAAAAATCTAAATTTGAGAACAATGAAAAGTACTTCTCTTCGAAATCGTCTATTAGCACCATACAGATTTCATTCCAAAACTGATCACATAGCCCATTACACAGGTCTTACCTTAAAACCGTCTTATTTCGCTCACAAGTGTCAGCACATTTCTTTGGCGTTTGCAGATGTTATCGACCTCAAAAATGTAATTTAAACATAAGATATATCATAAAAATAGCAATTGAAGTGTTAATATCATTTTCGAAAGTTTTTTTTTTTTTTTTTTTTTCTTTTTTTTTTTTTTTTTTTTTTTTTTTTCAAATTAAGATCGAAAAATGTTGAGTTCATGTTCAATACTTATTTGCCATGATATTTAATGATTTTCTCTGACAGTCTTTTACATTGCATTATTAGATTTCTTTATATGAATATACTATAATATTTTTTCGTTTTCCCCATATGCCGCAATATTAAAACTCAAATCTTAAAATTCATGTTTAAGAATAATTGCACTAAATAAATTCATTGACGTAAAAAGTAGAAAACATGACTTTTATTTTTCCACCAAATTGGTGAGTAATATTACAAATATAGAAAACTAAAGTACAACATACAATACAAACATACAAATGAGAAAAAGCTGAAAAAAGAATCAATATTCAAATATGGGAAAAAACGAAAGCAAAAAAAAAAATACTCTTTAACCCTTGCCCATAGGACAAAACTTTCGACTAGTCAGAAAATAATATAAATAGCAAAAGGGTTAATCAAGGTTCTAAATGTTGAATTATTATGTTAATGCACGCATTGTAATGCACAGAAGGCATTGAGGGAATAAAGAAAACGCTTGGTATCCTGGATTTTCCTCATTTCCCTCGACGCCTTCCATGTTGTTTTAAAGTGGGGACATAGATATCAGAGAAAAAATGAACAAGGGTTCAGGAGTCATTGTAGAGTAAGTATGCAATCAAAGATGCTAACCTTCTGACGAAATCGAAATTAAAGGTAAGGCAATTACATACATTTATTAAACCATTCCCAAACAACACAGTTTTGGGGCGATCCAATTTGAAAATTACTGCAGCCGAGAGTTTGTTGTATGATATAGCTAAGAAAATATTGAGGTAAAAGGATATAATGCTGATAATCAGCATTATTTTCTTTTGTCTCAATGCCTTCCGGAGCATTTTCTGGTGGAGGTGTCAAAACCAGGTCTTGTCTGGGACAGGTTTAAATAGTGAAAGATAACGATGTCAAATGTAATGAAAGATAGCACTGGGAATAGTAATGGCAACAACAACAACATTATTAGTTGTGATCGAAGAAAAATTAATATTAGAACATTACTGAGGAGTAATAGCTAAAATAAAGTCTCGACCGTCCTAGGAAAATTCAAGTTTGTCATTCTTTGTAGACTTCCCATATTTTACTAAGTAATGGTATGGTAGCATTTAGTAGAGAGTGATTGAAGTTTTCATCCATATAAATATCCCGAAGACCACAGCTTAAACTAACTATTCTATCTTTATAATTCGATGAAATGAACACGTCCCAAATTGTATCCCAGCAATATGACCTTATAGTATCCATTAAGATTTTACGATACGACTGCGTATTCATACAATCAAAAACCATATGTTCGCATAGTGTTAATGTCAATTGATTAAGACACTTTGGACAGATCGTTGTAAAAGTATCACTATAAAATTTGGCTATCAGTTTGATGCAGTTACTACAATGTTTGGAAAGAGGGGGAGCTTTTCTACTGATTTGCCATAATATCGAGCTATTTTGAAGAGAAGGTTTTAAGACAAGGAAGGAACATAAATGGTCATCATTATGAAGTCTATTAATCCAATTGGAGTTTGAATTTTCATTTATAACGCGGCGGACAGTATTTCTCCACGAACATTTGGGCGGGAAATGACCGGACGAGATGTATTCTATTAAGTAATGTTCTAGCGAATATTTTCTTGTGATATCAACAATGCTAGGGATAAAACCCAACTGTGCGTTTTTATCTTCGCGATAGAAATTTAAAAGTCTGTAATTGAACAATTTTTTCGAAATATGATTGGTGACTAAGCGACATAATTGACCTAGAAACAATAATTTTCTGTATTCTATCTCAGACTCTAACGATCCAATACCTAGAAGACCAAGACAAATGTCAGTTCGAGTGTTAGAGGGCAAATTTTGAATGTATTTAAGACAAAACCTGTGAGCTTTTTCTAGACTGAGTGATTGCGTTTGGTTCAGTGGAGGCCATAACTCACAGCCATATAAAGCGCGAGGTAGGACGACTGATTTATAGATTTTTAGGGAAGTAATGGGATTTAAACCTTTATCATGAATACCTATATTAATGAGACCGATAAGTGTATTGCGTAATTTTCTAGTTGCTTCATCCGTTAATACAGAGGTTTTCAGAAATTTATTGCATATAATTCCAAGGTGAGTATAATTTTCCGTTTCAGTTATGGTGTGGTCTCCGAGACGCCATGTGCGATTGCTGTTAGCTGATCTGGGTTCATTAAATACAGTTATCTCACATTTACTAGGATTGTATAGATATCGCCATTTACGAGAATAATTATAACAAATATCAATCATGTGCTGTAAACCTACAGAGGATAAAGACAGTAGGGTCATATCATCAGCAACACTGAGAGACGCGCAGCTGGTACCAGCAATACAAAGACCATAACCAGAGTCGACTAGTTCACGAATCAGACCATCTATATAGATTAGATATAAGGATGGGCTTGTTACCCCTCCCTGTCTGGTACCCTGCAAGATCTTGATGCATGAGCTAGACACCACATTCTTGTACCTTACTAGACTGGTCGAACCAGTATACATATTAAGTAAGCATTTAAATGTTGAGTTATCTGTTCCATATGTCATAAGTTTATAAAACAATCCATCTAACCAAACTCTATCAAAAGCTTGTTTGCAGTCTAGGTAACAAACATAAAGTTTGCTATTGTTTTCTTTTGCAAAATATATGCATTCACGTAGGCTAAAGGATGACATGAGACAACCAAGGCCAGGCTTGTTCGCATTCTTTCGTTTGCTTTAAACTGCAGTTAAGAGGTTTTGGCCCTCCAACGGACGATTTATGTGCAGATGCTAATACAGTATAGTAAAATCAAATAAAAATATATTCATACCCTCGTACAATTAGGAATCCGTTAAAAATCGCAATGCATTTAGAATGCAAAACAATGTATAAATTATAGCTGTGTTAACCCTTTCCCAGGCAGCGATGCCTTGTGACACATGCAATAGGAAATGTTTTGGCAAATATTGAGACAAAATGAGAAAATGGTGGTAAAGAGTAATGACTCTGTCTCAGTCACTTACCATTTTTGCGTTGTAAAACTACACATGTTCTATATTTGATATAAGTTATTTTGTCGTCTGCAACTCCTTTAAAATTGGAGTCGTCTAACATTTCACCGTTTTAGGAAGGGTAAACTCGAAACATTGATATTTTACCAGATAACAAAATTTAAGACTAGTTCAAATTCGAAGATGATGCAGACGACAATTTTACGTGCATAGAATTTTACACTTCTTTCATGTTTTTGTTTAGAAAACATTGAGGAAAGTGAAGAAATTGCTTGTCACAAGCAATTTCTTCATTTTCCTTTTTGTTTTCCTAGAAGCCTTTATTTTGTAGGGCGTCAAAAGGCGTCACTGTGTGGGAATGCGTTCTATCTTTTACACTGCAACATGTGCTTTGGGCTCCCTACATTTAACAATGAAGAGGGTTTTACTTGGAACGCCTTGAGCGTAAAGAGGACAATACTGAACACAGCATTTTTTCTCTAATTACAATGTTAAGATATGATTTTGAGGTACAAATGTTTTGTATGCTAAACCATTCGTTAATATTTCTTTATCCACATTTAATTTAGCTTTTATATTGAACCAGAGCTGATCCATTTGGAGAAGTGTTTAATGTAAGATTCCCACATACAGATATGTGAGATATTTGATAAATAGTTAGATAGAAGCTTCATTACATGTAATGATGGGTTGGATACTTTGATTATATACATGTATAAAATGGAGTTAGTTTGGCTGAATGTTAAGAAAGGTACACGTGAAACAGAAACGTTTGGAAAAAGGCTTAATGTTACATTTTTCCCACAGATGTATGATATACATTGTATTTACATGTAATGTTGAGTATGATACTTGAGTTTTCTCTGTGACTAAATGTATTGAAATGTCTTTGTTAAAGTTACAGAATGTATCGATATATAGTTAAACAAGGGTTTGAGCAAGGGTAAATGTCAGATTTTCCAAGAGATATGCAAGTATTTGATAAAATATTAAAGATAGCAGCTTCATCACATGTGCTAATGGGTTTGATACTTGATTATTATATGGTACATGTGTAATTTTTGTAGAAATTTTCGTACATTTGAGCTAAAATAGCTGAGTCACTTTTGCTCAATTGTGCAGAAATGTCTTTCGATAAGTAAAAATACAGAATGTATCGACATGACTTAAAACTTAACTAAACCATTTCCCAAGCGGCGCATTATTTCAGTCTGATTCAATTATAATCTGTTTTAGACGGACAAAATTGATGATGACTTTAAAAATACGTTGGTTTATATGAAAAAAAGAACAGAAAATATTGACACAAAAGAAGAAAATGCTGAACATCAGCATTTTCTTCTTTTTTCTCAATGTCTATTTTATTTATTTTTTTTAAACCTTTATCATAAGGTGTGTCAAAATGCTTCAATGATGAGGAATTGGTTTATTATGGCCTCACCTGTTTACTCTTGTATTATCTGTGATATGATTATGAAACAGTCGTATGTACAAGTCGTGGTTTTTGTAAGCTTAACAAATTTCCGAGCGAGCTTTGGTTTTGATTTCCCTCTTGCACGGCCACGGCAAATATCCTTGCTGACAAAGATGTCACCCACCAATGGTTTGATATCATTAACCTGTGTGGACGAGCAGCCGGAGGCTCGATACGGGTGTTGTGGTAGTACTAGTATGAGAAACAACAGGAATCCATGGTTAGGTGATAAAACCCCAAGAAATCAATCAAAACCCTCTTGCACAGAAACGGGGAGAGGGTTTGACGGTGGCATCCCCCGAATTTGTAAAATCTGCGGATGCTCCTTATGAAAATATAATTGGAGAATCATGGACGCAAACGTCGTAAAATTGCACATGCAAATTGCATTGCATACGTGTATCAACATTCATTTTATCGTTTACTAGATCTTTCAAATCGTATCAGTTTAAATTCAGGTCGTTTAGAAAAGTGTTGAAATATTTCCATTATTTCAAATTGAAATTGGAGAAATTATACATGTATAACGACATATTATACAGAAGTCATCATGGGTTGTTAATTAAAATAATGAACAACAGATAAGCGGGGTATTGGTCCTTTAAAATGCAATATAATCATTTATTCGTTATCAAACCATGTGTTGCGGGTACTAATTAGAATCGTCTCATTGAGACGATTCAAATGAGTACCAACAACGTAGGGTTAGGATATCAAATAATAAAATTAGAATGACTTTATCCCGTCTTATCGGTTGCCTTGTAACAATATACATAATATGTCATTACATGTTCAATATTAAAAGTTGCTTTGTAATTGTAAATTTAATTGAATGTAAATCAGAGAGGTCACACACGAATGTACTTTTTTTCATCAAAACTAATCCCAAAAAGCAATGAATGTTTCCCATGTTTATTCCTTTGAAATAACTTTAAACTTTAAAATCACACAATAAACTCAATTCATTATGTATAAGCCTGTGTTTTCTTACTACATAAATTTTCACATGTTTATTCCTTTGAAATAACGTTTTAAAATTACACAATAAACTCAATTCATTATCTAGAAGTAAGCCTGTGTTTTCTTACTACATAAATTTTCACATATTTATTCCTTTGAAATAACGTTTTAAAATTACACAATAAACTCAATTCATTATCTAGAAGAAAGCCTGTGTTTTCTTACTACATAAATTTTCACTCTAGACACGTCTAATCACAGCATGCTATCTCATTAAAACGAATTTATTTTACTGTGATTCTCTTTTCTTTCTTGTCCGTTTGCAAAATGTGAAATAGAAGTTTTCACGAAAGAAAAAAATAACAGTATTTGTATGTTTAGAGTTTACAAAGTCATGTAACACAGGCAAGTATAAACCAATTTCATATTGGGGTGGCTAAAGCCCATGTGTCTGAACATTAGGGGGCTAAATTGGATTTTCCCTGTATTTTCAGTTAAAAATAAGGAAAATTCGGCATTTTTGCCAACTTTTGCCCCCTGTTCCTATGAGCCTGGTGCAGTGGTACATGTATTTCTATTTCATATCTTTTCATATCATTAGTTACTTTTGACCGTCCCAAGTGCTTCACTACCTGGTTTGGACGCCCATAAGAAAATGGGCTTGGGAAAAGACAGACGCACAGAGAGAAAATGCTAATGATAACGTTTTGCCGATGGGGAAATGGTTAAAAAATGTAATCTAGAAACATTTAAAAGTAAGCACTTCCATCATTATTTTGACTTTGTAAAGAGGAATTTCATGTAGCGAGAAGTTGCACTTAGTAGCAGTGGTGAGAAATTTCCTTGAAAGAAATGCCAATCGCCGGTAAGATTTCACTTTACGAGAATAATAGCAATGAATTTTGTGCTAAAAATAGATCGGGTTACAAGTTATGTTTTGATAAAGCGTCGGTGTTGTTATAATATCTCGTAACTACGGCTTTGGTCAAGCCGTATAGTAGTTACGAGATTTTATAACTACACCCACGATATACTATTTTTGTCCGAAATTACGTCACGGTTAACCGGATAAAATTGTTCCCTGTTCTATGCAGCAGTCATATATTTCCCATTTCCCAAACGAAATTAGGATAGGATTGTTCAAAATAGTAGGAAGTTATCGACGACAAAACTCAAATTCAATTTTGAAGGAAAATGATGAAACACTCATTATCGGGATTTCCTCCGTTTCCTGCAATGTTTTCTAGCATGATATCGTAGTCAACAGTCGGTGCTGCTTGGGAATGAGTTGCACAAATGTCAAGATTAACCAATTACAATATAGTGATAGTTTTTTACGCTTTTTAAGGGGAAATGCTCCAGTTTTTCGGAACACTCGGACTTTACTGTAGTAATTTAAATGTTTCGTACCAATATGTTTCGCTACCAGATTTTCAATAATATAACACATCATTACAATTTACCATTTTCGACGGTAAAAGTGTATTTATTATGCGAAACTGATTTTCTCATGATGGAAATCGAATATTTAGAGCAAGACAGTCGTAAGTGTGTATGCAGTTACCACTGTTTTGCGTCATTTTATTCACGTGTAGCTGATAATAATTGCCGTAATTCACTAATTAGTGAGCTGACCTATACATTTTCTTTTTGAATTATTACCAGGTCATGTTGCTTAATACAATGAGAGAGTTTTATCAAATTCTATTATGTAGAACTTGAAATATTTCCAAAAATATGCAAATTTTGACATAAAACACTCCAGCTTCGTTGATCTAACCGAACACGTGAGCATGCTGTTTTATACATTTACGCATTTATAATAGCACATATTTTGGGGTTTCTGTTCGTAATAAATGTAAGACGTTACTTTAAATCCGTTTTCGGGACTAAACGATGAATATACAGCTTTTTATTAGCATTTTAGTAACCTTGGACAGGTGCAAGAAATTGTGCATTTTTTCGATGTAGGGTTATGTGATACGAATGCCAATAAAATTCAAACAAGATCGCTGACCACCCATTTTTATTTTATTTTTCAATTGGTAATAACATGTAATTTCAACATACAAAATATGAATAAATTCTATTATTGGTAAAAAAAAATTAGGAAAGTGGAGCATTCCCCCTTAAGATGCAGGCTTTACAAAACATCGTGGAAAATGAAAAAAAAAACGATTATTTCCCATAGTGATTACTATCCAGAAGGACAAAAAAGTAAAATTCTGATTACTGAAATTGTCTGCAACATCCTTGACTTTAAATGTTGTCATGTGATAATGGGTTAAAGTGACATTTCGCATTTATTTCATTTTTTGAAAGTATGTCTTGATGCAAAGATCAATCATTCTAATGCATAGAAATGCTATTCGTTTTTTTTTTTTTTTTTTTTTTTTTTTTTTTTTTTTTTTTTTGTTGTTGTTGTTATTTATAAGCGAAAAATACGTCTTTAAAGTTGAGACAGAAGTGACAAATTTTATATAAGTCTGAACTGTTGTCCACAACAATTTGTTTAATTCTGGCATAAGAATATATATTTCTCGTAAACGGTTCAATATTTTGGCTTGAAATTTTCAGAATTTTCATAAGGAAATATGCTCTTTCAGATAAAAATGAAAGTGAAATTTATAACAAAAAAAAATCTGAAATGTCACTTTAAGGATGTTTCTATTCCTTTAAAGAATTCATGTAAGTTGGACATCTTTTTTACCTTCAAGTCAAATAAAGAACTGGGGGGTGTTGTTTGTTGGATTATATTGTTTATTCTATTTTGTGGTTTTTACCCTCTTAACCCTTTCCCAAACAAGACCTGGTTTTGACGTCCCTAATAGAATAAGCTTAAGAAAACATTGAGACAAAAGAAGAAACTGCTGATAACCAGCAGTTTCTCCTTTTGTCTCAAATTTTTTTATGCCATATTTTACACAAATCCTATCTTCAATAACATCCAGTTTGTCATTTGTGGCAGTTTTGAAGTGGATCACCCTAAAATTTTGTCGTTTGGGAAAGGGTTAAAAACGGCTTATACCAAGAAATTCCTTTCTGAATATTTCTTTTTTTGTGCGTTTTCTTAGTTACAGCAGCATCTATAAGTTTATGCTAAAAATAAAATCGTGTAAATTATTTGGAAAAGGCTTGACACATTATCAAAAGACAATTTTAGTTTAGTCCAAATTTTAATACCTTACAAACGACAATTTCAAATAGGTTGGTCTTTCAAGAAGAAAGCATTGTGGGAAATAAAGAAATTGTTTGTCACGGACAATTTCTTCATATTCCACAATATTTTTCAAAAGCATTTTTAAGGAGTCAAATAGGGTTATTCTGTTAGAATGTATTAATTTTTAAATTAAATCAGTCTTGACCACGATCGTTTATGAAAAAAAATTGCCTCATGATTGCAATGATGTGCATGTATTTTGTTTCATCAAATGACTCCGGTATATCAATAGGACTTTTTGCATGTCATTATCAAGTAAAGTTTGGGGAAATTTATCCTACTGAATTTAAAACAAATACAATTCAAATTCAAATCTGTGTCAAAACCATCATGTATATAGATACAAAACTGTAAAGAAAGAAATCTCCTACCTTACTATGTGTATAAAATCGCATGGTTAATAAACAATAGTTCCAGAGTTTAAAGGGACATTTCATTCCGATTTCAATTTTTTAAAGTATGCCTTGATGCGAAGATTTGGTATTCTAATGGGTATAAATACTATTAGTTTTTTTCAAGTTGTTGCCAGTAAGCGAGATACACACATTTGAAGTTGACACATAATCGATAAATTGCATATAAATCCGAACTGTTGTCCACAACAATTTGTTCAATTTTAACACAAAAATATAAATTTCTCGTAAACGGTGCAATATTTTGGCTTGAAATTTTCAGAATTTTCATAAGGAAATATGCTCTTTCAGATAAAAATAAAAGTGATATTTATGACAAAAAATTCTGAAATGTCACTTTAAACACTTATATATCAGATCATCGGGAAATCCCGACTGACACTTAGAAACATTCGTTTCTCTATCAAAAACTTATGTGCTTCAGTTTTGTTGCGGCTTACTTTAAAACCAACAATAACTATTATCAACATGTACGTATTAAACACAAAAAGAAAAGTTCCCCTACCTTACTATGTATATAAAATCACATACTTTATTAATAACAATATTTCCAGAGTTTAAACACTTATATATCGGGTAATCGGGAAATCCCGACTGACGCTCAGTATCATTCGTTCTCTACTATAACTATGCAGCCTCAGTTTTGTTGCGGTTAACTTTATAATAATATTAGCAACTTTAATTAGAAAAATATTCAAAAAAGATTTTCCTACCTTACTATGTGTATAAAATCAGATCATTAATTAACAACAGTTCAAGGGTTTAAACGCTTTATATATCGGGCGATCGGGAAATCCCGACTGACACTCAGAAACTTTCGTCTCTCTACTAACTTCACTGCCTCAGTTATTTTGCGTAAAACTTTCTAACAATATCATAAACATTATTTAGAAACAGAAATGTTAAGCAAAGGTCCCTTACCTTACTATGGATATAAAATCACATGATTAATTATAAAATAGTTCCAGAGTTTAAACACTTATATCGGGTGATCGGGAAATCCCGACTGACGCTTGGAAACATTCGTCTCTTTATTACAATTTCGCTGCCTCAGATTTGTTGCGGATAACTTTCCAATATTATTAGCCACTTTGGGTTGGAAATAATTAGACCTTGTCACTAAAGACCGTGATTTTTTGTTCATGAAATTATATAACTTCACATTTCTTCAAATATCTTGTAACTTCAGCTTGACAAAAGCTGCAATTACGACATTTTTGAAAACTTGCAACGATAAGCTGATACATTGAAATGGGATCTTAGGCTAAAAGTTAGAACCAAAATGCTTGGTTCAGGTTATGCGACTGACCCTAACGAGTTTGGGCCCGCTCTATTTTCTTCCTCAAAGAAAAACCCTAAGAAATAATATCGACGACAATAATGACAACACGACCCCAATATAAAAGGGCCGATGACTGTCCTATTTCTTTCACGTGATATATGAAGCCTGTAACTGTTTTACTAAATCACACATAAGGCCACCTAATCCGAGATTTCTCTGGTGAAAATTCCCTCTTTGATATTTGGATGTCGCTATGTCGTAAATAGCGACATACAAATATCAAAGAGCGAATTTTCATCAGAGAAGACTCGGATTAAAAACCACCATGAAATTAGATCAGTTTGCAACTGTATACAGTCTTATCAGAACAGATGATCTTCTTTCAATTTTGCAAGTAATAAAGATTTAAAGTATTAAGGTGAATACTTTCCAGAATGCACCAGAATGTGCAAAAATTGACCAGGACCAATGGAGGTACAGATATGAGGGTGTGTTGGCTAATTGAAATGCATTTATTCTTTTTTAATTTTGGTCATTAACCCTTTCCCAAACGACAAAATTTTAGGGTGATCCACCACAAAAACTGCAACAAATGATAAAATGGTTGTTATTAAAGATACGATTTGTGTGAAATATGGCACGGAAAATATTGATACAAAAGAAGAAACTGCTGGTTATCAGCACTTTCTTATTTTGTTTCAATGATTTCCCAAGCCTATTCTATTAAAACCAGGTCTTGTTTGGGAGAGGGTTAAATCTTATGTCTTGTGTACTCACAACATATAATTTTGATTTAAAATAGCATTTAGGATGCCTTTAAGTTTAGCCATTCCCATTTGTTACTCTGACCATGATGTTATCGAACGGCATTAGCGCTCAAAACAAGTTTACTATCGGATGAGTGTCCGTTGTCGAGTGGTAGAGTTCTTGCCCTTGCGTTCAAGAGAGGCCGTTTCCGATTACCGGAAGTGGGTGTTGGTTTTAGTCATTTTACAGACTCGCACATAGGGTGCGAACGTTCGGATATCCTCGGATAATGTCGATCAAAGATCGAATCATCGACTCGGAAGTGTGTGTATGAAAGAAGAAATGTTAAAAAATCGCATTTCTTAGCAGGAAGTTATTACGCTTCATAAAGTAGTTTTCGAGGTCATCCAAATGAACAACCATGGTAACTTACGGGACTTGCAGGGTTAAATCATTCTAAAAAGAGAGGACACTGCAATTGCATGCAATGCATTTCAGTATCATTGTCGCTTTATTGTTGACATTAGTTTCGGACAAGCGTTTTCTGTTGTTATTCTATTCTATTCTATTCATAATCTGAAAGTAGATCCACGACATGCATCCAAGGTATGATTCGCCAGAATTGTCCGTGGTGTTCCAAATGAGGGTGTGAATACTGGTACACAGTTGCAGTACACAAGAAGCAAAACATTTGTTGTTCTATCAGGATTATCATTTCCTTGTCCTTCGTGACTATCATTCTGTTACGACTATTAGAGTAGGGCGCTGTCGGACCGTATTTGGTACAAAAAAGAATATGGTACAAATTTGTACCATATTCGGCCGAATATGGTACAACTGTCTAATTGTACCATATACGTATCTGCAGTTTTGGGGTAAAATGCCTGACCAAATATGGTACAAACTTGTACCATATTCGGATGAAAAATGTACCACATTCGTCCCGAATATGGTACACACTCAGCATCGTCATCATAATCATCGTTATCTCATCATCATCATCATCATCATCATCATCATCATCATCATCATCATCATCATCATGATGATCATGATGATTATGATCATGATGATGATCATGATGATGATCATGATGATCATGATGATGATCATGATGATGATCATGATGATGATCATGATGATGATCATGATGATGATCATGATGATACTTTTTCACTTCCAATATTAGGTTAATACAATGTATTTGAGTTTGAAAAAAAGTTTACACATCGGCAGACTATTTCATTTATTAAGAAATACATAATTTCTGTACCATATATGTAGGTCATTTCCATTTTATGAGGTTTTTTTGGTATGTACAAAATACGTTTTGGCGAGCATAGAAAAACTTATTCCAACCGAATATGGTACCACGTATGTACCATATTCGGTCGAAAATTGTACCGTATTCGGTCCGAGTATGGTACAAATGTACCATATTCGGTCGAATATGGTACAAATACCATATTCGGTCGAATATGGTACAAATGTACCATATTCGTTTTTGTACCAAATATGGTCCGACAGGGCGCTATGTAATCCCGTTTGCTTTTGATGTATTTCAACGTCATTTTTAACGCTTCAACACAAAAAAATGGCACGAGAAGGCAAAGGTCAACATGTCTTTCCTTCACTTTTGGTGTATGGACTTTGTAATACACAATGTTGGCACCCTGAATTATCGAAATCACACGGGATGTCATTTCATTACTAGTACATAGCGCCTACTCTATGTGAGCCTATGTGCGTATTATGGTTATAAAAAATGTTCCGTTCTATTGTATTTTATTATTGTGAAGATCTGCACAACTAAACGAAATTTATTACTTTTAGCTCACGCTGGATTAGAAATAAGTCACGAAACCATTCCAGGACAGTGAAAACGGATTTAACCCTTTCCCAAACAAGACCTGGTTTTGACGTACCTACTAGATAAGGCTTGAGAAAACATTGTGACAAAAGAAGAAACTGCTGATAACCAGCAGTTTCTCCTTTTGTCTCAATATTTTCTGTGCCATATTTTACACAAATCCTACCTTTATTAACATCCATTTTGTCAATTGTCGCAATTTTTGAAGTGGATCACCCTAAACTTTTGTCGTTTGGGAAAGGGTTAAACAATTAAGTCGATGAGATTCCATAGACAATCCAAATCCCGGATTGATCTAAATACAAATTGTGACCCATCATAAATGAAATGGCTTAGATTGGACCTTTCAAAAACAAGACCCCCAAATTGAATGATCTACCAAAGTACTATCCGATTTATTTTGATACCAGTATATCATCATCTCCCCTTAAAGTGACATTTCAGAATTTTTTGTCATAAATTTTACTTTTATTTTAATCTGAAAGAGCATAATTTATTATCTCCTTATGAAAATTCCAAGCCAAAATATCGCGCCGTTTAAGAGAAATTTATATTTTTGTGTTAAAATTGAACAAATTGTTGTGGTCAACAGTTCGGATTTATATGCAATTTATCGATTACATCTCAACTTCAAATGCGTGTTTCTCGCTTATTGGCAACAACTTCAAAAAAACTAATAGTATTTATACTCATTAGAATAACCAATCTTGGCATCAAGACATACTTTAAAAAATGAAATTGGAATGAATTTGAGTTTGAGTTTATTGGGGTTTTACGCCGTTTTCAACTACCAGGGTCATATCGCGGCGGCTGGAGCACCTACCAATGGATTCCTGTTGTTTCTCAAACCAGTACTACCACAACACCCTTACCGAGCCTCCAGCTGCTCGCCCACTTAGGTTAACGATTTCAAACCCATTGGTGGGTGACAATTTTGTCAGAAAGGGTATTAGCCGCGGCCGGGTATCGAAACCGGGACCTCTCGTATGAGGGTCAGATGCGCTACCAACTGCGCTAAGGCCGCGGCCCGAAATTGGAATGAAATGGCCCTTTAATCTCATTGTCACAGCTGAGAACATCCATGAAGAAAGATAATGCAAAAATATCAGACAGTAGGCCTAGTCTAAAATTTGAATTACATTCTATTTCAAATTGTGGTGGCATCGCTTGGTATGATGTGCAATGAAATAATTCAAAGTACAAAAAATCTAAAATTAGCAAATTGATTTTTTCTCTTAAAGTGCCACTTGTATCTTCCAAATTGTTTGTTAAGGTATACTACCCCTAATGAGATTCATATGACGTCGGAATTATTCGTGCGACGTCGTTTAACAATCGTTACGTATCCGAACCTATTCGGGCGATGTCGAAAACATTCAGCGGTGGAACGTTCCACCGCCGAATGTTTTCGACGTCGCCCGAATAATTCCGACGTCGCGTCAATCTCATTAGGGGTGAACTTCCTTAATTGACGAACACAAGTGGCGTGCAGATTATTTTGGCAAACAGGCTACACTGAAACTTGAGAAAATGTCAGACACGAGTGTAAATTTGTAAAGGAAATTGCATTTAAATGAGTATAAAAAAATTTAGATAAAGCAAATATAATTGAGCCAGGATCTGGAAAAACGTCCCTTATAGCATTTGAGAACAACATGGTTCCAGGTCAGCCTGCGTATACACGCAGCCTGACCAGAAACCATATTGTTCTCCAATAGCTTTCTCATGGTCTGTAGCAACCATTTAAGAGTAACATGGATGCTGGCTAGACTGCATCTAGGCATAGATTGATCTTGAAACATGACTGTCTCAAATGCTATAAGGTACGTTTTTCCAGATCCGGGCTCAATTATTTTGAATACAGAATATTTTAAGAACCTAAAAATACATTTTTCTTGGGGTTTTGGTAATTGCAGTACATACAAAATTTATGGGAAAGTGGACCTACATGGATAGCAAAAAACTTGGTATGATTGCTAAAATTCCTTCCGTCTTGGCCCTAGGTAGTACAATGCATCACACAGCAATGCAAACTGTTCCAATGTTGTTCTGGTCCCTGAAAAAAGACTTGGGTGGAAACTGTAGACACTTGACCATGGAGCAAAAAGTAAAGTAGAATGATATCATTAAAGCTTTGACATCGAGGGAATGTAAATCTACTCGAGCAATTGCTTTGCAGAGGGTTACATGATAGACATGAGTTCATTGAAATAGCATACCATTTACTTCGTTTATGTCCAATAAATTAACCTAGTCAGTTCTATCCACCGACTTTGTTTCAAAGCTAAAAGCTTTTTCATGGTTATGTCCCATATTTCGTTTTACAGTGTTTATTCTCAAGCTAACTTTTTCTACCAGTGCATTACGTCTGGTGTGTTTCTAAACTTCCTCTGACTTTTAGACTTCTTATTTGCAGAAAACTGCTTTCTGGAAATACATACTCATTTGACTTCAAATAGTCCATGAAGGAAAACGTGAGCACATCATTTAAATCTAAATGATCCGTTATAGCAATGAATGACTGATAATGGTCTCAAAATATGATAACCAAACACATCAAGCATTGTTTTAGCATAGTTTCCAGTTTTAGATGGCTTACACAGACAACACGTGTATACGATTCTTGACTTTGTACAACTGATAAAACTTATAGGAATTGTCAGCTCTTAAGATAATAGAACACAATCCTGCCATTATATTAACGTCTTAGAACACGATACGTTGGACTTGTTAAAGAAAAATGATATTTTATTTAATTTCTGTCATAAACTGTACGTAACTTTAAGCTACATGACCTACATCTGTCCTAATGATTTCAGAGGGGATTTTCTGAGCATCTAAATTTTGTCATTATAGAATCTCAACTCAGGAGAGATAACATTCAAAGATTTCTCGAATTCTATCTGAAATGTTTCGCATTTCTCCAAAATTTATTGCTATATGGTGGTCCGAAATAGAAATAGAATTACAGAGGAGGGTTGGTTATGGTATCAAAACGTTGACTTCTATAGATCGACCATCATTAATTGGGAAACCGGATTTGACAGCAAAGTGGAGTTGGAAGATATTCATGGTTCTGGTTCCTTTTCTGGGAGGCTTAAAACATTTTGATACCCCCTCGTTTTTTTTTTTTGTTTTTTTTTTTTTTTTTTTTTTTTTTTTTTTTTTTTTTTTTTAATCGCTTCAAATCATACGAATATTAAGTGATTTTCTTTTCTAGTATCAATATTCTTTAAGATTGGTGTACAACAATGGCATAATCCAAAGAACAAAACATCTAAAATCAGAAAAAGAAATTTTCACTTGAAGTTTCTCTGCATATTGCAAATTGTTAATTGGCGAACACGAGTGGCGTGCAGATTGCTTTGGCAACATTCTGCATTAACACTTGAGAACACGTCAGACGAGAGTGTATTTGAAAAGGAAATTACGTTTGAATGAGTATAAAACAATTTAGATAACGATTGAATATAAAACATTTTAAGAACATAAAGATACAGTATTTTTATGGATCTCTGGTAGTTTGCAGTTTTAAAATATGAATATTCTAAGTAATTTATCCTCGTATCCTTGTAAGATCTTTTTTTTTTTCTTTCTTTCTTTCCTTTTTGGTTTTGTGGCAAGGTTTGTACCACACAAATGACAAATAATGAGTAATCCAACGTAAACCATATGAAATCAGTAAAGGAATTTTCTTAGGAATTATATTTGTATACCACATTTCAAATTGTTAATTGACGAACACAACTGGTGTGCACATTACTTTTTGAAACAAACTGCATTGAAACTTGACAAAACGTCAAACGCGATTGTAAATTTGAAAAGGAAATTACATTTAAATTGGTATAAAACAGTTAAGATAAAGAAAATGAAATTAATTTGGGAATAAAACATTTAAAGATTCTAAGTTTTTTTCATGGATCGCATGATAGATGTAGCGAGTTGGCAGGTTCTGAATCAATTATGTGTTCTCCTAAAATAACACAATTACGAATTCAATGGCATTTGTTTCTTTACAATTTACAGAACATGCGGGGGATATCAAACACATTTAAGCCTTGGATATTTATTCCATGCATATAATGTAATACTTTACACCTCCATGCACATCCATATTTCAAACGCAGATTGACGCAGGATCATATTGCTAGCTGTTATGATAAAGCCACAAGAAGTTGTTGAACGTAAATACCCTACCACATAAATGTCAGCAAAATGGACAATTAGTCGGAACAGGATTGTGATACAGTTTCTATTCATGGAGGCTAAATCTTCCAAAAAGCCACAAAAGCAATTGTCAAAATCATTTATTGTTATCGTTATGAGTTAAAATTGAAAATTTGCATTTCATGGGAAAATTAACGGGTACATAATAGACAACATATTTTCTTATTCAGAAATAAGCATTTATTTGAATATGTTTTGCTACAAATTGTCCATAACACGCAAAACTTCTTTTTCAGCAACATTGTTTCTATGTTCTACATTAAAGTACTAAATTCCATTTGTAATATTATCTGCAAGAATTTTACGATGCTCTTGCAGTAACCTCTTCATTACTAAGTTTAAACAGTTCTTTTGTAAATTGAAAGTCTAGTTTTTACATTGAACAAGCAATCATAAATCATACTTGTTCCAACTTAATCACAAACGCATAATTGTTGGAAACCATAACAAAACACTTAATTGATATTTCTGTCAAAGCGTAATTGGCAAAGTCAAAATTTATTGCAATTCACTTAAGTTTCATCGGTTGCCTGTAACGAACGTAATGGATTTGTCAAACCATGACAACACTTTGTTCAGATATTTTGGTGGTACCTTCAATAACATGGACAGT
The DNA here is from genome assembly GCA_963680895.1 of Fragum sueziense. Taxonomy (NCBI): domain Eukaryota; kingdom Metazoa; phylum Mollusca; class Bivalvia; order Cardiida; family Cardiidae; genus Fragum; species Fragum sueziense. Next base: position 6,624,154 of record OY804604.1, read on the forward strand.
CACGTTTATTACTCAATGTAGCTCCTAATGTTTCATTTTCGTTTTCACTTATTTTCTGAATCGCCCTATCTATAAACTACAGTTGCGTTTTTTTAGTAACCAGTATAAAAACAAACTTGCACTGTCTGACTGTTCAAAGAAACGCAGTTTTTATTGCTATTGAGACGTTATTTGGTGTATGAAGGCTTATCTCACCTTGTGTACAAGGTAAACAAAAATGATTTAACATGGCTCTACTTTAGCTTTTATCACTCCACGCTTCAGTAAAAAAATCAAAAATATTTTCTTCGATTCATTTTATATCCGTATATAATGATTGAAGTCTCTTTGGTGTAAGTTTGGCTATTTGAAAAAAATGAACATATCTTGCCTAAATGTCAGTTCCATGTCAAATAAAATCAGCAATACTGGTATTTATCAATTCACTGTTTTTTTTTTTTTTTTTTTTTTTTTTTTTTTTTTTTTTTTTTTTTTTTTTTCAAACAAAAGAACGATTTCTTTTACAGGTTGTTTAAATGTGAATTTATTGCAAACTAAGCAATCGGCGCATTTAATACTGAGTGTACATCGGTTATATTAAAACTCAAATTACCCTTGTGGTTTATGATATGTATTAAACAGAAATAAGAACAGTCTGGTGCAGTTTCGTTCACAGAGGTATTGATATGAACTATGCAGTACATGTGCATTTACTTTGAACATTCCCATACATACTTAGCTAGTACTGTGGTTAGGTTCAGCGAAATAAAAGGATCGAATTTTTTTAGATACACTTTGTTCGTAATTTAAGTATTTCGTGAAACATGAACTAAAACGCGAATACCATATGTTCACTTAAATCCATACTACATTGAAATGTTCCTTTGCATATTCATCGGGTTAAATTATACAAGTAACGATTTAATGTTGGAGATTTTTATGAATCTGTATATATGTTGAGGGGTCAAAGCACCGAAATGTTAATGCTTCTGCATTCTGTTGTTTTGGTTATTCTTTTTACAAAGATGATGCACATTACCCGAGTTTATAGTAACTAAACGATTTCTCTTAATGACAAACGTGGATTGCAAACTTCCCTTAAGACTCTTTCGCTGCCAATGTCGCCTTTTGGCGACCTATTACGAGACTGCCAACGTCGCCTTTTGGCGACTTCAAAACAATAGCTTAATTAGGTCATTCAAGGTCAAGGTCAGGGTCATCTGATCAAACTGCCTGATAAAAAGTATGCTATTCAACAAAATAATTTATATGCAATCATTCCTGCGGGTTTCAGGTTAAAATTCATCAAATAATAATTTTACTATGTTATAAACTGATAAGCCCTGTTATGAAATTTAAAAAAAATTGGCACTGGAAAAAGCACAATTCCAGGAAATTTGGCAGCGATAGAGTTTTAATACACAATGGTGTAATGTCCAATACAATGTTGTTGTTGTTGTTGTTGTTGTTGTTGTTGGTGGTGGTGGTGGTGGTGGTGGTGGTGGTGGTGGTGGTGGTGGTGGTGGTGGTGGTGGTGGTGGTGGTGGTGGTGGTGGTGGTGGTGGTGGTGTAGTTGTTGTTGTTGTTGTTGTTGTTGTTGTTGTTGTTGTTGTTGTTGTTTCTTATCCTAGTCCAACTACACTTTTTGACCCACCACATAATAATTACTTTTGAAAACATTTTAGTTAAAAAAAACCATTCACTTAAATGGTATACTGCAACATCTTTTGACTACTCTAAAAAGAAATCTGAAAATGGGCTGAAATGGATAAGAGTATTTTCATTTTCTTTCGTACATTTCTTTCCAGGCAGATGCCCCCGTACCTCCTCCAACTGGGGTGCGAACACCCACTATCCCACTCTCTCCCAGCATTGCATAGTTTATACATGTAAATGAAAATATACTTTGAAATAAAAGAGGATGCGATTGGTTAGATGGTTATGATTGGAAAAATAGAGCCCTGTGTCTCACTGTTATGTACGTGCTATGATGCATTAGGATTGTCTATTATTAACAAATATATTACCGACCAATTCTTGACCTAAATAATGATACTGTGATCATCCATCAAATAGCCAGTGACCAGCGATGCATAATGCCTCAGACCCAGGCTTATTTAGCTGGTCATGAAATTGATCATTATCCTTATCATTTACCATATGATTGTTGATTTATGTGGCTGTTTCTTTACAAAACATATAGTAGTTTACACGCTTCCGAGCAACCTCTATAACGTACAATAATGCTTTCTGTGTTATATTGTGCACAAATTCATGGTCTATCTATATTCATTTAGTATTTTGAAGCATCATTATGTAAGTAAACAATTTGAATTTGTGTTGTTTGAGATCTATTTGACATAGTGAGATTACACAAAATACAAATTATCTGAAATTAGCAAATTTAAAGAATTTAGAGACAACGGTGTAACTTTTATTTCTAATATCGTTGCATGATTAACACAAAAAGCACGTTGCAGATTACTTTCGACAGCTTTTTACTGCGAACATTCAACAGACGTCACTTAACGGGTGTAAATTTGAAAAGCAAATTGCATTTAAATGAGTATAAAACAATTTAGATTTCAAGGTATTGGTTTTCCGCCAGTTAAAGTGCAACAGTATTGGCATAGCTATTTAAAAGTAAAAATAAAATACAAATAAATTAATGTCAAGCGAGCAAATAATCTAATCAAAAACTATCAATGTAATTGGTCGAAATATACGTAAATGCCGTACATGTCGTCTAAACTAATTATTTGAAGCAAAGTTTAGAATAAGAAAGTATCTTTATAGAATGGCTGATGTATACAAGTACAAAAACTTGTAGTCATAATAGGAAAGAATTATTCTAGAAAGAAGGGACCAATTACTCAATCCATCTTCCGTAATGTGTTATTTATGACATAGTGACTCCCTTATCGACATACATATTATATGTACAGATTATATGTACTCTTACCAATTATGATAAACACTTTGATCTAGATTCTGTCAATCAAAACGCAAACTATCATAATGTCTGGACACGGCGAGTATTGCTGGGACAAATAGACAGTACTTATTGGACACACATTCTGTCTATTATAGTATATCGATATCAAGGTCGTAGCCAGGAATTCTGCAATGTTGAAGCCTATGGCGTTTTGTCGAGTCCCCTTGACGCATTTTGACACCCAAAATAGGAAAGCTCTGGAAAACTTTGGGGAAAACGAAGAAATTGCTCGTGACAGGCAATTTATTCATTTTCAACAATATTTTCTACACAGAGCAGAATTACATTCACATGAAATTGTTGTCTGTAACATCTTTGAATTTTGAAGGGTAAAAATTTTTGTCGAATGTTGATAGGTTGTGGATGTAATGTATAGGGTTGGTTTTTTTTTTCACATTTTCTTATAAAGACCAATGGGCACACTTGGAAAAAATAATCATGTTAACCCTTTACCAGACGACAAAATTGTGGACTCCTTTCATTTCCATTTTGAAAAGTGTTGCAGACGACGATTTCAAGTTGATGAAATTTTAAAATTCTTTCCATTTTGGGTTAGAAAACATTGTGGAAAATGAAGAAATTGCTTGTCACAAGCAATTTCTTCATTTACCACAATGTTTTCCCAAGCCTTTTCTTGGGGAGTCAAAAGGCGTCACTGTGTAGTAATGGGTTAAAGCCCGGGCTTCCAGGCCTCCCCCTAGATACGCGCACGGATATCTTGGAAAGATAAAACTGGAAGCTACAGCAGCACAAAAAGCGATGAATACGAAATTAAAAATGTACAGAAAGAAAGGAAGTATTGCGATAAGGACCCAAAAATTGATTTTATTTAAATTTCGTGGGTTGAAAATTCATCCAAGAATGAAAGGAACAGACATTATTTCGTAAAATTAGTGAGTCAAAAATAAGCAAATTTGTCAGCAATTATCTCCTATTTAGCCCTCATCGGATTTTTACACATACAAATTAAAGATTCTATGTAAACCTATCAATACTCAGAAGTTAAAGTATATCCATTTTCTTCTGATTTTTTTCAAAGGTCTTATCTATTACAGACATCCAAACTAGAAATATTGGGAACAACTTTTAAAATATCTGCTCTCAGCATGCGACGGAATTCATATATCATAACACGAAACCATAACTGCAGCGACAATGCTCGTAAATTTAGACCGTAATTATTTTGTTTTTACAAATTCAACAATTAATATAATTTGTCACAGGAAGTTACACTGAAAACCTACACATCACTTCAAAAGTACCCGATTGTTTATAAGTTCTGGTTGCTTTAATGGTTTGATTTTCATTTTATAACAATAGGCATACGCTTGTTTACGATAAAACTGTTTTGACAGATGTTGTAACCTGATTCGACTGTTACTTTTTTCTTTCTACTGCATAGATCTATGGTATATATGCAGCGCATGTGCATTATTTTGCACATTCCCATACATACTAAGCTAGTACTGTGGTTAGGTTCAGCGAAATAAAAGGATCAAATTGTTTTAGATACAATTTGTTCGTAATCTAAATAAGTATTTCGTGAAACATGAAATAAAACGCGAATACCATATGTTTAGTTAAACCGAATTCAGTTTCATACCACATTGATTTATGTTTCTTTGTATATCACTTGGATTCAATTATACAGGATGTCCAAAAAACGGAACCCTAATTCAAAGTAAAATATTTTAAACAGAACAGAACAGAACAGTTTATTAGCAAAACTTGTACATAGTACATCGTTTTTTTAAAGTACAAAATATTAACAAAACGTGATACATATATGGATGTAAGAAACACATTTAGAAGAAAGGAAAGAAACCGAAATTAGTTCACTAATATCTTAAAAGGAGAGTGAAAAAAGGATACGTTTTACAATAATTCAATTCTTTTGGAAATAGCAAACTTAACAAAGATAGCAGTATTTGTGAGCATTTTCTTATCATTTTAAGTTAATAGATCAATACATTTAAACATAGATGGACGATTACGGAATCTGAAACTGATGAAACGTTTTCTGAAATCATCATGACAAGGACATGAAAAAAGAAAGTGGAAAATGTCTTCCACTTCATCTGAATTGCATCATTGACAAAAACGTTCTAAACGTGGAATTGGGGGTCCACTATATCTACCAATTTCGACCCTTAGGTTCAGCATGGAAAATCTTAGTATCGTAAAAAGGATTCTTAAATCGACTGATAAATGGACTAAATATGACTCGTATCCAAAAGTGGTTTTCAGTAAAGAATAACCATTTAATGCCGAGCTATTCTGAATTGTAATTTGCCAATCTTAAACAAAACAATCTATTACTCGTTGTTTGAAAATGTTTGGAAATGATTTGATATAAGATTCATTTTGGACTCAATTAAAGACATCGAAAAAACCAAAATCGTTTAAAAGACTTTTGATATTGCTGACCCAATTTTTATAACTATTAAACCGCTATTGCTGTCTGTTAACGCCTGCTTATAGACCGAACTCAAAATGATATTGTCAGACTTAACGATTCTACACCAATATTTCACAAGCCGGTAATATCTTGATATATAGAGAGTAATCGAGCTAGGTCGCCATAAACTGCAGCCGATGGTGTTGTAGTTCTGACCCCTAAAATGCGTTTCAGAAACTTAAGGTGAATGCGTTCAATTTCTCTAGATTTAGAATACATATATCTGCATATTTCTGACCCATACATGTATAATAAGGTGGAAGGTACGACCGATTCAAATAACTGACATTGAGAATTAAGACTTATTGGGACATTCCGACATTTATGAAGTAAGAAATTTAAACTTTTTAAGGCTTTACCTTTAACATGTTCAGTATGATTTGCAAAAGTTCCCGATAATGGAATACACATCCAAGGTAATTAAAATCATCACAATTTCAATTCTAGTATTGTTATAAGACCATCTTTCGTCGTCTTTAATTTTTCCCTTTTTGCGAAGAACCATTATTTTTTTTTCTTCATTTACTTGTAAGCCCCATTTATTGCAATATTCGCGAAGCTTATTTAGATGGTCTTGGAGTTCAATTGGAGATTTAGCAAGAATTGCCATATCGTCCGCGAATAATAAAAGAACGATGATAACGTCATCAATTTCATGGACCTCATGGCAAATGTAGCGAGTAGGCAGGTTCTGAGTTAATTATGTGTTCTCCTAAGACTAAACAATTACGAATTATAGTTTACAAAGCGTACGAGGGGATATCAAGAATTCTTAAGCCTCGGATATTTACTCCATGCAGGTAGTGTGGTATTTTACACCTTCATGCACATCAATATTCCAAATGTAGGTTGACGCAGGATCATATTGCTAGCTGTTATGATAAAGCTAGGATTGTGATGCGGTCTCTATTCATGGAGGCTAAATCTTCCAAAAAGCCACAAAAGCAATTGTCAAAATTATTTATTGTTATCGTTATGAGTTAAATTTAAAAATTTGCATTTCATGGGAAAATTAACGGATACATAATGAACAACATTTTTTTCTATTAAACCTTTCCCAGAAGACCTGGTTTTTACGTTCCTAATAGAAAAGGATTGGGAAAACATTGCGACAAATGAAGAAAATGCTGATAATCAGCCTGTTGCCTCAATATTTTCTTAGCTATATTGTAAAAAAAAACTTTCTTTTTCAATGTCCGTTTTGTCGTCTGCAGCAACTTTCAAATTGGACCATCCTAAATTTCTGTCGTTTTGAAAAGGGTTAAGAGATAAGCATTTATTTGAGTATGTTTTGCTACAAATTGTCCATAACACGCAAAAGTTCTTTTTCAGCAACATTGTTTCTATGTTCTACATTAAATAGCTAAATTCCATTTGTAATATTATTTGCATGAATTTTACGATGCTCTTGCTGTAATATCTTCATTAGTAAGTTTAAACAGTTCTTTTGTAAATTGAAAGCCTAGTTTTTACATTGATCAAGCAATCATAAATCATATTTGTACCAACTTAATCACAAACGCATAATTGTTGGAAACCATAACAAAACACTTAATTGATATTTCTGTCAAAGCGTAATTGGCAAAGTCAAAATTTATTGCAATTCACTTAAGTTTCATCGGTTGCCTGTACCGAACGTAAAGGATTTGTCAAATCATGACAACACTTTCTTCATACATTTTGGTGGTACCGTCAATAACATTAACCGTCACGTTTATTACTCTATGTAGTTCCTTATATTTCATTTTAGTTTTCACTTATTGTCTGAATCGCCCTGTCTATAAACTACAATTACGTTCTTTGGTAACCAGTATAAAAACAAACTTGCACTGTCTGACTGTTCAAAGAAACGCAGTTTTTATTGCTGTTGAGACGTCATTTGGTGTATGAAGGCTTATCTTACCTTGTGTACAAGTTAAATAAAATTGATTTAACATGGCTCTACTTTAGCTTTTATCACTCCACGCTTCAGTAAAAAAATCAAAAATATTTTCTTCGATTCATTTTATATCCGTATATAATGATTGAAGTCTCTTTGGTGTAAGTTTGGCTATTTGAAAAAAAAATGAACTTATCTTGCCTACGAAATAAAAGGATCGAATTGTTTTTAGATACGCTTTGTTCGTAATCTAAATACAGTCGACACTCGTTGTGTCGAAGTCATAGGAACCATCAAATTATCTCGACATATCCGGAGTTCGACTCATTCGATTTTTGTTCATTTTTATTGAAATAAAATTTGGCCATTTTTGTTGTTCATCAAGTACGTTCATAATTGAAATATAGTAGGAAAAGGAAAGAAATTGCTCGAAACGAGCAATTTCTATCCTTTTCCTACTATATTTCAATGGCTGTTTATATTTCAAAATGATTTTATTTAGCATTTTAGATGTCCATTGATGATGACTGGGCAATATTTTAACTTCGACTTAAGCGAAAATTCGACTAATCCGATGTCGAGATAACGAGTGTTGACTGTAAGTATTTTTTGAAAAATGAACTAAAACGCGAATACCATATGTTCACTTAAACCGAATTCAGATTAATACCACATTGAAATGTTCCTTTGCATATCCCTTGGGTTCAATTATGCAAGTAACGGTTCAATGTTGGAGATTTTTATGAATCTGCATACATGTCGAGGGGTAAAAGCACCGAAATGTTTTGTGCTTCTGCATTCTGTTGTTTGGGCTATTCTGTCTACAAAGATGATGCACATTACCCGAGTTTATAGTAGCTAAACGATTTATCTTAATGACAAAACGTGGATTGCGATCTTCCCTTTATATGCAATGGTGTAATGTCCATTACCGTGCTTTTGTTGTTGTTGTTGTTGTTGTTGTTGATGTTGTTGTTGTTGTTGTTGGTGGTGGTGGTGGTGGTGTTTTCTTATCCTAGTCCAACTGCACTTTTTGACGCACCACATAATAATTACTTTTGAAAACATTTTATTAAAAAAATCACTTAAATGATATACTGCAACATCTTTTGACTACTCTAAAAAGAAATCTGTCTGAAAATGGGTTGAAATGGATAAGAGTATTTTCATTTTCTTTCGTACATTTATTTCCTGGCAGATGCCCCCGTACCTCCAACTGGGGAGCGAACACCCACTATCCCACTATACCCTAGCATTGCGTATTTTGTACGTGTAAATGAAAATATACTTTGAAATAAAAGAGAATGCGATTGGTTAGATGGTTATGATTGGAAAAATAGAGTCCTGTATCTCACTGCTGTGTACGTGCTATGACGTAGTAGAATTGTCTATTATTAATGAATATATTACCGACCAATTCTTGACCTAAATAATGATACTGTGATCATCCATCAATTAGCCAGTGACCGGCGGTACATAATGCCTCAGACCCAGGCTTATTTTGCTGGTCATGAAATTGATCATTATCCTTATCATTTACCATGTAATTGTTGGTTTATATGGCTGTTCCTTTCCTAAACATAAGATAGTTTACACTCTTACGAGCAACCTCTATTACGTATAACAATGCTTTCCGTGCTATATTGTGCACAAATTCTTGGTTTATCTATATTCTTTTAGTATTTTGAAGCATCATTATGTAAGTAAACAATTTGAATGTGTGCTGTTTGAGATCTATTTGGCCTGGTGAGATTACACAAAATACAAAATATCTGAAGTTAGCAAATTTAAAGAATTTAGGGACAAAGGTGTCACTTATATTTCTAGAATCGTTGCTCGATTAACACAAAAGCACGTTGCAGATTACTTTCGACAGCTTTTTACTGCGAACATTCAACAGACGTCAGTAACGGGTGTAAATTTGAAAAGCAAATTGCATTTAAATGAGTATAAAACAATTTAGATGTCATGCAACGGTTTTTACGCTAATAGAAGTGCAACATCATTGACATAGCTATTTAAAAGTAAAAAAAAATACAAATAGATTATTATCAAGCGAGCAAATAACCTAATCAAAAACGATCATTGTAATTGGTCGAAATATACGTACATGTCGTACATGTCGTCTAAACTAATTATTTGCAGCAAAGTTTAGAATAAGAAAGTATCTTTACAGAATGGCTGGTGTATACAAGTACAAAAACTTGTAGTCATAATAGGAAAGAATTATTCTAGAAAGAAGCGACCAATTACTCAATCCATCTTCCGTAATGTGTTATTTATGACATAGTGACTCCCTTATCGACATACATATTATATGTACAGATTATATGTACTCTTACCAATTATGATAAACACTTTGATCTAGATTCTGTCAATCAAAACGCAAACTATCATAATGTCTGGACACGGCGAGTATTGCTGGGACAAATAGACAGTACTTATTGGACACACATTCGGTCTATTATAGTATATCGATATCAAGGTCGTAGCCAGGAATTCTGCAATGTTGAAGCCCATGGCGTTTTGTCGAGTCCCCTAGACGCATTTTGACACCCAAAATAGGAAAGCTCTGGAAAACTTTGAGGAAAACGAAGAAATTGCTCGTGACAAGCAATTCATTCATTTTCAACAAAATTTTCTACACAGAGTAGAATTACATTCACCTGAAATTGTTGTCTGTAACATCTTTGAATTTTGAAGGGTGAAAATTTTTGTCAAATGTTGATGGGTTGTGGATGTAATGTATAGGGTTGGGGTTTTTTTCACATTTTTTCTTAGAAAGACCAATGGGCACACTTGGAAATCAAAGTACTGAAAGTACTGTTGGGAAGCAAATTTGTTAATAATGTAGGCCTGTCTAGAGGTAGAGTGCTTTGATAAGGTACTTTGATTATCCATTTGAATACCTTGAATACTTTGATTCCATGCTGGAGATGCTGTATCTCTTTTTAGCACAAACTTTATGCATATTTGTCGTTTGTGTCAGAGTGTTTATCTATGTCTCTGTGTAAATTAACTATTTATAGCTTTGAATATATTTCATAGTTCAGTGAACTTGACTGACCCATTTACAATAAAGGCCATTGGACTGATCTCTGAACCATAGTAAAGCAAATTACTACGCCTGTCTTTTCTTCTCTTAGAGACATGATTAATTGAATGTTTCATTTTCAGTCACACTATTCAATATCTACATGTATAACTTCAGACTTACATATTGAATATTCAAATGACTATTACCTCATTAATATGTGCTTTTGATAGAACTATTTATAGTGAGGAGGACCGGAAGATGTTGTGTGGTATGCAGAGAATGGTAAAGTGCAGAGAAAGGTGGCTGCAAAGAGAAGCAAATTTTGCAAATTTGCTTCCCAAAAATAATTATGTTAAAGCCCGGGCTTCCAGGCCTCCACCTAGATATGCGCACGATATCTTGGAAGATCATAACTAGAAGCTACAGCAGCACAAAAAGCGATGAATACGAAATTAAAAATGTACAGAAAGAAAGGAAGTGTTGCGATAAGGACCCAAAAATTGATTTTATTTAAATTTCGTGGATTGAAAATTCATCCAAAAATGAAAGGAATAGATCTAGACATAATTTCGTAAAATTAGTGAATCAAAAATAAGCAAATATGACACAGACATAAAAACGAATACAGAAAACAGATATTTATAATTAATAATTCCTACAATGTTTTGCTCTTGGTCCATTGAAAGATTATGCAAAATGTAATTTCGATCTGATCTATGTAAAACAGTTATATAACTTCAAAGTAAACAGTTGCTTCTCATGCCAATCTACCCCATCGAGTTTGTCAGCAATTATCTCCTATTTAGCCCTCATCGGATTTTTACACATACAAATTAAGGATACTATGTAAACCTATCAATCCTCAGAAGTTAAAGTATATCCATTTTCTTCCGATTTTTTTCAAAGGTCTTATCTATTACAGACATCCAAATCAGAAATATTGGGAACAACTTAAATATCTACTCTCAGCATGCGACGGAATTCATCTATCATAACATGAAACCATAACTGCAGCGACAACGCTCGTAAATTTAGACCGTTATTATTCTGTTTTGTAAAATTCAACAATTAATATAATTTATCATAGGAAGTTACACTGAAAGCATACACCTTACTTCAAAAAGTACTCGATTGTTTATAAGTTCTGGTTGCTATAATGGTTTGATATTCATTTCATAACAATAGGCATATGGACATTTCGACGATAAAGCTGTTTTGACAGAATGTTGTAACCTGCTTCGATTGCTATTTTTATTTCTACTGCATAGATCTATTTAAAGGAATTTTTGGATTACGATATAACTATTTATTGCATTGCCTTTGAATGCTATAATGATTCACGCAGCTTTGTGCTGTTGAAAGATAACCCTTTCCATAACAATACTGAGTTTCTTTGATCCAAGAATTAGTTGAGAGGACGCTGTGGGATCGATAAAATTGCTGATTATCAGCAAATTCTCCCTTCCCTCAGTGTCTTCTATGATTTAAATTGCACATTAGTATCTGTTCATATCGATAATAATTTTGCTCTTTAAATTCGGTTGTTGTGATGAAAAGGGCTATGTTAGCTGATCTAGAAATATATTTCCGTAGACGCCAATGTCTGTAACTAGTCATTTCGTTTCGGGTTAGACACAGAATCATAATGGTAGTCTGATACTCTATTAGAATTGTTTCCCTTGTACTTGGTCCGAAAAGGAGATAAGATCAAGGGGAACAACTTCAATTTCCATTTAAATGTACATTTTATATCCTTTTCCTTTCTTGTATGTTTATATTGTATTACATTATATGATCTTCAATATTTGGAGGAAATAAATATAAAGAAGAAGGATCGCAGAATATTAAATCAAAAGAATGATTGCAATTTTATTGCTGTCATGCAGATATGATAAAAAAGCTTATCACACTTTTAAATGAAGCGCTCCGCATATTCATACGGTGTGATTAGATTTTTTCATACTTTAATATCTTACTAGTTTCTATGCTGTCTTTATTTAAAGCCTTTTCTACCGTGGGCGTAAAATCTAAATTGTTTCGAAATATTTAAATTACAATAATTGAAACGTAAAATAATGCAACAATACACATCTCGATTTCAATTTATACATATTCTAAGAGTTATGATAAAGAACTTGGCACATTGACCTTTTCATGGTCAATAAACAGCAATTAACGAGAACACAATCTGGAAACCAGCTCAAATGCAGATTTATTGCAGTTTAGATTAACAGCGAAAGAAATTTATCCCATCAACAGGAATGTAGAAAGCTTCGATGGAATATCCAGTATCCATAGAAATACCATATCATACTCTATATGCTATATAATCGAATTTCCAAATCCTGATATAATTCATAGAATGATATATATGTAAATGATATAATGATATAAATGATATGAATAATATTGTAGATGTAGATGGATTTCGCATTCCCAAAATGAAAGACTTGATGAATAGTTTCTTACCAAGTCCATTTTCACTATTTCTTCCATTGTTAATATTAACTGTCGTAAATTCTACGGAGATCATTCCTTAACTAGCAAGCGACTCAACAACCGCCATGTATCTTTAGTTTTGGGAAACTCGAACTTTCTTTTTCATTTTTACTATACAATCATTATAAGTATAAACTCAGTGGTGCTTTCGAAACAATGCATGCGGACAAGGCTTAACTTGGAAATGTTCATATAGGCTGAATAAGCATATTTCATACCATGAATGTAAAATGCTTTCTTGATGTATATCTCTGTACTCTCGTTCAATATAGTTCATTATTTAATCCTTTCCCAAACAATACATTGCTTTGATGTCCCCATTGGAAGAGACATGTGAATCATTGAGACAAAAGAAGAAATTGCTTATAATAAGCAATTTCTTCTTTTGTCTCAATTTTTCTTGGCCATATTTCACACAAATTCAATCTTTATGAGCATCTCTTTTGTGGTCCGTAGCAAATTTTGATGTTTTGAGTTAGACTTCCATAAACCCTAAAATTGCGCCGTTTCGGAAAGGGCTAAATTACTTGATTATTTGTTTTGCACGACATTGTTTCCGCCTTATATCCCTGGGGAACAATTCTAAATGACTCTGTCTTAAGTAATTATACGGGAATATATATCTTATAAAACACTAATTCGCGAATGAACACTGGTATTATCTTATGATACATTTCCTTTTAATTTAAGGATTTCGCAAATAATGTAATGAGAATTTCTAATCAATACTAGAGAATATGCGAAATCATTATTCCGATATCTTTTGTCCATTTTTTCTTACTTCTTTATGGTTTTATTTCTTATTTTCACTCATCTAGTTGGACAGTAGACATCTTGCACCCAGGGTTCAATCAAATACAATATCAATGAATAAATGCAGCGCTTTAACCCATTACCAGACGGCTAAACTTTAGTTGGGTGCAAATGTAATGGTGTGGCAGACGACAATATCATTAGAATGAAATTTATGTTTATTTGTTGTTTTGTTTTTTGTTTTTGTCAGTTTATTAACGTTTAAGGACACGATACGTTGGACATGCTTTTAAACAAAAATGACATTTTATTTAATTTATGCCATAAACGATATATAACCGTTCATTCTGTGATAAGCAACATAACCTACATCCGTCTTTTTGAATTCAGAGGGGATTTGCTGATCATCTAAATTTTGATATAATAGAATCTCATGTCACGAGAGATAACATTTAAACCTTTCTCAATTTCTATTTGAAGTGCTTCATATTTCTCCAATATTTGTTACATTATGGCCATCGGAAATAAAATTATAGTACACACTCTTACTATATGGTCTTTTGCTTTTCTAGTCAATTTATTAGTATGTTGTTACTCTCCATTGCCGAGGTCTATTGATTAAACCATCAAATATGACCTCTGCAATTTTCGGTACGCCAACAGCCTATTTGGTCGTCATAATCTAATTATAGCACACCATTTGAATTATCGATTCAAAATCATTCAGTTTTATCTTGCATGATCATTTACGTCGCTTCTATTTTTGGCTGAAGCCGGTAATTTGAAGCGTCAGCCAATGAAAGCTTGCATCAGCTTTTTAAATTGTTTTGTTGTGTATCGCCAACGATTGGATACTGAAATCCAGCTATGGCCCCGAGATTAGACGTGAAATGACCCCGCGAGAACAGAGCTCATTCTATCGAAATGGAATGTAGAGATAATGTGCTCTGTTCATAAGTATGTTGTAGGCTTTTATGTACAACTGAACAACAATGAGTAATACAATGTCAAAAGTAATTATGAAATCATTAAAAGAATTTTCTCAATGATACTATTTGTATATCGCATTTCCAGTTGTTAATTGACGAACACAACTGGTGTACACAGTACTTTTGGAAACAAACTGCATTGAAACGTGATAAAACGTCAAACACGAGTGTAAATTTGAAAAGGAAATTACATTTAAATGAGTATAAAACAATTTAGATAAAGAAAAGGAAATTATTTCGAAATTAAAACATTTAAAGAATCTAAAAAGCACAGGTTTTTTCATGGATCTCATGATAGATGTAGAGAGTAGGCAGGTTCTGAATCAATTATAAATGTGTTCTCCTAAAATAACACAGTTACGAATTCAATGGCAAGGTTTTTTTTTTTACAATTTACAGAGCATGCGGGGGATATCAAACACATTTAAGCCTCGGATATTTATTCCATGCAGGTAGTATGGTACTTTACACATTCATGCTCATCAATATTTCAGATGCAGGTTGACGAATGATCATATCGCTAGCTGTTATGACAAAGCAACAAGAAGTTGTTGAACACACAAACCATAAAGGTCAGCAAAATGGACAATTAGTCGGAACAGGATTGTGATACGGTTTCTATTCATGGAGGCTAAATCTTCCAAAAAGCCACAAAAGCAATTGTCAAAATCATTTATTGTTATCGTTATGAGTTAAAATTGAAAATTTGCATTTCATGGGAAAATTAACGGGTACATAATGGACAACAATTTTTTTATTAACCCTTTCCAAAACAAGACCTGGTTTTTACGTCCCTTATAGAAAATGTTTGGGAAAACATTCCGACAAATGAAGAAAATGCTGATAATCAGCTTGTTGCCTCAATATTTTCTTAGCTATGTCGTACAAAACCTTTTTTCTTTTTCAATGTACATTTTGTCGTCTGCAGCAACTTTCAAACTGGACCATCCTAAGTTTCTGTCGTTTTGAAAAGAGTTAAGAGATAAGCATTTATTTAAATATGTTTCTTGCTATTCAAATACACGCAAAACTTCTTTTTCTATGTTCTACATTAAAGTGCTAAATTCCATTTGTAATATTATTTGCATGAATTTTACGATGTTCTTGCAGTAATCTCTTCATGAATAAGTTCAAACAGTTCGTTTTGTAAATTAAAACCTAGTTTTTACAGTGAGCAAGCAATCATAAATCATATTTGTACCAACTTAATCACAAACGCATAATTGTTGGAAACCATAACAAAACACTTAATTGGGATTTCTGTCAAAGCGTAATTGGCAAAGTCAAAATTTATTGCAATTCACTTAAGTTTCATCGGTTGCCTGTAACGAACGTAATGGATTTGTCAAATCATGACAACACTTTGTTCAGATATTTTGGTGGTACCGTCAATAACATACTCAATGTAGCTCCTTACGAGGGACGGTCGGAAAGTAGTTGGACTTTTGACTAGTTCTCTAAAGCCATTCAACTTTTTAACAAAATTCTTTCTACACTGTTTGAACAAATTGTACATCTATGTCTATGCATTTCTGCAATATTCATAGGAGCTTTATTATTCCCACTCACTTTTAACCATGACGTAGACCCGCTGTATTAGGTACAGTGAAACAGGCGGTATCAAAGGCGCCATTGTCTCAAAATTCTTCCCAGCAAGCACTTCTTCAGTTCTAGACACAAATAAAAGTCACGTGGGGCAATGTCTTGGCTATAAGACTAAAACAACTATTGTCATGTGTAATAGTTGGTAATCTCCACTGTAGATGCGGTGATATGGTAGCATGCCTAATCATGGAGTAGAAAACATTTGTCTGCTTATCTGGGACGCGTTTACTTCAGCATTTATTCTTAGATTTTTCTGAATTACGTACTTCAGAATTGCACTTGGCATTGACAGTTTTTACCATTTGACATGAAATGAGTAACTATCAATCCTCGTGAATCCCAAAAAGCAACAAACATGGCTACCAACCGAAGGTAGCAGCTTAATCTTTTCAGAGATGAGGAACCAGCTCGTTTCAATGACTGCTTTGACTGATTTTTTTATCCCAAATTCGGAATCATGAACCCTTATTTAATCTTCAGTGATAATGTAGTTCCAAAAATAACTCTTTTGCGATTAAAATGACTAGAATGTTCTTTTGTTTTAATTACCCTCATTGTTCCTCTAACAAATGGCCTATGATACATGAAACACCTATCACACATAAGTGGACAGAATATTGTATATATACAACTATCTTTGAAACTAAACTGACCACATTATTGGCAAATGGTTGCAGATTCCACCAATATATAATGTGTTTATACAGATGCAAATGGAGAGACAGTAGCACGAAAAGTCCAACTACTTTCCGACCGTCCCTCGTATATTTCATTTTCGTATTAACTGATTGTCTGAATCGCCCTGTCTATAAACTACAGTTACGTTTTTTTTTTTTTTTTTTGTTTTTTTTTTTTTTTGTTTTGTTTTTTTTTTTTTTTGTTTTGTTTGTTTTTTTGTTGTTTTTTATTTTTTTTGTAACCAGTATAAAAACAAACTTGCACTGTCTGACTGTGGAAAGAAAATCAGTTTTTTTGCTGTTGAGAGGTTATTTGGTGCATAAAGGCTTATCTTACCTAGTGTAAGTTTGGCTATTTGAAAAAAATGAACATATCTTGCCTAAATGTCAGTTCCATGTCAAATAAAATCAGCAATACTGGTATTTATCAATTCACTGAATAGTTTATTCAAACAAAAGAACGGTTTCTTCTACAGGTTGTTTAATGTGACTTTATTGCAAACTAAGCAATCAGCGCATTTAATACTGAGTGCACATCGGTTATTTTAAAACTCAAATTACACTTGTGGTTTATGATTTAAGCAAAAATAAGAACAGTCGGGTGCAGTTTTTTTCACAGAGGTATTAATATGAAATATGCAGAGCATGTGCATTATTTTGCACATTCCCATACATACTAAGCTAAGGTCAACGAAATAAAAGGATCGAATTGTTTTAGATACACTTTGCTCGTAATCGTAATAAGTATTTCTTGAAACATGAAATGAAACGCGAATACCATATGCTCAGTTAAGCCGAATTCAGATCCATACCACATTGAAATGTTCATTTGCATATCCTATGGGTTCAGTTATACTTGTAACGATTCAATGTTGGAGATTTTTATGAATCTGTATATATGTTGAGGGGTAAAAGCACCGAAATGGAAATGCTTCTGCATTCTGCTGTTTGGGTTATTTTTTTTTTACAAAGATGATGCACATTACCCGAGTTTATAATAACTAAACGATTCTCTCAATGACAAACGTGGATTGCGAACTTCCCTTCATATGCAATGGTGTAAAGTCCATTACAGTGCTGTTGTTGTTGTTGTTGTTGTTGTTGTTGTTGTTGTTGTTGTTGTTGTTGTTGTTGTTGTTGTTTTTTCGTGATGGTGTTTTCTTATCCTAGTCCAACTGCACTTTTTGATGCACCACATAATAATTACTTTTGAAAACGTTTTAGTTAAAAAAAAACTATTCACTTAAATAGTATACTGTAACATCTTTTGACTACTCTGAAAAGAAATCTGTCTGAAAATGGGTTGAAATGGATAAAAGTGTGTATTTTCATTTTCATTTGTACATTTCTTTCCTGGCAGATGCCCCCGTAAAATATACTTTCAAATAAAAGAGGATGCGATTGGTTAGATGGTTATGATTGGAAAAATAGAGTCCTGTGTCTCACTGTTATGTACGTGCTATGATGTATTAGGATTGTCCATTGTTAACGAATATACTACCGACCAATTCTTGACCTAAATAATGATACTGTGATCACCCATCAATTAGCCAGTGACCAGTGGTACATAATGCGTCAGACCCAGGCTTATTTTGCTGGTCATGAAATTGATCATTATCCTTATCATTTACCACATGATTGTTGATTTATGTGGCTGTTCCTTTCCAAAACATATAGTAGTTTACACGCTTCCGAGCAACTCTATTAGGTATCACAATGCTTTCTGTGCTATATTGTGCACAAATTCATGGTCTATCTATATTCATCTAGTATTTTGAAGCATATTTAAGTAAACAGTTTGAATTTGTGCTGTTTGAGATTTATTTGGCATAGTGAGGTTACACAAAATACAAACAAATCTGAAATTAGCAAATTTAAAGAATTTAGGGACAAAGGTGTCACTTTTATTTCTAAATTCGTTGCTTGATTAACACAAAAGCACGTTGCAAATTACTTTCGACAGCTTTTTACTATGAACATTCAACAGACGTCAGTAAAGGGTGTAAATTTGAAAAGCAAATTGCATTTGAATGAGTATAAAACAATTTAGATTTCAAGGTATTGGTTTTCCGCCAGTTAAAGTGCAACATTATTGACATAGCTATTTAAAAGTAAAAAAAAATACAAATAGATTATTATCAAGCGAGCAAATAACCTAATCAAAAACGATCATTGTAATTGGTCGAAATATACGTACATGTCGTACATGTCGTCTAAACTAATTATTTGCAACAAAGTTTAGAATAAGAAAGTATCTTTACAGAATGGCTGGTGTATACAAGTACAAAAACTTGTAGTCATAATAGGAAAGAATTATTCTAGAAAGAAGGGACCAATTACTCAATCCATCTTCCGTAATGTGTTATTTATGACATAGTGACAGATTATATGTACTCTTACCAATTATGATAAGCACTTTGATCTAGATTCTGTCAATCAAAACGCAAACTATCATAATGTCTGGACACGGCGAATATTGCTGGGACAAATAGACAGTACTTATTGGACACACATTCGGTCTATTATAGTATATCGATATCAAGGTCGTAGCCAGGAATTCTGCAATGGTGAAGCCCATGGCGTTTTGTCGAGTCCCCTTGACGCATTTTGACACCCAAAATAGGAAAGCTCTGGAAAACTTTGAGGAAAACGAAGAAATTGCTCGTGACAAGCAATTTATTCATTTTCAACAATATTTTCTACACAGAGTAGAATTACATTCACCTGAAATTGTTGTCTGTAACATCTTTGAATTTTGAAGGGTGAAAAATTTTGTCGAATGTTGATGGGTTGTTGATGTAATGTATAGGGTTGGGGTTTTTTCACATTTTTTCTTAGAAAGACCAATGGGCACACTTGGAAAAAATGATTATGTTAACCCTTTACCAGACGACAAAATTGTGGACTCCTTTCATTTCCATTTTGAAAAGTGTTGCAGACGACGATTTCAAGTTGATGAAATTTTAAAATCCTTTCCATTTTGGGTTAGAAAACATTGTGGAAAATGAAGAAATTGCTTGTCACAAGCAATTTCTTCATTTACCACAATGTTTTCCCAAGCCTTTTCTTGTGGGGGAGTCAAAAGGCGTCACTGTGTAGTAATGGGTTAAAGCCCGAGCTTCCAGGCGTCCGCCTAGCTATGCGCACGGAAATCTTGGAAGATTATAACTGGAAGCTACAGCAGCACAAAAAGCGATGAATACGAAATTAAAAATGTACAGAAAGGAAGTATTGCGATAAGGACCCAAAATTGATTTTATTCAAATTTCGTGGGTTGAAAATTCATCCAAAAATGAAAGGAATAGACATAATTTCGTAAAATTAGTGAATCAAAAATTAAAGCAAATATGACATAGACATAAAAACGAATTCAGAAAACAGATGTCTATAATTAATAATTCCTACAATGTTTTGCTCTTGGTCCATTGAAAGTATATACAAAATTTAATTTCGATCTGATCTATGTAAAAACAGTTATTTAACTTCAAAGTAAACATTTGCTTCTCATGCCAATCTACCCCATCGAATTTGTCAGCAATTATCCCCTATTTAGCCCTCATCGGATTTTTACACATACAAATTAAAGCTACTAATAGATGTAAACCTATCAATCCTCAGAAGTTAAAGTATATCCATTTTCTTCTATTTTTTTTTAAAGGTCTTATCTATTACAGACATCCAAATCAGAAATATTGGGAACAACTTTTAGAATATCTACTCTCAGCATGCGACGGAATTCATCTATCATAACATGAAACCATAACTGCAGCGACAACGCTCGTAAATTTAGACCGTAATTATTCTGTTTTGACAAATTCAACAATTATAATAATTTGTCATAGGAAGTTACACTGAAAACCTACACATCACTTCAAAAGTGCTCGATTGTTTATAAGTTCTGGTTACTTTAATGGTCTGATATTCGTTTCATAACAATATGCATACGCTTGTTTCAACGATAAAACTGTTTTGACAGATGTTGTAACCTGATTCGACTGTTATTTTTTCTTTCTACTGCATATATTTATGGTATTTATAGGATTTTTTGAATTACGTTTTTATGATTTCATATAAGTTGATTTCATTAAAATCCAAGCACTCTGTTCGGGGGGATTTTCTTTTTCATAGCTCTCAATCGCGACCCTCGAGACTGTTTGCAACCTTTTGCCGCGTTGGAACGTGGTTGCAACATGATCTCGAGCGTAATCACTGTGTTGTAAGTTGTCCGTTAGATTTGTGTAGTTTGTACGGAAGTTTTGAGTGGTCAATCAAAGATGGCATCCGTGGAAAATCGTTAGAGGTGGGTGTCTTAGTTTTTCGTCGATAATTTCCTTAAATGGCTGTATCTTGTCTTGATACTGATATCATCGTACAGGAGAAATGTATACCTAATAACGGTGCTATATAGCCAAGTACCAGTGTTGTCCTATCGTACTCAGCCGTTGTGCAAAGACAGCCCAACACGGAAAACTTTTTCGAAGCGAGAAAGTTGCCCTTTTAAGGATGATTACATTGTACACAGCGAACAAGGGAACAAACTATTGCTCTAACTTGGATGTTTTGAACATGCTCTTTTCTATGGTTACCGTTATAGTACACAAAAATGTCCAGAATGACCACAAACACCGTGTTTACTAAATGGCCAAACAACGGCGTAGTCCCAGTGAAAATATGCAGACACAACGGTGCAGTTTCTGTGTTTTATGTACGGTGTAGTTATTATTTTCACAACAAGTTGTGAACGGTGTAGACTTGGTATGTTGTATAGG
This sequence comes from Fragum sueziense, assembly GCA_963680895.1. Taxonomy (NCBI): domain Eukaryota; kingdom Metazoa; phylum Mollusca; class Bivalvia; order Cardiida; family Cardiidae; genus Fragum; species Fragum sueziense. The sequence continues at coordinate 6,645,794 of OY804604.1, forward strand.
GCGAACTAGCTCTAACACCTAGCAGATCATCTGCACATCTGATTCATCTCCCTCAAATACTTTGGTCTTAGAAAACACAGTTATTTCCCTTGATAAAAACGCCACCATCCTCAAAGTAAACGAAAACAAAAGTTAAGGAAATATGCCGTTTTCTCTTTTCTTCATTCACATAAGCCTAAAACAGTTCGATGTATGTTTAATTTAATTTTTGGAAGACATTTTTTGTTATTTGGCATTGAAAAAAAACATCTGACGGACATGATAATCACAAGGAATACCATGACAAAATATTAAACAAGACATACGATAGCAGTCATTTTAGAGCCATGTTTAGTGACTTACCCTAAGATGTGGGTGCAATGGTCAGTTTCTTGTTCATCCGTTCATTTGATTTGTAGATTCGAAATTTCAACTCTGACTTTGAATTTTTTCTTTGTAACTGTTTTAATTGGTTATTACAATCAATTCTTGTAATTAATGAAATGATTTCAACTTTTAAAGGAGTATGATAATTATTGATCAACATGTATCTAGTTTTCAAATTGACCTCTCATTGAAGTATGATTTTACCCAAAATAAAGGATTCCATCAACAAAACATAAATTATAAATAACAAAACATAAATTATAAATTTGTTTCATAAACATTTGGGCCTTTCGTCTTGTTCGACTTAAAGTAATTAAGTCTTGGAAATAGAATTACGGACTAATTTTCTGACCAAGATTTTTTGGGCCCTGCTCCCACTCATAAAATGTAACCATTTGAAGTGAAAAAGACAATATTCTATTCGCCCAAACCGTTTGACTATTGGAGTAAAACGCATTGAAGTACTTCCAAGAGAGTAGAACTTACATCCATAAATAAATGAACTTCAATGTTTTCCATCGGGAACCGACCTTCCTCGACTAAGATAAACAATTACCAAGTTGATCAACGCTTCTCAATGACTTAATCACAATCGGGAACAAACTGTTCATTTCAGCCATTGTTTTCATTTTTCGTGGGGAAAGAGAAGAGTCCCTATCCGTATCATCTGTTTCAGCACGTCCAATGGAAATATCAGGAGTTAAGGTCGGAGCTTTTTGAACGACTTTATGGGGTGTTGAACTTCGTATTTTTTTATGTACTGGACTCATGCATTCAAAATCGGGGATATCATCGATAGAAAGATTGTTAAGCCCGAAATCCTTTTTTCTACATTGATGAGGTCTATCTTGTGTATTCTATGCTCGCAAATGGGGATGATGTCCTAGTCTGACCTCTTGATAATATTTGGAATGATACTACAGTTCAGAGTTTTCAAACCTGAATATCTGACCGGAATGGTCCTGTCCCGAATGCTTCACAAACTTTTCGAAACTTCATTCGAAATGACAGTAGTAACAAGTGAACAGCATGGAACTGAAAATAAAAGAAAACAATAATAACAGACAATAATAACAGACACCGCCAGATTCTTGGTACTTTCTACTTTTTGACCCTTACGGAATTGCTCTGACAAATATTATTCTTTAATTCCTCCATTTATGAAGATACATATACAAGCATGGACATATATATGAACAGACAAACATATTATACATTTACATTACAATATGAGACAAAAGCAGTAGATATTCACGTTTGAAAGAATGGATAAAGCAAGAGAAGAAGAAGGAAAAAGAGGAAGGATTACATGCATATAAACATATTTTGATATACAGAGTGAGTTGCTATCCGTTATATCAACGTACCTTCAAAGTAAGAAAACTTGACCGAAACTAAATGAAAAGTAAACTCACAAGGCTGTGTATTGATACATTTATAACACATAAGCAGTGTTACAGTTAGGTGTAGGAAAATGCATCCCAAACTCGGTACTCACTGACGTGCGTACCGGCAATGGTCTACATTACCACTCTCTGTTATAATAACATGTCAAGACTGTATGCAAAGCAGTTACAAGTCAGTCACCTATTAACATAATTGTTGAATAATTTCGGTAGTAATTATAAAACATGATTCTCAGCCGTGAAAACGTTATCATTAAACATTACTATTGCTTCAAGTCTACACCGTTCACAATTGAATTATGTCTACACCGTTCACAATTCGTTATGAAAATATAACCACACCGTACACAAAACACAGAAACTGCACCGTTGTGTCTGCATATTTTCACTGGGACTACACCGTTGTTTGGCCATTTAGTAAACACGGTGTTTGTGGACATTCTGGACATTTTTGTGTAAAACGAGGGTAAGCATAGAAAAGAGCATGTTAAAAACATCTAAGTTAGAGCAATAATTTGTTCCCTAGTTCGCTGATTACTATGTAATCATCCTTAAAAGGACAACTTTCTCGCTTCGAAAAAAGTTTTCCGTGTTGGGTTGTCTTTGCACAACGACTAATTACGATAGGACAACACTGACACTTTGATATATAGAACCGTTGATAGGTATACATTTCCCCTGTATAATGATATCAGTATCAAGGCAAGATACGACCGTTTAAGAAATTTATCAATGAAAATCTATGACAACTACCTCTCATGCTATATCGTTGTCGCCATCTTTGAATGACTTCACAAACCTAACGGACAACTTACAACACAGTGGTAATACAGTGACCGCCATATTGAACGTGAAAGTAGACGCGCGTAAATGTCGTCATCAAAACAAATCAATCCTTTAGCTAACGTTATAATTCAAGTGAAATATACTGTCAATAATCGGTTAATCACATCAATTATTTTATCTGGTAAAATTCTGTCACATTTATTAGGATACAGTCGACTTTAGAACGCTGTTTGTTTCAAATATTTTTTTCTGTCGTAGATTTAAATGTTTGTTTGGTCTGCTTCCGTTGTTATTGACCTGACTACCGTTGTTATGCTTGCGGAGAGATATGGGCAGGATCGGCTCATGCCGGCAACTGTAATCCGTTCGAGGGGATCTTGAGTAACGATAAGATCCGAGAATATTCGAATGTCATAGCTCTATGAAAAAATGCCGGAACTACTTTCCCTGTCAAACATTGTATTACGCCGTTTTATAAACCTGTCATTTTTGTTGAAAATAAATTAATTATGAAAATCAATCGCAGAATATTAAATCATAAGAAATGGATGCAATTTTATTTTAAATTTTTATTGCGGGTATGATAAAAGAAATCTTATTACACCTTTGAATGAAGCGGTTCGCGGATTCGTACGGTGTGAATAGATTTTTGTCAAACTTTAATATCTTATATGTCGTCGGTGTAAATGCAAAACCTCGTATGTCGATTCTTGCGATTTTCAAAGTACAAATTTGTGTACCCAGTTACTGACAATTCTTTCAGGTTTTGAGATATCTTACTGATCAGTATTGATGACAAATCATTTGTGAACAATATGTTCAAATTTCAAGTAAAACATTTCAGTTTGAGAAAAGATATTACACTTTTTTCCCTCCCCTTTGAAATTTTCAAAAAAAAAAACGAGATACGAGGTTTTGCATTTACAACGACAATGTACTAGTTCCTATGTTGTCTTTATTTAAAGCCTTTTCTACCGTGGGCGTTAAATTTAAATTGTTTCGCAATAGTTAAATTACAATAATTCAAACGAAACATAATGCAAAAATACACATCTCGATTTCAATCTATACGTATTCTAAGAGTTATGATAAAGAATGTGGCACATTGACCTTTTTATGGACTATAAACAGCAATTAACGAGAACACAATCTGGAAACCAGTTCAAATGCAGATTTATTGTAGTTTAGATTAACAGTGAAAGAAATTTATGCCAATGAAAAAAACGCTTCGAAGAAATGTCCAATATCCATAGATATATATCGTACTGTATATTTTTTATGATCGAATTTCCAAATCCTGATTAAATCATGGAATGATATATACTCGACAAAACTGCTAACGCATCACTCAGATCTTTGTTAATATTTTTTTAACGAATCTACGGAATACCTTCAAAATTTGCACATGCTGACTACCACCATTTGATAAGATATCTTTGAAATATCATAGTAAATGTTACAGTGTCTTGTAAAATATTGAACTTTTAATAAGGACACCCTTAATTCTAAAATTCATAAAGTCTGAAATTTGATTAAAATGGAAAATTCACGCATAACTTTCAAACCTTTTGTATTGGCTGAAAGAGTTTCTGTTTATACAAGTTACCCTTCAAAAAAACAAACCGACGGCTTTAACATTTTTATGGGCGCGTAATGTATTCCCACAGAGGCATTGTTACATCACTAGTGCCGTTGGTGTCATTGATGGCATCGACGGCGACGTAGGTTACGTAGACAAAAACTTATCGGTCTATACCTTATGAACTGTATAAGATGCAGTCTTGATAGTTCACACATAGACAGGCCCTAACAAGACCTTTCACCTGACACTATAAAATTTGACCTTGTGACCTTGACCTTGAAAAATTGACATTTTTTTTTTCAAAAAGGTGAGTCTATGCGAGCTACGTTGTCCCGGAACAGCCCTTGTTATGTTAGATAGTAAATTGATTTTTTCAGACTTTAATTTCACAATGAACCAGCTTTCAAAATCAATTCAAACAAAAATTATTGAAAAAAATCACAAGTTACAGGAGCCGAAAAACTGTTTTGGCCCCCTTTGGTATGACGCGGTCACATAAGAAAGAAAACTTAGAAATAGTCTTATGAATGAGTGCAGAAACTTGTTGGATAAACATTTGCCAAATTACAGATCTAAATCTTTGACAATAAAGAAGTTATGCAATTTTGAAAAGTGATGCGTTAGCTCTTTCGCTGAGTATATATGGTAGATGGATTTTGCATTCCCGATATGAAAGACTTTCAAAATATTTTCTTACCAAGTTAATGATTCTTCCATTGCAAATATCATCTGTCATAAGTCCTACGGAGACCATTCCTTAACTAGCCAGCCACTCACCAACCGCCATATATCTTTAGTTTTGGGAAGTAGGAACCTTCTTTTTCATTTTTTACTATCTAATCATTATGATTATAAACTCAGTGGCGTCCGAACCTACAAATGTGAATAAGGCTCAATTTGGATTTGTTTATATTATCTGAATAAGCCTATTTCATGCCATGAATGTAAAACGCTTTCTTGATATATATCTCTGTACCATAGATCAGTATCCCCCATTCTTTGAATATTTCCCAAAACAAAATCTGATTTTGACGTCCTCATTAGAAGAGACATGTGAAACATTGAGACAAAAGAAGAAATTGGTTATGATAGTCAATTTCTTCTTCTGTCTCAATATTTCCACGTCATTTTACACACAAATTCAATCTATATGAACACCTCTTTTGTGGTCTGTAGTAGCTTTTGGTGTTTGGAGTTAGACTACCATAAACCCTAAAATTGTGCTGTTTTGGAAAGGGCTAAATTACTTGATTATTTGTTTTGCACGACATTTTTTCCGCCTTAAATCCCCGAGGAATAATTCTAAATGACTCTGTCTAAAGTAATTATACATGAACATACATCTTATAAAGCACCTAATTCGCAAGTGAACTTTGGTATTATCTTATAGTAAAGTCAATGTTACATTTCCCCTTAATGTAATGAATTTACGAACATGCCAATGAAAAGTTCTAATCAATTTTAGAAACTCAATATAAGACCAGAGTTGGAGTTCTAAGAATTGGCGTTATCATTCCGATATCTGTTTGTCCATTTTCCTTTTTTCGTTATGTTTTTATTTCCTTATTTTCACTCTTCCAGTTGGACAGTAGACATCTTGCACCTAGGCTTCAATAAACTGCAAAATTAATGAGTAATTTCCACGTTTTAAAGGTACCTAACTGGTCTTTTAACTAACAAAGTCATGCCTTTGACGCTTTCTCGGAATTTAAATAAAATATGAAACAATGTATGCTAATTTTTCCTCGAAGTCTGTTTTTATCAAAAATGGCATATTCGATGTTATCTCTTAGATGAACAGTATGAGAAGACGTAAAGTCGCATGCTACATGCAAAGTGTACCTTATGTTGTACATATTTATTATATTTTGAATTTTGATAATTCTTGACATAGAAATATTACTGACGCAATCCCAGTTAAATGGGACAATTGATGTATCCGGCCTTCAATATGTTCTAGCTGCAAATAGTCAACATTATATAAATGACCTCCGCATTTATTTTCATCCAACACCTATAACTAAAAAATGTATCTATAATTTAAGTTTGTAAGAACTCCATCTCATATGAAAATCATGCGACAATCAAACTAGGGGGTACGAAAAACCGATGTCTCCGGGTATAAATTCTAACTTTCAAACCAAAAATGTCAATTTCAACAATAGATTATCCTAACAGAAATGTCCCAATCTTGTACATAAAACATAGAGCTCCAAAACGATACCAAGATTTATATAAAAAATGTAATCCAAAATTTGTAGAACAGCCTCGAGTCGTTGTCTCCAAAATTCAAAAACGTACGGGACACTTTCTTTAAAGCTAAGAAACACTGACATAAATCTACATTTAATACATTAATCTAGCATAATCTACTTTAGTATAAATATATATAATCAAAATGAAGTCGTATTTTGATATACTTTTGTCAATATTTTCAAAAAATCAACATCATTCTTAAACAATTTACCGTAATTTTAACTCCGTAACGTACGAGTCAAGAACTAAAGTAACTCTAGTTAAAAATGTGTAACTATAAATAGTTTAATTCTTCAAGTAAAATCACTATTCGAAGTGTCTTCAAATATGACAAAAAGAATTATGCCGATTACTATAATAGCATTGATACAGCAGGTCAAATAAAATTGGGTACACATTAAAAAGTGACGTACGAGTCCATAACGTTCGAGGCAATTTTTAGTTTTCAGTTTTTAAATTGCTGAAATGGAACGTTTCCTGTGCTTATTTTATGTGTTTTGGGTTCCTAAAGGACTCCAGTTTAAGCAAAATAGACTTTTAATGCACATAATAGACTGTACACGTACTCGTACTAGTCTCGTACGTAATTGTATTATGATTACGCTTAATTGATACTATTTTTACAATATTGAAGAAAGTTCCACAAAATATGCCAGTTTTTGTTGATATATATAGGAATATATTCATACCCATATACATTACACTAGATTGGTGCATTAAAATAGACTATCTCAGCGTTTCTTACCTTTATAAAAAGTGTCCCGTACGTTTTCGTATATTGGATCCATCAGAGGTAAGGATGTCTAGCAAATTTTGGATAACATTTCACTTAATTAAGAAGTTATTACACATACCTCATGTGTCAAAACAATACGAACATCTCAACTTTTATAAATTGAAACTAATTTGGCTAGGAAGTCTTAATTTGTAAAACAACACACCCAGATGGCTTATAGAGTTGTATTTATTTTCCTTTATTCATTTCATTACAATTTTTTTGACAAAGTGCCTGGCAAATGGATATTGCCTGATAATATTATGATTTGATTGAAAAGGTAATAACACAGAGGCTGTGATGTTAAAGGAAAGAAAGCATATTACGTACGGGACAAGCTGTAGTTACGTTCGGGACAGACCAGTTTTAAACTATTGTTGATTTGTAACAAATCATTGACCTTCCATTTCGGTATATCGATTAAGGGAATAACTCATTGCTTTTGTTTAACAATACGAGAGAAAATTAAAGGTTGTTTGGTGTATTTTAGAAGAGTTGGAAGTAGTCAACGTTTTAAATTAAAGGATGGTCGTTTTGAATTTTCATTCGCATAGGTACAATTCGCCATTTTCACCCATATTGTCAATTGATTCACATTTTATGAACAAATACTCATCAAAATGTATCGGATTTATTATTCTTTATGCATTACTTAATATGAAATTAGACACACATTTCACAAAGGGGTCTATTTAAAATACGTATTTTTTTATGCACACATTTGATCCTTTAACAGTCTATAAATCCAAAACTAAGCAAGCCCACTTGACAAAACAAAAGAAATTTGCGCAGAAGATGTGATCCAAGAAGAAAATTTGTCCAGAATGAGTGAAGGGTAAAATGAAAAATTTCGAAAAAAAATTAGTCAATTGTCCACTTTAACTGGGATTGCGTCTACTAATTTTATCAGATAAAAAAGATTTATTGATATGAATGGAAAATTACAAAACCAAAAAATGGCATGATACGAGTGAAAAGTTGTTGTCATTCGTATTCGTTGGGATGAGCAAAACTTAACGAAAGATTAAGGTGAGATATATAGCCCATAAGGCCGGTGTCTTCTTTGGTTTCGTTTTTTTTTTTTTTTTTTTTTTTTTTTTTTTTTTTTTTTTTTTTTTTTTTGTGTGTGTGTGTGTGTTGTTAAATGATATTTGAAACATAACCGTCCCAGCGTTCAATGTCCATTTTGTCGTCTGCAGCAACTTTCAAATTGGACCATCCTAAGTTTCTGTCGTTTTGAAAAGGCTTAAGAGATAACCATTTATTTGAATATGTTTTGCTTCAAATTTTCCATAACACGCAAAGCTTTACTAAATTCCAATTATGATATTATTTGCATGAATTTAACGATGCTCTTGCAGTAATCTCTTCATGAGTAAGTCTAAACAGTTCGTTTTGTAAATTAAAAGTCTAGTTTTTACATTGACAAAGCAATCATAAATCATATTTATTCCAACTTAATCACAAACGCATAATTGTTGGAAACCATAATAAAACACTTAATTGATATTTCTGTCAAAGCGTAATTGGCAAAGTCAAAATTTATTGCAATTCACTTAAGTTTCATCGCTTGCCTCCAACGAATGTAATGAATTTGTCAAATTATGACAACACGTTGTTCAGATATTTTGGTGGTACCGTCAATAGTATGAACAGTCGCGGTTATTACTCAATGTAGCTCCTTATGTTTCATTTTCGTTTTCACTTATTGTCTGAATCGCCCTCTCTATAAATTACAGTTGCGTTTTTATGCCCCCGATAGGGAGGCATCATAAATTTGACTTGTCCGTCCGTCCGTCCGTCTGTCCGTCTGTCTGTCCGTCCGTCCGTCTGTCCGTCATTCCGTCCAAAAACTTAAACATTGGCCATAACTTCCTTATTACTTAACATATTCGCTTCATACTTTACCACAACATTCTTTGGTACATTACCTTTCTGTAGGCACATACTTTGGTGACCTTGACCCCTGGATGACCTTGACCTTGAACATAGATCGGCCATAATTTAAAATCAAAGCGGTGTCGGGGGCATTGTCATCTTACAGTGACAGCTCTTGTTTTGGTAACCAGTATAAAAACAAACTTCCACTGTCTGACTGTGGAAAGAAACGCAGTTTTTATTGCTGTTGAGACGTTATTTTGTGTATGAAAGCTTATCTTACCTCGTGTACAAGTTAAACAAAAATGATTTCACATGCCTCTGCTTAAGCTTTTAATACTCCGCGCCTGAGTTAAAAAGTGCAAAAAGATTTTCTTCAATTCATTTTATATCCGTATATAATGATTTAAGTCTCGTTGGTGTAAGTTTGGCTATTTGAAAAATAATGAACATGAATATCATCGTGCAAACGAAATAAAAGGGTCGAATTGTTTTGATACACTTTGCTCGTAATCTAAATAAGTATTTCTTGAAACATGAACTAAAACGCGAATACCATATCTTCAGTTAAACCATTACCAGACAACAAAATTTTAGGCTGGTTTGAATTGCAAGAAGCTGAAGACGACATTTTAAATGTGAAGAAATGTTGAAATTTTATAACTTTTGGGGTAGAAAATATTGTCTAAAATGAAGAAATTGCTTGTCACAAGCAATTTCTTCATTTTTCACAAAGTTTTCCCAAGCCATTTCTTGTGAAGGTGTCAAAAGGCGTCACTGTGCAGTAATGAGTTAAACTGAATTCAGATTCATTCCACATTGAAAAGATCCTTTGCATATCCCTTGGGTTCAAGTATACAAGTAACGATTCAATGTTGGAGATTTTTATGAATCTGTATATATGTTGAGGGGCAAAAGCACCGAAATGTTAATGCTTCTGCATTCTGTTGTTTGGCTTATTCTTTCTACAAAGATGATGCACATTACCCGAGCTAATGGTAACTAAACGATTTCTCTTAAAGTGACATTTCAGAATTTTCTGTCATAAATTTTACTTTTATTTTTATCTAAAAGAGCATATTTCCTTATGAAAAATCTGAAAATTTCAAGCCAAAATATTGCGCCGTTTACGAGAAATTTACATTTTTGTGTTAGAATTGAACAAATTGTTGTGGACAACAGTTCGGATTTATATGCAATTTATCGATTATGTCTCAACTTTAAATGCGTGTTTCTCGCTTATTGGCAACAATTTAAAAAAAACTAACAGTATTTATACTCATAAGAATAACCAATCTTGGCATCAAGACATACTTTAAAAAATTGAAATTGGAATGAAATGTCCCTTTAATGACAAACGTGGATTGCGAACTTCACTTAATATGCAATGGTGTAATGTCCATTACAGTGATGGTGGTGGTGGTGGTGGTGGTGGTGGTGGTTGCTGCTGCTGCTGTTGTTGTTGTTGTTTGTTGTTGTTGTTGGTGGTGGTGGTGTTTTCTTATACTAGTCCAACTACACTTTTTGACGCACCAGCTAATAAATATTTTTAGAAACATTTTAGAAAAACAAATCACTTAAATGGTATACTGCAACATCTTTTAACTACTCTAAAAAGAAATCTGTCTGAAAATGGGTTGAAATGGATAAGATTGTGTATTTTCATTTTCTTTCGTACATTTATTTCCTGGCAGATGCCCCCGTACCTTCTCCAACTGGGGAGCGAACACCCACTATCCCACTCTACCCCAGCATTGCTTATTTTATATATGTGACCCGTCAAGCTGAAAGTGACCTTATCCGAACTACAAAAATCCAAATTTTGACAAACCTATCAGACTTAGCACAGGTAAATCAGATCCCGTATGCGAAAATGAACATATAGTAAGATAGAGAAAACATTCGGGATTTAATTTTTCACACTTCCTATAAGGTCCCTTTTAGCGTGAAGGGTCACATATGTAAATGAAAATATACTTTAAATAAAAGAGGGTGCGATTGGTAAGATGGTCATGATTGAAATCAAAGTACTGAAAGTACTGTCGGGAAGCACATTTGTCAATAATGTAGGCCTGTCCAGAAGTAGAGTACTTTGATAAGGTACTTTGATTATCCATTTGAATACCTTGAATACTTTGATTCGTAGAGCACATTGATTAGGTACTTTGATTATCCAGAATACCTTGAATACTTTGATTCCATGCTGCAGTTGTATCTATTTTTAGCACAACTGCATGCATATTAATCGTTCGTGTAAGCTTTGAATATATTTCCTAGTTCAGTAAACTTGATTGACCCATTTACAAGGAAGGCCATTGATCTTTGAACCATAATAAAGCATATTACTACGTCGATCTTTTCTTCTCTGATTAATTTAATGTTTCATTTTCAGTCACACAATTCAATATCTACACATAACTTCAGACTTACATATTGAATGTTCGAATGACTGTTACCTCATTAATCTTTGCTTTTGATAGAACTATTTATAGTGAGGAGGACAGGAAGATGTTGTGTGGTATGCAGAGAATGGTAAAGTACAGAGACAGGTAGCTGCAAAGAGAAGCAAATTTTGCAAAATTTGCTTCCAAAAATTTCACTGTTATGTACGTGCTATGATGCATTAGGATTGTCTATTATTAACGAATATATACTGAGAGGCAAAAGAAAGTATACACTTTTTGTTTGTCAATATCTCTCTTAATTTCCATCATATCGACTCAAATTTTTGTTCTTTTAATTTCTACCTATAAACCAATAATACAGTTTTGATAAATTTTACCTAGAATTGCTCGACTACCTATACTTATGCTACATGCCGATTTTGCAAAGTTTGCACGTGCGACTTAGTGGAGCATCAAATGTTACCGATAAACCGTGTATGATTTCTTTATTCTTTACCACAAAAAATCACAAATTTAAATTTTATCTAACATTATAACCCAATTCCCGGTGGCTGGTAGAAATCGACAAATAAGCCACTTTTTTGCATTAAGGCCCATTTGCCTATGACGCAGCATGATATGAAAGAAGGTTGACACTATATACACTTAGTCAGGTGTCTAGAAACATTCTACGTAAATTTTCAACAAAATCTGTCAATATATTTAGAAGGGGTTATGTCAGGTAGGTTGTTTTCATCAAGTCCCCTTTTGCCATGAAGCATCTTAATAGCGAAAAACAATTACAATGTACGCATAGTCTTAGGTGACTCGAAACTTTCTGTGAAAATTTTATCAAAATCCGTTGATAAATTTAGGGTTTGTGTCACTGTCGATGCTTGCATTTATTAATCGATTATATCCCCTTTTTCGGTGCCGCTGTATGCTATGGAAAGACCTTGGCAACGGAAGGACGAACAGAAACACGGATATGTGGAGAAGGCTACATCAATAAACGGCCACCTTCGGAGGCGATTTAAAGTCTTACATACTATTATGAATCGTTTATTCAGAAAACGTGGAATAACTAGGGTGTAAACTTATTTTTGCCTCTCGGTATATTTCCGACCAATTCTTGACGTAAATAATGATACTGTGATCATCCATCAATTAGCCAGTGACTAGTGGTACATAATGCCTCAGACCCAGGCTTATTTAGCTGGTCATGAAATTGATCATTATCTTTATCATTTACCACATGATTGCTAACTTATATGGCTGTTCCTTTCCTAAACATACATGTAAAATAGTTTACACTCTTCCGAGCAACCTCTATTACGTATAACAATGCTTTCCGTGCTATATTGTGCACAAATTCATGGTCTTTCTATATTCATTTAGTATTTTGTAACATATTTAAGTAAACAATTCGAATTATAGCTGTTTGAGATATATTTGGCATAGTAAGATTACACAAATACAAAATATCTGACATTAGCACATTTAAAGAATTTAGGGACAAAGGCGTCACTTTTATTTCTAGAATCGTTACTTGATTAACACAAAAGCACGTTGCAGATTACTTTCGGCTGAATTTAACTGTGAACATTCAACAGACGTCAGTGATGGATGTAAATTTGAAAAGCAAATTGCATTTAAATGAGTATAAAACAATTTAGATTTCAAGGTATTGGTTTTCCGCCAGTTAAAGTGCAACAGTATTGACATAGCTATTTAAAAGTAAAAAAAACAACAAATAAATGAATTGAGCAAATAACCTAATCAAAAACGATCATTGTAATATGATAGAAATTGTCGAAATATACATGTCGTCTAAACTAACTATTTGCAGCACATTTTAGAATAAGAAAGTGTCTTTATAGAATGGCTGATGTATACAAGTACAAATACTTGCAGTAATAATAGAAAAGAATAATTCTAGAAAGAAGCGACCAATTACTCCATCCATCTTCCGTAATGTGTTATTTATGACATAGTGACTCCCTTATCGGCATACAGATTATATGTAAAGATTATTATATACTCTTACCGATTTATGATAAACACTTTGATCTAGATTCTGTAAATCAAAACGCGAACTAGTATAATGTCTGAACACGGCGAGCATTGGATGGACATATAGATAGTACTTATTGGACTTACACTGGGACTACGTATTAGATAGAGGCTGTATAGTAGATTCTATGCGATATAAACGTTCAAAAGGCGCAGCGTTTGAGCGTTTATGTCGCGTAGAATCTACTATACAGACTCTATCTAACTTAGTGTTAGTTAACGAATGAAAACATACGCTTCTACTGTCATTCTTCAAACCACGCCTCCGACTGGAGCTACTATCGAGCGGATCTTACTGGAATTATATCATTTTCCCAAAAATTACATCTTTTTCCATAACTGCACAGGAAACGGGGGCGTGGCTATGTATATCCGTGACCGGCAGTGCGTTTATGTGAAATATAGCGCCGAAATTTTCAAATATACTGCAATTTCATCGGTCAAAAAACTAGGACGAACACTAAGTATTATTATACATGTCATTTCAGATGTCGCAGCTTTAGGTTTTATGACCATAAATTACATACCTGGTCCTTTTTAAATAACAATTCAGTAATATTTTATTTTTACCTGTTATATCTGTGTCCTGTGGTACAAGTCTTTTTGAAGAATGTTACGCTATATGCGAAATATGAACTCATTTTGAATAAAGGTCAGTGTCAGGTCAAATTAAATCCGTAATAGTTAGTGTTCGCTACCGGTTCAATAGAGACGGGGGCGTGGCTATATACAGACGTCACATAAACTAGCCGGTGGTCTCGATTATGGAAAAGCTATACTGCAATTTCAATGGTACAAAAATTAGGTTTAACAATAATATCGTCCCTTGACAGCCAGTAGTGGCTATCAGCAGTTAAATTTTAACTGCTGATAGCCACTTCTGGCTGTCAAGGGACGATATAGTAGTATATAGCTATCAATTTTTTTAAAAAAAAATATATACAGAAAGAAAGGACGTGTTGTGATAAGGGCTCAAAAGTTAATTTTCTTTAAATTTCGGGGGTTGATAATTCATCCAAAAATAAAAGAAGTAGAGATTATTTCGTAACATTTGTACATCGAAAATAAGTAAATCGGACATAGGCATAAAAAATAATACAGGAAACAGATTTTTATAATTAATAATTCCTACAATGTTCTGTTCTTGGTTCATTGAAGATATATACGCAATTTAATTTCGATATTGTCTGTGTAAAAATAGTTATTCAATTTCAAAGTATTTTTTTTTTTTTTTTTTTTTGCTTCTCATGTCTATCTATCCCCATCGAATGTGTCAGCCATTATCTCCAACATTTGGCCCTCTTCGGATTTTTTACACATACAAATTATAGATACTATGCAATCCTATCAATCCTCAGAAGTCAAAGTATATCTATTTTTTAACCCTTAATAATAAAGCCCAATTTTCTTCTACAACTTTTTCAAAAGTCTAATCTATTACAGACATCCAAATCAGAAATATTGAGAACAGCTTAAATATCTACTCTCAGCATGCGACGGAATTCATCTATCATAACATGAAACCATAACTGCAGCTACAACGCTCGTAAATTTAGACCGTAATTATTCTGTGTTGACAAATTCAACAATTAATATAATTTGTCTGAGGAAGTTACACTGAAAACCTACACATCACTTCAAAAGTACTCGATAATTTATAAGTTCTGGTTACTTTAATGGTTTGATTTTCATTTTATAACAATAGGCATACGCTTGTTTCAACGATAAAGCTGTTGTGACAGATGTTGTAACCTGATTCAACTGTTATTTTTTTCTTTCTACTGCATAGATTTATGGTACTTATAGGATTTTTTGAATTACGATTCTATGATTTAATATAAGTTGATTTCATTAAAATCCGAGCATTCTGATTGGTTGAATTTTCTTTTTCATAGCTCCATGATAAAAATGCCGGAACTACTTTCCCTGTCAAACATTGTACAACGCCGTACAACCTGTCATTTTTGTTGAAAATGATTTAATTATGAAAAGCAATCGCAGAATTTTAATCATAAGAGCAAAAACGTATTTTCTCCATTTATTAGATAAGACGAAAACAACTAATAGCAACTGGTTATTTTTTATGTGTAGTAACTGTTTTACGGTTAGTGTTGTTTTAATCATGTAAGTCTCTTATAATTCTATACGTGAATGGTCATGTACTCTTTAATGTCTGTATAAATGTTTGTAAATGATGTACATGAATGAGACTACAATAAAGATATGTATGTGACCCATCACGCTAAAAGGGACCTTATCGGATGTGTGAAAAATATCGACCCTAGCCTGTCTGTTCAGTCCGCACAGCCAGACTAGGGCCGATACTTTCCTCTCTTATATAATTTTCTTAAACTAGAAAGTTTAACCGATCTTGGCGTGTGTTCTTTTCCAAATACGCATTCTGGTTGGCCTCTGCTGGGCATGATGAACTTGTCAGAACTTGGGTTCTTTAACTTCTGATAAGGTCCATGAAGAAATGAATGGAATTTTATTGTTTTCATGAAGGTATGATAAAAAAAAATCTTATCACACGTTCGAATGAAGCGGTCCGCAGATTCATGAATACGGTGTGGATAGATTTTTTCATACTTTAATATCTTACTAGTTCCTACGCTGTCTTTATTTAAAGCCTTTTCTGCCGTGAACATAAAATCTAAATTGTTTCGAAATCGTTCAATTACAAATAATTCAAACGAAACATAATGCAAAAATACACATCTCGATTTCAATCTATACGTATTCTAAGAGTTATGATAAAGAATGTGGCACATTGACCTTTTTATGGACTATAAACAGCAATTAACGAGAACACAATCTGGAAACCAGTTCAAATGCAGATTTATTGCAGTTTAGATTAACAATGAAAGAAACCAATCCCAATAAAAAAAGAACGTTTCGAAGAAATATCCAATAGCCATAGATATATAGTACTGTATATTTTTTATGATGGAATTTTCAAATCCTGATATAATAGTCCATGAGCCAGACACTTTTTTGGTACCACTCGGAGGGAGTAATTCTAATTGCACTTTCTGAACAGCTTGATATATGTAGTTAACTAATTGATATGATAGCAGTCTGAAATCGGTAGCTTATGCTGAGAAAATCGCCGTTTTCTCAACCTACCCCATTTTCACATGTCCACAAATTGGTCAGTAGGTGCGATTTCTTTTGGAAGCATGTGATTTACCAAGAGGCTTGTCGTGGTTATTTTCTCTGTCAAAATATTCTTAAAACGCTAGTTTTGAATACTATTTAATCTGTTCCCAGGTATGAGGCCTCTGTAGGCTGTGAAATAGAAGACAATTTGTCGGCCCCCTACATCGAACGAAATGCACGATTTTTTCAAGTGAATTTTTCAATTCTTTGAAGCAGAAATGCAAGTGGCTACATATTTTTACACTTAAATATATTTTCAAATGCGTAGTCATCGATTCATGTAAGTTTCGTGACACAAAACACTCTGAAAAAGCTGTAAAAGGCAAAAACATTTGGTCGATTCGGACCCTGAAATGTTCGTACCTAAAAACTAAAACGCATATTATGAGTGTTTTAAGGCTTCTAACTGTCGCTAATCAGTTGACAACACTGTGCTTTTAACCAAAACAATTGGATTACCTATTAGGTGGCTATTTCATGCATATATGTGTCATATGAATATGAAATGGAGAACTTTATGTTAGGGCTACTGAATGAATGCTGAACTCAATAGCATTTTGACTTTTAAATGTAATGAAGGGCCTTACATGTTCAGTTGAATGTCCAATCAATGCAAATTAGAAAATATCTACAGGAAATATATTCAATTGCACAATATTCGACGGTTCGTAACTAAATTGAATGACCACATGAAAAAAATGGAGCTATACTTTACGCAACAAAATATAGCCCAATGCCAATATACGATTATACGATATATAAGGTAGGCCCTACATCATGTAGCAACCAAGGTAAAACCTGATAGTTCGCTATTCAATGAGCAAGGAATATGCGAAATAAATTTGCTGCTTCTGTCATATATAGTACAAAAACTCTCTTCGTCGGATATATTGGTCTTCATATAAATCTAATCATAACCCAATATAATACATGTACAATATAATGAGTCAGGATACGGAAAAAGGTCCCTTTAGGCTTTTGAGTCAAATATGGTTCCAAATCAGCCTGCGTGTACACGCAGTCTGATCAGGAACCAGTGCTGTTCTCCACTACATCCTTTATGACCTGTTGTAATTGTAATATAGCAGCATGGATGTCTGCCTGTCTTCACTAAAAGCATGCACTGATCTTGAAATGTGACTGACTCAAATACTATGAGGGACCCTTTTCCAGATTCGCGCTCAATTGTTTAAGTATGAAAGAATACAATAATTGTTTCTGATTTTAAGTAAGATTATATCATTCTCATTTCTTAAACCTAGTTTGTATAAACTATGGTGATTAGACAAAGATTACTTATGCAAAGAATGATAATCAAAGTGTACGGAGGGAACTTATGTCTATGTTAAAATAGAAATAAGATACAAAAGTCATGTAGTACTTTTGCAATTATATTTCGTTTTGAAAATATATTGCAGTGTTCATATGATAATCATTTGACTTAGATTTAAACTTCTTCTGCCGTTCATATGCATTAAAATGTGATTCAGGTGTATATGTGTTCTAGTTTTTTTGGCATGAATCGTAACAAAATGCATTAAGATACATATTCAAATGGTTGGATAAATCTTTGTTTTCATTTTGTAAAAGTCTGAAAGTTCTCTAGGATCCATATCACCACACAAATGTTAACAACAAAGTGATTGAAATATAATTGATAACTAATGGTCAAAGTGATTGAAGTTGTGGTAACAAAAGCAAATACAGCACCCCCTGTTTTTATAATCACAGTGGCGTAATTTTTAATCAAACACATCTCATTCACCCTCTCTTTTAGACAAATGCAAACGTTTCATAGAATCTGCGTTGTGAGCAACATATTAATCAGATCTATTTGAATTGAAACTCGATTTAATAATCCTCTAAATTGTTACCATAACTTGTCACTACTGGTGTGACTTTCATCTGTGTAGGAGAGAATGCAAGTTTGTGGTTGTTTAGCGATTTCGTTTATGATCCCATGCTTCAAAACAAGTCGTTTATGAGGGCATATCAAAAGTTTTTATTCTCGCACCTGCTGTATTTTTCATATAATAGTCCCGTAGCCTTTCCAACCCCACACACTCCTTCCACCTTGTTAACAGTTCACTGATATCCGAATTTTAGGAATCAACGTCTTGTTACCCTAACTAGTCTCCTCAGCAGCAGTCAACTAATCTTCTTAACTGTCTCAGTCTCACTGGAAGCACTTTTCCCAATATCAGATTGTTGCAAAAAAGGGGTAGACTGACTCCCCATAAACTTAGGTAATCTTGTTTAGCACTTTAAGCCTCCAGGACTAGAAACATTACCATGTGCAACCGTGTTCTTAGTATTATCCATTTTGGCCAATAAAACGGCCAAGCTCGTAGCAGCTAGCCATATTATCCTACATACAAAATATATCTAAAACAATCATTTACACTAAGGTATAAAAACCTTTACTACGCATTAACTTGACTAGTTACGTAAATGCACCAACGTACTTTAAAGTGCCGAACAACTTCGTTGTCTACATAACTTTATAATTTCGAAATTGTCATTTTCGTGGGTAATTGGACTTATAAATACCAACTGATGATGTATGACATTCTTCAACGTCACAAACCTTATTTTGTTTATAATTCAGTAATGATGTTTTTTTTTTTTTTTTTATCTGATTAAGATTAAAATACTATAATTTGTTTGTAAGTTGATAATGTCCGTAATGCAGAGAAATTAAATTTCATTCTGCCCCAACAGTACGCTTTTCAATCACCGCTTTATACTTCTTTTCTTACTTTAACACCTAAATCATTGGAAAAAAAATATTGATGCTAATTAAAACAGGTACTTTATTTATCAATGAACAGAGCAAAATAACTTTGTATGTTTTTTTCAAAGTTTTTTTTTTAAAAAATGATTCTGTCTAAAGCACCAACTGACAAATTTGCTGACGACTTAGATACATGGAAAATCTCTACCTCTGATTGACAATATTCTTTCATAAATTTATAACCGAGACCACTTTTATCACGATCCAATTCTCTGTCATATTTGCATATTTACAATAAATGAATCACATGCTTGAATAATATAATAAACGAACTTCAAATGTCTAATCTTCATAACTATGAAGTGCTCAAAAGTCACAAAACACATTTCCATGTTTTGCATACTAGATTCTTACTTTTTCTTTATATCAACATGTCTGCCTTTCTTCATTTGAAATACCAATTGCTGTAAGGCTAAATGCTAGTGTGATTTCGATTGTTTGGTTATAGTTATGGCCTTGCTCATGGCAGTTCCAAGCATTTTGGTAGAGGTTGATTAATATCAATTCGTAATTCTTGCATTACGTTGTACTTGCAATTCAACACATCTGTTTTGGTACCTAAATACTTACATTTGTATATTACTCTCTTTGTGTTATCATTGTTTACTTCGCATAAATAAATTTTGACTGTCTATGTACATTGTATAATAGTCCACGTAGTGATTCTTTCTTCCTTTCTAGCCCATTTTACTTACAGTATGCATCATTCACGAAAGAGTACAACTGAACTTTGCTATGTTGATTTGACATGGAATTAGGTTCTTTTTTTTAGAAATGTGTGAGCTTTTTCAACATCATTTGTATCAATGTAATCAATTTTATCTCTAGTCTCGTCGTTTATTTAACACTTTATTTTTTACTCGTAAATATTTCTTTTGTACTGCATTATATCTTGTATTCTAAAAGACTATACTGCTGTAGTTATATGTCCACGCTACAGAGTATAGAGCACTGTAGTGAATCCGGGACAACTGCATCTTCGTCCGTTAGTTTAGCGTCTTTCTTAAGAAATCATAGCCGAAGTAGGGTCAATACATATTCAGATGTCCTGGGTTAATGTTAATTCTGTTGCACAACAACGCTTTTAATACACTTAAGATGTATTTAATTCTTGCTGTCTCTCTAATTATAGATAAGTTTCATGACAGTTTTGCTGAAAATACCTCCTTTGTAAAAATGTATACGTACACACGAAAAGCGATAGCTTTGTAGTTAACTACACATGTTTCTTAATATGTTGTATATACAATATTTTTCATGGAATGCATGAACTTCCATTTGCAATCCAAGTTGTTGTATTAAGGCAATATATACGTAGAAAGAAATTGTACATATACTAGGAAACACTACCGATTTGCATGTCAGTGTTAACACCAGAAGTCCTCATAATTGTTTTTAAAAGCATGCCAATAGCCTACAATTTTTGTATTCATTGTGCAAATGTATCCAAACAAAAGACAAAAGACGAAGGTGTGCACTCTAGAGAGGCTCTTTATTTGTAAAGGATGCCTTATTCACTTGAATATCTGCATTGGATTTCAGGAAAAAAATATCATACATTATATAGAAGTATTGATAACCCGTCTTTCTTCACGAATCAACTGCACATTGAAAAACGTTTTTCTTCAATGCTTTATGGATGTACATTTGTCTGGACATGTATTCTAATGACTGTCCGACAGTAGAATAACATTAAATCAATGACTTTGTGTCATCCTGTCGAACCAGAAAAAAACAAATACAATATATCCGGCTTTAACCCTCACCCTTTTTTATCATGTGAGAAGCTAGCTTCTCTGCGTACACTTTCAAGCCAGGCCTAGTTTTCTACATGTTTATCATTAAAGAACTGTTTATAAGCATTATTCATTTAAATTGTTCGTAGTTCAAATTACCGGTAGTTTTACATTTAAAAAATGAATTGAATGTAAATGATAAGCGTTTATGCTTTTTTGACGGTCTGGTAGTGTAATGAGTGGCAACTAAGTCGGCATTGCTATCCATGCTATTTTGTTATATGTATATCTATTTAGCATCACCTGATATCAAAATACTAATTACAGACCATTTTCATTAGAAAGCGGACTTTACGTGTCCAAAAACACTATAATTTTCATTTTTTCCTTGTAATTCGTATCATCTATAGATAGTTCTCTGTGTACACTAAAATCATCCTTCAGATGACATTTTAGACTAACACAAGACCTTACAATATGCTACTCTGTACTGTATCTCGGTTATGAAGAAAGACTTTTGTATTTGAATGAGTTTAAGGGTTGGAGAAATGTATGTGTTGTTTTACCAGAAAACCAATGAAAATTTTGTGTGTAAAGGGTACCCTTGAAAAGAAGCGTTTTTCGGGGCATAAGCTACCAATCTGAGATTGCTATCATACTGAAACATAAAGTATAGATACCAGACTAATCAAAAAGGGCAAAAAGAATTACTCCCTCCGAGTGGTACCAATCGGCCAAAATTCGGGTCCTGGCTCATGGACTATAAATCATGGAATGATATAGATGGTAATGGATTTTGCATTCCCAATATGAAAGACTTTCAAAATATTATCTTACCAAGTTCCTGTTTACTATTTCTTCCATTACAAATATCATCTGTCATAAGTCCTACGGAGACCATTCCTTAACTAGCCAGCCACTCGTCAACCGCCATATATCTTTAGTTTTGGGTAGTAGGAACTTTCTTTTTCATTTTTTACTATCTAATCACTATGATTATAAACTCAGTGGCGTCCGAACCTACAAATGTGAATGAGGCTTAATTTGGAAATGTTTATATGAGCTGAGTGCGCCTATTTCATGCCATGAATGTAAACACGCTTTCTTGATGTATTTCTCTGTATTCTAGATCAATATAGTTCGTTCTTTTACCCTTTCCCAAACAAAATCTGGTTTTGACATCCCCATTAGACGAGACATGTGAAACACGGAGACAAAAGAAGAAATTGGTTATGATAAGCAATTTCTTCTTCTGTCTCAATATTTCCATGTCATTTTACACACAAATTCAATCTTTATCAACACCTCTTTTGTGGTCCGTGCCAGCTTTTGATGTTCGGAGTTAGACTATCATAAACCCTAAAATTATGCTGTATCAGAAAGGGCTAAATTACTTGACTATTTGTTTTGCACGACATTGTTTCCGCCTTAAATCCCTGGGGAATAATTCTTAATGACTCTGTCTAAAGTAATTATACATGAACATACATCTTATAAAGCACCTAATTCGCACGTGAACTTTGGTATTATCTTATAGTAAAGTCAATGTTACATTTCCGCCTAATGTAATGAGTTTATGAACATGCTAATGAAAAGTTCTAATCAATTTTAGAAACTCAATATAAGACCACAGTTGGAGTTCTAAGAATTGGCGTAATAATTCCGATATCTCTTTGTCCAGTTTTCTTATTTCTTTATGTTTTTATTTCCTTATTTTCATTCTTTCAGTTAGCCTACGATGATTCAATCAACTGCAAAATTAACGAATACATTCTACGTTTTAAAGATCCTTGTTCTTACGTTTTACGGACACCTAACTGGTATTTTAAAGAACAAAGTTATGCCTTTGATGCTTTCTCGGATTTTTTTATATAATGTGAAACAATCCATGCTAGACTGTATTTCAGAAAGTCTAAGAATTGAATAAATCACAATTCCTCGATGTCTGTTTTTATGAAAAATGGCATATTAGATGTTATCTGTTTGATGAACAGTATGAAGAGATGTAAAATCGCATGCTACATGCAAAGTATACATTATGTTGTGCACATTTATTATATCTTAAATTTTGATAAATCTTGACATAGAAATATAACTGTTTTTATCAAATACAAAAAGATGTTCGATTTATTGATATGAATGAAAAATTACAAAACCTAAAAAATGGCATGATACGAGTGAAACGTTGTTGTTATTCGTATTCGATGGGATGAGCAAAACTTAACGAAATATTAAGGTCAGATATAGGCCCATAGGGCCGGTGTCTTCTTTGGTTTCGTATTTCTTTGTGTTGCTAAATGATATGTAAAACACATATCACTGTAATGTCACGAGAATTATAAATACGTACCAACTTATTTATAGCAATGGTGTCCTATTCGTTTTTAGACCATCATAGATTCCGTTCATCCTATGTGCACATAAATTCTTATCAAGCTACATATTGATCTTTTAAAGTATTTTATGTTACCTATATTTTCCAAGACTCTCTCCGTTTGAGACGTCAGAACCAGAAATAGTTTTAGAAAGAATTGGGTAACCACTTTAGCATATAACGGAATCCAACCACCAAAATACGAAACCATAACTGCTGAGACAACGCTCTTAAATTTAGTTTATAATAATTCTGTTTTGACAACTTCGACAATTAATATAATTTGTCACAGGAAGCAACACTGAAAACCTACACATTGCTTCAAAAGTATTCAATTGATTATGTGTTTTGTTGGCTGGAATGGTTTTAAAATATTCATTTCAAAATAATAGGCACATGCAAAAATCAACAATTCAAACGATTTTATTATTAATAGGGTTGGTATACCATTTTCCAGAACTAGAAAAATCCCGTACTTATGTGTGTCTAAAAAAGGACCAACAGTACTTTCTTGTTGGATACTAATCGAATGCTTGTTTTAAGCTGCAGTTACGAGGTCTTCGTTTAAAGGCGGTGATTTGCCGTATACATGTACTTGATTTCTTATTCCAATATGATATCGATATGTTTTAGACGATACAATATTATGTTCCTACAATAGAAATACTAAGATTAATCTCGTTGCTTAAGGGGGAATGCTCCAGTTTCCTAAATTTTTCCCCAATAATAGAATTCATTTATATTTTGTATGTTGAAATTACACGTTATTACCAATTGAAAAATAAAATAAAAATGAATGGTCAGCGATCTTGTTTGAATTTTATAGGCATTCGTATCACATACCCCTACATCGAAAAAATGCACAATTTCTTGCACCTGTCCAAGGTCACTAAAATGTTAATAAAATGCTGTATATTCATCGTTTAGTCTCGAAAATGGATTTAAAGTAATGCCTTACATTTGATAAGAACAGAAAGTCCAAAATATGTACTATCACAAACGCGTAAATGTATAAAACAGCATGCTCGCGAGTTCGATTAGATTCGGTTAGATTCAACGATGCTGGAGTGTTTTATGTCAAAATTTGCAAATATTTGGAAATATTTCAAGTTCTACACAATAGAATTTGATAAAACTCTCTCATTGTATTAAGCAACATGTCCTGGTAATAATTCAAAAAGAAAATATATAGGTCAGTGCACTTATTAGTGAATTACAGCAATTTTCATCAGCTACATATGAATAAAATGACGCAAAACATTGGTAACTGCATACACACTTACGACTGTCTTGCTCTAAATAATCGATTTCCACCTTGAGGAAATCAGTTTCGCATAATAAATACACTTTTACCGTCGAAAATGGTAAAATGTAATGTTGTGATATATTATTGAAAATATGGTAGCGAAACATATTGGTACGAAACATTTAATTTACTACAGTAATGGCCGAGTGTTCCGAAAAACTGGAGCTTTCCCCTTAAACCTAATCACGAATCCCTGATCATTAGCGACCCGTAATAAAAGACACACTAATTAAATCTGTCAGTGCTAAATTGCCAAAGTCCGAATTTATGGCATTTTGGGACAGGGTTTTCCCCTTCAATTTCATGTTGGTCTTCCAAAGAAAAAAATGCGGTCTATTTAGCCATAAAACGCCATAATAGTTTTGGCATTGCTATACCACGCGGGTTTTCAAAAAACATGATAGGTGTTGCAGAAATACAGACATGTGCATTTAATAGCCTGAAAACATTGAGAGGAAATGATGAAATGATTGTAATCAGAATTATTTCCTCTGTCTTTATTTTCTAAATATGTATACTTTTCTGTAAGAAAGGTCAAAACCAGCGCTTGTTAAAAAGGGTAAAAACAATTATTCGAAATCAAACTAATGCAACATTAAACATTCTTTTTTAAATTATACTTAAATCTACGAGCAGAATTCACCACAGAGAGAAATTTGGCACAGTGATATTTTGCGGTCTATAAACAACAATTAAAAAGAACGTTATCTAAAATCCAAGTTCTGATGCAGATTTATTGCAATTTATATTCGAGATAAAAGAGTAGCAAATTGCCCAACATTGAGAACGCTTCCGGGAAAAAAATCAATTTTTTGTTTCAACAATATTAGATATTTGGTTTTCTTCAAAAAACGTCGTACGAGGTTTTTTAAGAAAAGCGACGATATGCTCTTATGCCGTTATGATTTTTTTAGAATCAAAAATACATGTTCAGATACACACAATTTTACACTGCTTTCTAGCTTGAACAGTCTAAAATATTCACGGTGGGGATTGTGCATGATGGGATGGATAACGAATACGGACAAAATAATCTCGATTCTGGTAAGTTTTTTTGCAATAACTTCCTTATTTGCGCGTCAATTTTCAAAAGGTTTGTTGCATGTACCCCGCCTTATCGAGCTCTTTCATCGGATGTATGACATATTAGATCAATCGTGGTACTTTTTCCAAAATATTGTCCCAACCGACCAGAAAGCGAAATGGTAACGACTACGGCCAAATTAACCACGCTTTAGGTAAGCATTTGTGCAATAACTTTCTTATTTTAGCGTCAATTTTCATGCAGTTTGTTGCATGTACTCCGTCTTACTGAGCCCTTTTCTCAGATGTATTACTTATCGGGAAACTCATTGTACTTTTCTCAAAAATGGATCCCAACCGACTGGAAAAATGACCTGGATTTTTTGTCGTTTTTCTGATCGGTTGGGATCAATTTTTTGAGAAAGTACAAAGATTCTACAAACAAGTCATATATCTGAGGAAAGAGCTCAGTAATGCGGGGTACATGCAACAAACCGCTTGAAATTTGACGCAGAAATAAGAAAATTATTGCACAATTTCTTACCTGAAGCGAGGCAAATTTGTCCGTATTCGTTATCCATCCCATCATACACAATCCCCACCGTGATATTGTAGTTGTATTGGGAAATGTTTAAAAAGCTTGCGACTTACCCACCGCTAAATAGGTTGTAATTTTGTATGCTAATTCGAACATTCATTATCAACTTTAGTTTAGCTACTGTCACGATATTAGGGCACATGTTCACATAATTTTACCCATGTAAACAATGGGAAAACATTCACAATCTCAATACAATAGCAATGAATTTTATGCTAAAAATAGATTGGGTTTACTGTTACGTTTTGATAGGCCGTCGGTGTTGTGATAAAATCTCGTAACTACGGCTTGAATCAAGCCGTAGTTACGAGATTTTATAACAACACCAACTTAAATACTATAGTTTGTCCGAAATTACGTCAATGTTCACTGGATAAAATCGTTTCCTATTTTGTGTGCATTGGTTCATATCTTGCAGGTGTACTTGGCGCATGGAAGATTCTGGTCATCATATGAAAACTTACAGTATATAGTGAGGTCAATATGACGTTGAAAGTTAATTTTGTAAACACGTGTTATAAAATCGTAACATAAATGTGATAATTGAAAAAAAGGTTTTGTCTCTGTTGCCTTTTTAAAGAAAACATAATTATTATTTGTAAGATTATATTTAACGGTATTAGATTTCTTAAGATTGTAAAGCACTTTTGAACGTACTCTCGTATGATAAAAGCGCTATATAAGTCTGGTATCTAATAATATACCATGTAAAAAAAGTTTAGCAACATTGACTTTGTTAATTGAAAAAATGTATTTTCTGTGATATTTATTTCACAACCGTTATATATATTTTAGCATATGCATTTACGCAGAACATTCAAAGGTCGCTTTGTGGTAACGTTAAATATTGTGTTAGAAACATTGTCTTGACGTGGGTGAGGGGTCAAAATAAAAAGTTACAATAGAATTCGGTATCGACTGTGCGGCCATTTTCAAGCAAGAACAACCGTGAAAAGTTTTCTAATCCACTTAAATTGTTTGTACACAGTATCAACATTCACTACTTTATCAAGAGATTGAACGTCATTCGCGTCAGTACGATCACGCACACGTCTTCCTTAAATGCACCGTATGTGCTCTATGGGTGACAAATCAGAAAGAAATGGATGATAATGGGAGTCCATCTGTGTTGTACACGCTTAATTTGGCTTAAAGCATTTAGGACTCTATACCAGTCAAGTCTGGTGCGTTTATGGTGTAGCGTCAGGGAAATTACAACGTATGATCAACGTCTAGTAACCGTTCATCTGTGGAGACGATCACGGATGGTAAGTGTGGATACTCTATATTGAAATTCTTGTGGAAGCCACTCGTAAGTTTTGGTGTTGATAAGGAACATCTTTGCCGTGACGTAACGAAATTATGACGGTCATCTTCTCGTGGCCTTTTTCTACGACGTCCTTGACCGGGACTATCTCAAACCACACAAATTGGATCACATAGCATCCTCAAATTGTTACTTATGCTTTGAGATGCGCAAAATTCAAAAAGGCATCTTATTCGCCGGTTCTGCCACGTAGAAACACATTAGCGATATAACGTCCTTCTAACGTAAGTCCATGGCGTAGTCCCACAGCGTTGCAGAAAATTCTTTTTAGTGGCCTTTTTTATGCTGGGCAAAGATGATTATGTTCACACCTAAATGTTTTCTAGAACTATGCTCCATACACATGAATACCCTGGTAGACATGAAAACCGGAAATGCGCACCTGGAGTGCGAGACGCACGCGATTGTGGTATCATCTGTTTGTGTTCTCTAGCTATAATCTATTGTGTAAACGGTTGATTTTATGTTAAAACAAAACTATTTTGGTTATTACAGATATTTACATTTTGTTGCAAAACTTTTTTTATTATGTATAATAATAATAATAATAATAATAATAATAATAATAATAATAATAATAATAATAATAATAATAATAATAATAATAATAATAATAATAATAATAATTATTATTATTATTATTATTATTATTATTATTATTATTATTATTATTATTATTATTATTATTATTATTATTATTATTATTATTATTATTATTATTATTATTATTATTATTATTATTATTAGCTCACCTGAGCTCAACGAGCTCAAGGGGAGCTCTTAGGGTCAGTCACTATCCGGCGTCCGGCGTCCGTTGTGCGTTGTGCGTCGTGCGTCGTCAACAATTTCTTTAAACATCTTCTCCTCCTCAACCACTGGGCCAATTCTTTCCAAACTTGGCAGAAATGTTCCTTGGATGACCCTTTTCAAAACTTGTTCGTGAATTTTTGATTCGTCAAAAAATGTGGGCGTGGCAGGGCGGGGCTTATCAGACTTAAAGAAATCATTAGGAAATTCTTCAAAAATCTTCTCCTCCTCAACCATTGGGCCAAATCTTTCCAAACTTGGCAGAAATGTTCCTTGGGTTACCCTTTTCAAAACTTGTTCATGAATTTTTGATTCGTCAAAAATTGTGGGCGTGGCAGGGCGGGGCTTATCAGACTTAAAGAAATCATTAGGGAATTCTTCAAAAATCTTCTCCTCCTCAACCACTAGGCCAATTATTTCCAAACTTGGCAGAAATGTTCATTGAGTGACCCTTTTCAAAACTTGTTCGTGAATTTTTGATTCGTCAAAAATTGTGGGCGTGGCAGGACGGGGCTTATAGAACTTAGAGAAATCATGTGAAAAATCTTTAAAAATCAATTATCAGGCTAATTTGAATCAAGCTTGGCAGAAATGTCCCTTGAGTGATGGTTTTCAACACATGCTCATGAATTTTTGATTTGGTGAAAATTGTGGGCGGGCCAGGGCGGGGCTTATCAGACTTCGAGAAATCGTAAGATAGTTATTCAAAAATCTTCTTCTCCTTAACCATTGGGCTGATTCTTACCAAACTTGAAAGGAATGTTTATTGGGTGACCCTTTTCAAAATTTGTTCGTGAATTTTTGATTTGTCAAAAAATGTGGGCGTGGCAGGGCGGGGCTTATCAGACTAAAAGAAATCTTTAGGTAATTCTTCAAAAGTTTTCTCCTCCTCAACCACTTGGCCAATTCTTTCCGAACTTGGCAGATGTGTTTATTTGGTGACCCTTTTCAAAACTTGTTCGTGAATTTTTGATTCGTCAAAAATTGTGGGCGTGGCAGGGCGGGGCTTATCAGACTTAGAGAAATCATGTGAAAAATCTTTAAAAATCAATTATCAGGCCAATTAGAATCAAGCTTGGCAAAAATGTCCCTTGAGTGACTGTTTTCAACACATGCTCATGAATTTTTGATTCGTCAAAAATTGTGGGCATGGCAGGGCGGGGCTTATCAGACTTCGAGAAATCGTAAGATAATTATTAAAAAATCTTCTCCTTAACCACTGGGCTAATTATTACCAAACTTGAAAGGGATGTCCCTTGGGTGACCCTTTTCAAAACTTGTTCGTGAATTTTTGATTTGTCAAAAATTGTGGGCATGGCAGGGCGGGGCTTATCGGACTAGGAGAAATCATGTGAAAAATCAATGGGGGGTATGATCACTTTCAGTGATATTCTAGTTTACAATAATTTAATTTGACATAATACTGACATATATATTTGTTTACAACAAAATTTATATTGTACACAATCAAATACACGAAGAATTCAGGTGAGCGATATCAGTGCCTTTCAGGCACTCTTGTTATTATTATTATTATTATTATTATTATTATTATTATTATTATTATTATTATTATTATTATTATTATTATTATTATTATTATTATTATTATTATTATTATTATTATTATTATTATTATTATTATTATTATTATTATTATTATTATTATTATTATTATAACAATAATAACAATAATAACAATAATAATAATGATAATAATAAACCACGCATTCGATGAAAGCCTTATTTGGAAATGTTTATGTGATGTTATTTTTATGCGTTGAATTTTAACCAGTATTAGTGTACCGTTTTTCCCTTATCCAATTTTGTTATTTCCTAAATTACATGTAGTGCAGATTTTTTTCTTGGCTGTGTTTTTCTAGCCCTGGGGAATTACTTAAATTGGCGTTGCCTTAAGCAATTATAGGATTATAGGTTTATATTAATCTTATTAAGGTGGTCTACCCCTAGCGCATCTTCGCTAGCCAAGGTTGAACCCACCTACGTTTGTATTCACCCTTGGCGGATTTAGTCCGATTTTCCTGAAATCGCGAAGCGCCGCCTAGCGGTTGTTCTGCTGGTTGTTTACGTCCATTTTTGATGACGTCATTAACGCGCGTTGTCTTTTGCGTCAAACGTCATGCGGATTATGTAAAAGTTAGCTGCTTTTTTGGTCGAATTGGTGAAAGTATAATAATTCGTCGATTAAAGTTAGGGAATTCCTGTCTATTGCAGTGAAATTCTTTGGAAAAATCGCCCATCTTCGCGTTTTTGAGTTGCAAATGCAATGCTTTTTCCCGCCCGTTGTCATGTTTTGGTTACTCATAACAAATGTGTCAGTCGACAATCTGATTGGTTCCAGCGAGACCTAAATGGAACGAATGAAAACGCTTTCCAGGAGGCCAAGAAAATCGGACTAAATCCGCCAAGGGTGAATACAGAAACGACGTTACGTCGTAGATGTCACCCTTGGCTTGCGAAGATGCCCCTAGCGAGATTCGCTCGAAGTCGGAATTATTCGGGCGACGTCGAAAACATTCAGCGGTGGAACTTTCCACCGCCGAATATTTACGACCGCGCCCGAATAATAACCTAACGACGACGCTCGAAAAATCCGATGTTTTATGAATTTCAAAATGGCCATATCACGGATATTCTTCTTTAATTTCATGTACTAAATTTATGGATGATTAAATGGAGATTATCGAATCTTTTTATCCATGTTTCGAACGTAATACTAGTACTTGTACGAACATTGTCATCCTTAAGACATTCCACCAACCATTAGAAATAAAAAAAAAAACTCAGTGCAAATTCTGGTGGCATCCGTGCACCATGGTAACGGAAATTGGCGAGGAATTTTGCCGAACACTTCGTGCAACTTCGGGCGGCATCAGTGGAAACGGACATTGACGAGGGTATTCCTCGTCAATGTCCGTTGCCACGGTTGTCGCCCGAAGTTGCACGAAGTGTTTGGTATCTAATGATGGGCGGAAACCTTAAAGCAGGACCAGTGTAAAATTTATAATCGTGTTTGTATTTTCTTAATTTCCAAATAAAACGAACAATGCGTTAAATGTCCGATGTGTAATTTACAAAGGAAAATTGCAATAGAGTATGCATCTGCAAACTTAATGCAAGGAGTTTACTTTTAATGGCGATTTCTATATCTTCAATAGAAATATACACTTGGTAGTTCCATGTGGTCCTTTAAATAGATATGCAATAAAGCATTAACAGATATTTATCTATTTTTGATGCATAGACAGTTCAACTCTCTGTTTCCTTTGGTGCTTTCCTTTCAAAATAACACCTTAAACACAAAAGAAAACAAATTTTGGTTTTGTATTTTAACTTTATTTCCCAGTTTATTTGGTTTACATCTGTATTGATTTTTGATCGTGCCAGAAGTACTTGTGCATACTGAAAATGCAATAGGAAATTATTTACTCTGTTCTCCGTCACTTTGACTCATAATTTCCGTACTCCGTCATTTGTTTCTTTGAAATCTGTGGGTGGTCAAAAAATACAGATGATACAAGAACCCTTTCTTAACCCTTTCCCAAACAACAAAAGTTTTGACTGTTCCAATTTGAAAGCTGCATCAGACGACAAAATGGTTGTTGAAAAAGATTTAAATTGTGTGATATAGCCAAGAAAATATTGAGGCAAAAAGAGAAACTGCTGGTTATCAGCAGTTTCTTCTTTTGTCTCAATGTTTTCTCAAGCCATTTATTTCTATTAGGGACGTCAAAACCATGTCTTGTTTGGGAAAGGGTTAAATTCCTTAAAATTTTCTAATGGTTGATATTTTCCTTTCAACATTTGGTTTCTTTAATGGCTCTGCTTAGCCGGTTTCACTTTTATATGTGCATATATTGATCTTCAAAAACTGTTCTTGGGTCACATGAGGAGGAGGAGGATAAAGTCTTCTTTTTCTACTTCTTCTCCTTCTACTTCTTCTCCTCCTCCTTCTACTTCTTCTTCTCCTCCTTCTACTTCTACCCCTCATTCTCCTCCTCCTTCTTCTTCTTCTTCTTCTTCTTCTTCTTTTTCTTCTTCTTCTTCTTCTTCTTCTTCTTCTTCTTC
Source organism: Fragum sueziense (assembly GCA_963680895.1). Taxonomy (NCBI): domain Eukaryota; kingdom Metazoa; phylum Mollusca; class Bivalvia; order Cardiida; family Cardiidae; genus Fragum; species Fragum sueziense. Next base: position 6,678,513 of record OY804604.1, read on the forward strand.
TTCTTCTTCTTCTCCTTCTTCTTCTTCTTCTTCTTCTTCTTCTTCTTCTTCTTCTTCTTCTTCTCCTTCTCCTTCTTTTTCTCCTTCATCTATTTCTTCTTTTCTCCGTTTTCTTTCCCTTCTTCTTCTTCTTCTTCTATTTCTTCTTTTTCTTCTTCGTCCTCTGTTATCTTCTACAGCTTCTTCTGTTATTATTATCATTATTATTTTTTATGTGTAGTATTTAAACTGCTAATTCTAATGAATTTTTGTGGTGTTGCAGCACTGAAACCTCCACATTAGCGTTGCCGGTATTCAACGTATAAGAAGCGTACTCGGCGTATGAGAAACGTACAGTCAGCGTACTCGACGTATGAGTAACGTATGTTTAGCATACCTCTAGCGTATTCAGCGTATGAGAAACGAATGACGAGCGTAAAATTCATACGCTGGCATACGCTGAAAATTTTTGTGCATGTTCAAAAGTTATTTTGGCCCTCAGCGTACATCAACGTATATCGACGTACTCCAGCGTATGAGTAACGTATACCAACGTACGCCTAGCGTATCTCCAGCGTATTTCAGCGTATACCAGCGTATGCCCAAAAAATCCATACGTTACTCATACGCTGGCTTCATACGCTGTAGTGTGACTGGGCCTTTAGGTTATACTCTAATGACTAGAAAATGAAACAAAATATGCTAGACTGGAATTCAGAAAATCTTAAATTTCAAATAAATCTACGTTCTTTGATTAACAAAGTCTGTTTTCTCTCACAAATGGCATGTTAAACGTTATCTGCTGGATGAACCTCAAAAGACGATGTAAAATTGCATGCCACATGCAAAGTGAACATTAAGTTGTACATATTTATTGTGTTTTTTATTTTGATGCCATTTGATAAAGAAACATTCAACAAAATGATCGTATGAAAAGTATATAACTCATGATAAAAGACCTGGCAGAGCATCTCAAGCTATCAGCTTGAGATGCTCTGCCAGGTTATTTATCGTGAGCTATAATGCCCCGGTATATAGGCCACGTCAATATTCGTCAGGGAAAAACAAAACGAAACAGTATCAAGGACCTTACTTTTATTTTCAAAATTTGCTGGAATATGATCAGAAGATTAGATTTTGAACAAAATTTGCGAACTGTGATAATCAAGAGTTGGAACTCCTTGCGTCACACTTTTAGAGATCACAATTTCCATTTGCTTTTAATTTGTCCGAAATACTGCGATTTACGCAAGAAATACATTAAGAACTTTTACCTTAATTGGCCAACTTAAAATCAATTTGGACTACTTATGAATATTAAATCAACAAAAATACTTAACAATCTTGCTAAGTTTATCTATGCTGCAAATAAGGTACGCGCACTTAATTTGCCGAATAACTAAACTATAGCAATTCTTACAAATATACCTCATTCTACACAACTATCAAATTTATATCTTCTCTTGGAAATGTAATTTGTATCAAAATGTATGCTATAAACATGCATATTGTTGTTTCATGCTGAATAAAAATGTCATGTTAATTTTACCTCAAGATATCCAACCTTCGACTCATCCAATTTATGTTCGGTTTAAATGAATTGAATGTTATTTCACTTTTTTTGTTGCTCATCAAGTACATTTACTATTATAATGTACCAGATAAAAGGTAAGGGTTTGCTCGTAACGTATGCGTTCTAGAAAAGAATGACATAATAAAAGAAGAAATGAAACATTTAATGTATTTTCGAATGAAGCAGAAAAATTGCTTGGTTACATAAATGTGAGGTTTCTCCATTTGTCATTTAATAAATATTACATAAACTTATTTAGAAATAGAAACAAATGACATAATGCTACATATGCGTTGAGCAATAACTGTGATATATTATCTTTATCAGCGTTTTCCTTCGAAAACCTCGTAACTGCATCTTGTTTTAAGCTGCAGTTACGAGGGTTTTCAAGAAAAGCGATATTATTATGATTGATGTTTGTGTTGTGGGAATTTTAATGAACCGGGATCTAGAAAATCCGATCTTAATGGTATTTGAAACTAATACATGTATTTCATTGCTATCTTTGAAAAATGTTGTAACTACAGCTTGAATAAGCTTAGCATTTACACGGTGTATAATCACGTGACTTAGAATTTCCGATTATCTTCAATAACTTTGTCAATACTTAACCAATTTGAATTCGGTTTGAAGCAGAGAAGGTTGAAAAATGTCAGGAATAGCATGGCCGTTGTAGATTTTTAAAGAATCAACTGATAAAAAAAGTTATTGAAGATAAACCAGAATTTTGGTTTATCTTCAATAACTTTTTTATCAGTTGATTTTTCAAAAGTCATTCGCGTCCATCTAATGCGTGACGTCTGTCCACAATCTCTGCTTCAAACCAAATTCAAATCGGTCCCGTATTAACAAAGTTATTGAAGATATTCAGTAATTATTGCATCAAATGATTATCCACCGTGATTTATAATTTTTTTTTGTAACTTTACTACATAATTATAATGTTAACCATAGTACAAAACAATGGTCAACTAAATAGGACATTTAAAGCAACGAAAACAAGTTGAAGTACAGAGAGATTGAAATAAACAATAAGACAACTAGTTAACATTCAGGGCATGAAACGCCCTGGTCATATAAATCTTTCTAGACGAATTGTCTTAACCTTTTTTCCAAATTAGACCTGCTCTTGATGCCCATAATATGAGACTTGGGAATTATCAAGACAAAAAAGAAAATGTCTATCAGCAGTATTTCTCCTGTTTTTGTACTATTTAGTACCTGCTACAATCGATCTTTATCAACCCATTTCTAGGCGGCAATTTTGTTTGACCTGTCCAAAATAAAAGTTGTTGCAACCGAGAATGTCAAGTGAATAGAAATTTACAATTTCTGGCCTTGCTGGGTAGAAAATTTTGTGGGAAATGAAGAAAATGCTTGTCACGATGTTTTCTAAGCCTAAGGTTATTTTGTGGGTGGTCAAAAAGCGTCAATATACGGGAATGGTTTAACGTACATTAGTTGTCTTAAGGTAGTTCACCCCTAATGAGATTCGTGCGACGTCGGAATTATTCGGGCGCAGTCAAAAACATTCGACGGTGGAATTTTCCACCGCCGAATGTTTACGACCGCACCCGAATAGGTCCGCATACGAAACGACACCGCTCGGAAGAAGCCGATGTCTTATTAATCTCAAAATAGCGACATTACGGTTATTCTACCTTAAGCAACTTTCAAATCATTGGAACGGCTAAAATGGTTGCTCTTCTGGAGATTGTTCAGTTTCTAATTAATTCAATGGTTTAGAACGAGAAACCCAGAGTTTATTTATTATTTGTTTAGCCTATTTTCACACTATTTAGTATTCAAGGAAAACGACAGTGCTTTCAGAGCTAGCAGCATGAAAGCCATCCGTCACTGGATTGTTTTGTTTGTTAACCCTTTCCCAAACAAGACCTGGTTTTGACGCCCCTAAAAGAAACAGCTTGTTAAACATTGAGACAAAAGAAGAAACTGCTGATAACCAGCAGTTTCTCCTTTTGCCTCAATATTTTCAGTGCTTTATTATGCACAAATTCTATCTTAAACAAGATCCATTTGTCGTCTGCAGCAGCTTTTTTAAATGGAAATTTTGAAAATTTGCTGTTTTGGAAAGGGTTAAGGACGAAATTGCTTCCGCGGGAGGTCACTGCGAAACTTTCACATCATTTTGAAACCAGAAGAACAAAGATTGCTCAAATTAAAGTGTTTGGAGGCTAAATTGGAATATTTTCCCATTTTTAATTCGATAAATTCTCCGAACGGTCTAAAGTACTAAATTATATCTTACTTTTTTCGCCCGAAGCCGATATAATGGACTGTAGACTTGGTCATTCATTCATTACTGTACCAGATCAGCTATAATATCAACCAAGTGATTGATGATGTTCTTATCGTCGCTTTTCTGCAAAAACCTCGTATCTGCAGCTTGTTATAAGCTGCAGATACGAGGTTTTTGAAGAAAAGCAGCGTTATGTTCTTGTAAGTTTTGACTGGGTCTTATTTCTGTGACCCACCGTGTTTTAACCACACCTCAAACAACAAACTTTCATACAGATCTCACGACTTGAGGTTTTATTTATGACATCTCTATAATTTGTCAGCCCAAAACCGGTCTGTGGACTCCAACTGTAGCCTTTCACTTATTATTTCATCAGATCATAAGGTCATATCCACTACTAATAATTGATCTATGAAGTTCTTATATTATGTAAGTTTTGACTATGCCATTTATCTGTGCAGTGTATCCTTTAATCCTTTCTCTAACAATAACACTATTGAACATTTAAGAGGGGAACTAGTTCTATGTTTTCAGTTTGGATATAAGTTATGAAATAACTGTCAACCAGAGACTAAGTGCTGGACTTTAGATGCGGTCAATTTCTTATTATTCTGTCAGATGTTCCATCATTTTAAGCTAATTGATGGATGCGTTTCTTATATAATGTCATTTCTGACCAGGGCTACTCTGTCTTAAATATGTGACCTGTCGCCTTAAGACCTTTCCCCAAATAATATGATTTAGAAAGGACTATTGTAAGTAACAGATGATGGTAATAAATATTATAATGTTTATACGTGTACTAAATATGTATGTATGTGTTGCTGTTGCTGTTGTTGTTGTTGTTGTTGTTGTTGTTGTTGTTGTTGTTGCTGCTGCTGCTGTTGTTGTTTCTCAATCCCTGCAAAAGTTTTCTTGTTTGGAATTCTGGGAAGATCAAAGTGGCTAAATAAAGATTCTTAGATTCACAACCAATATTCTATCAAAACAAAAACGGAAGAGTAAGATTTCATGGATATGAATACGAAATTGCGCAAGTCATATATAGCATAGAAGAACCAGAATTTGGTGCTGACAATAAGTATGAGCAGCCAGATTCCAAGATCAGGTTGTGCCTAGATGCAGTCTAGCCAGCATCCATGTTACTCTCAGATTGTTGCTACAGACCATGTGCAAGCTTTTGGAGAACAACGTGGTTCCTGTCCAGACTGCGTGTATACGCAGGCTGATCTGGAACCATGATGTTCTCAAATGCTTTGTGGGACGTTTTTCCAGATCCTGGCTCGTATCATTTTTTCCTTCTTTTTTTTTTCGAAAGCGCTTTTCAAACAAGGGATGATAATTTATCAACTCTGGTCTCTTTATTGTTTTAGATTGTTTGTTATTACAATTCTCAGTTATTGAAGGAGACATATTTTCTTTTTATTGCGTTATTCAATATAATGAATTTTTACATCCTATAGCCGCAGTCTATGTGACTTGAGTCTTTTTTAAATGAATTTTGTCTTAAAAAGTAGTAAAAAGCCCGGGCGAGTTAGATAAAGCTCGATCACGCCGACTAATCTCGATCACCTATGCAGACCGAGCTCGATCCATTCTCGATCGCTTGGTGGAGATTATCAGATCGGCTATGAGGAACCTAACATAACGAAGAATGATTCAGTGTTTCAATCTCAGTGAATTTTGTGCTAAAAATAGACTCGGTTTACCGTTATGTTTTGATCAATAATCATAAAACACTTATTGAAGTAGGAAAATTGTTTAACACTGAAATAAGAGAAAGAACTTGTAATCTATGTAATATTTCCATTGGCGACGAATAGCACAATACTTTTGAATGTAACATTTTCAAAAAATGCGGGAAAACTCTTTTTACCTCAACTCAACTCAACTCAACATCTTTTAATCGGCATGTCGGCACTTGTTGTGCCTTTGGCCAAAAGAAAACATTTACAAAATAATACATACACATGCATGAAAATAGCATCATACAAACAATTTCAATGACAAATAAACAACAACAACAACAAACAAACAAACATAATTTGTAATAATTATCATTATTCTTCATGCGTGTGCATTATAAGAGCATATGCTCCTATGATGCAACCGCAGCTTGTTCTTTTAGTATATTGTTTCTAATATATGTTGCTTCCGATAAGTAATTGGCGACTTTAACCTGTATTTTCTTGCTTTTTGACGTCATCAAAGTATTGAACATGTTTATTGAAGGAAAAGAACACTTTATATATTTATTTCGACATTCGCGTAGTTTTGGACAGACTAGAATAAAATGATATTCGGATTCCACATAGTTATTATTGCACATTTTACAAGTTCTTTCTGATCTCTGTATGTTATTATATCTGCCAATCTCAATTGCTAGTCTATGGTCCAATATTCTAAATTTTGTAAAAAGGGTTCTGAGTTTATCGTTTTTAATATTTATTAAATACGATTCTAACTCAAAATTCTTTTTAAAATATTGATAATAGTTCAGTCTAGACGATGCGGAAATGTTTGAAAACCATTCTTGTATAAATTGATCTGTAATACGTTGCTGAATTAAAGGGAAGTAATTTGTGTTAGAGATAGAGTCATTCCAAATATAGTTTAATCCTAGATTGCATAACCTTAATTTAATTTTTGAAATCCAACTTGTTTGAACATTAATTAATCTTTGTTCTATATCAGCATAAGTACGTTTAAGTATGTTCACTTGAGATTTGCGGATTTTTAACCAATATTTTAAAGATCTTTGAATGGCAATTATGGAAAGCGGGAATCTACCCAACTCACCTAACACTGCATCGTTAGATGATTTTTTGCCTACTCCAAGTATAATTTTGCAAAACTTAATATGCAAAGAGTCTGCTTGTTTATAGTCATATATTCCCCAAACCTCGGATCCGTAAAGACATATGGGGGCTACTAATTTATCAAAGAGTGAAAGTTTAGTTTTGATATCCATCGGTACCAACTAAATACACAGAAAAACACAATGTATGTAAATTTGAATTACTATTAAATAGGAAAACAAATTAGAACTTACCAACCTGTGTAAATTTATAAAAATGTTATAGAATATTTCTTTTTTTGTATTAGTTAGTGATAACTATACATGTATTTGTCTATTTTTTTATTCTTACCAAATAGATATGACCTCAGGGTAATTCGAGTTGAAACTCCCGAAATGCAACAAAATTGATGACTTTAAAAAATGAAACTTCCTCTATACAGAAATCGTCGAGAGAAAAGAAGAAAATGCTGATAACAGCGCTTTATTCCCTTCTATCGATGGTTCACAAACAAATGACGTCAAAACCAGTCCATCTGTTAGGAAAGGGTTATACAGCATTTGTCGATTTATTCATTTATTTATTCATTTGATTTGTACATGAATGTATGCCTCGTTCACATTTTGTTTTATGTTATATTTACCTCTTGTTTTCTGTAATTATTGAACAGAGTGAATAAAGAATTGTATTGTATTGTATTGATAAACCGTTGATGTTGTAATAAAATCTCGCAACTGCAGCTTGAATTAAGCCGTAGTTAAGAGATTTTATAACAACACATACGAAATACTATTGTTTGTCCGAAACTACGTCACTGTTAACTGGATAAAATCGTTCCCTATTACCAAACTGTAAATGCATACTGTAATAGAAGCGTACAAATAGACTAATATTGAGCCTTGCCTCAACTATTTACGTTTAAGAGGGGTGTTCAATAAGTTCCGTTACGGTCGATGTAACTTTCTTATTTGTACTTATTTTATATATTTTCGTCAACTAGACAACGCATCAGAGTATACTTTATTTGAAAATGGAAGAATATTTGAAGTCGTTAGATTATTGTTGAAAATATCGTTGTCATGACAACAGAGGGGTACTGAACGCGGCCCAATTCACAGTTGTATTTTTTAAAATGGCAATAGCGGGAGCATCAGTCGATCAAAGATGCTCAAACTATTCAATCCGGTAGAAGACATTCTTCACTAATCAATTATTTTGCGCTACTTGCCGCGGGTAACGTCACTAGACGTCAATGACATAATTTTGTTTTGATGCGCATCTGTTTTTCAACATGGCGAAACGTCTTTTTAACGAACAACGCTGTAGGATCTATTTTGCGTGCTTAAACACAAAACAAAACAGGAAACTTTTCGGTCACTTTAAGAGGCCTACGGTAGCAACTGCTTGTCGAAGCAAAAATGATATTTGTGGTATTACAGATTTACAAAAGGGCATCAAATCAGCACTAAAAGGACATCGATTTAAGACACAATGCAATTTGCAGCACTAAACAGGCAAATTGCAGAGTAAGATTAATCCTATTTCAATGGAACATTTGATAAATGGGTATCAAGGGCGTAGAATTGTATCATAAATAGGGCGTTTAGTTTGAAAAACTCTATTTGAAAAGTAAGCTCTTTGGTTTGTTAGTCATAATCAATCGGTGCAATGATGCAGTGAATGTGACGTTATGACGTTGACGTCAAAAGTTGAGCCGCTTTACAACTAGTGTGTTCCGTAAATTGCCTATAACTTCGTAGTTTGTTTTAGTACTAAATTGATAGTCATACCGTGCATGTAAAATTATTTTTAATGTATGATTTGAAAAGTTCATTATTATCAAATGTGTTGTTGAAAAGTTATGAAGGCCGTATAATGGAACTTATTGAACACCCCTCGTGTTATAACAACGAATGATTCAGTGATTAAATGATTGATTTGTTATATTGCGTTTTTATTCACCTGAAAGGGTGTGGCTAAGCCAAAAGGTTATTCGACGAGTTTACTTCTCGATACCTTGGTTAACATAAGGGAAAAACGTGCGGCACGAGCATGAAAAGATTTCGAAATTGAAAGACTGTGCGATTGTAAAACGTGTTATTAAAAAACCTCGTAAATACAGCTTGATTCAAGCTGCAGTTACAATAATTTGCAATAACACCGACGATTTACCGCTAATTGAAAACGCTGTTTCTCCTCAATCTTCAATGTAATAACCGTTTACTAGGCTCCGCCCTTTCTCCCGAAAAAAATCAGAATATATCTTCTGTTGAGTGCTGCAATTTAATCGTTTTCAAAATGGAAAATTCTAGAGTGTTCGAAATCAGATTATCAGACGGCAATTACAAGCATAGAAAAAATATTGTGCGAAATGAAGAAATTGCGTGTCAAAAGCAGTTTCTTCATTTTCCACAATGAATTTTTGCATTTGCGTGACGTCAATAAGTTTCATTAAGTGGAAATGTGGTTTGAAAAAATAAAACGTAAGGCAATATGATGTCGAAGCGTGCAATATGTAGCCTTGCATTTGGTCCTGCCTCAATGATTTACGTTACACCATCAAATTACTCCGTCGATTTTGGAAAGATTTCCTGATTTATGTGATGCACGTTAATTGCACGCTTTTGCGTGTCTGGAAGCATTAAATTATCATGTAATGTATATCAGAAATGCACGTGTCTTATGCTACACAGTTTCTCCAACTTTTTATTCTTTCTCAAACGCAAAAATATAAACTTTCTTTGATTAAAAATACTTCTACGTGCAACATTCGAATGTGTAAAGAAAGATTAAGCTTCGGTGGCATCTTATACTATGTGAATTGTCATAAATCGACTTATCTGAATTTAATGTGGTTTGATAGCATAATGTTCCGTAGAATTGCCTTAATTGCATCAGTACCTATGGAATGAGAAGTGTTATTTTATCATTATAGTCGTATAAATAATCAAATGATGCGTCAAATCAGACGGGTCAATCTTTCGTATAATGTGACATACTCAAATATGAGTGTTTCTGTACATAGAAGATGATATTGATACTATTATACTAACAGTATCCCCGAGTCAGGGTTCGAACCCAAGACAAGGACTTCGACGCTCTCACGTGTACACATGGGTTACCATGAGCAAAGTGTGGAAGCACCGTTGTATGTGCATGTACGTTTGCTTCGAAAAAATATTACGGCAGCGGTAGGATTTTATCCCTGGAACCTACGGTGTCCTACCACTAGATCACGGCACCTCCACATCTTAAAATAAACAGCATATTGCGTTCATCCCAATTCAAACTGCTTGTCGGCAGTAAATGCCATGGCATTATGTAACAACGATGTTTTCGTGGAAAGCAATGTGGCATTATAAAGACAAATGAATTGTCTTGGATTTAAATGTTCTCCCGAACGTCTCGACAAATCCGTAGTTCGACGCCTGCACTTTTGTTATAAATGTAAGAAAGGCGATGTGTTGTCGCTTATTGATTTTTGTAAAAAAGTTCTACCTTTATGGTTAAATGTAGCAGATAAATGGAGAGAAATTGCTCGAAATGGGCAATTTTTTCTCTCCTTTGTGTGCTATATTTCGATTATCATATTCTCGACCAAAGAACTTAATTATGTAAACCTAATATCCACAATAATATTTTTCTTTTAATAAGGACGGGACCAGATTTTAATCTTTAGAAAAGCAGTATGAGCGGAACCATGTTGACATACCGAGTGCAAACTACTTGTCTTTAATTTTGAAAATCCCGACAAATTAGCTTATTTCCACTAAGACACCCCCCACACACACAACAGCCACCGGAAACCATGATTTGATAACAAATATGGCAAATCACCGTTCGTTGCCATTGCATGTGGGATGTTTTGCTCGGAATGGGGTCAGAGCCTCGATCTGGTATGAAGAAACCGTATGATATGTTGCTAGTTTAGTAACAAATTGGAACCGTGTTTGTGTGTATACAATGTTAATTTCCCATAAACTCATTGTTTGCCACCGGAAGCGGCTCATGGGTATGGACTAAAACGATAATTGAAAGGGGTCAATTCAATGATTTCTAATAATATGCAGAGATTGATTGATATGATAATAGCAAATTAAGATTTGTACATCTACAAGCACAAATATAGTGAAATATGAGAAGAAAATATTTATGCCAGAATCCGGAAAAAATGTCCCTTAAGGATTTTGAGCCCAACATGGTTCCAGGTCAGACTGCGTATACAAGCAGTCTGGTCAGGAACCATGTTGGTCTGTAATAGCTTCAATTTGACCTGCAGTAAATTTAAGATGTCAGAAAAGAGCCTTAAAAGACTGCACTTGACCACATGTTGATCTAGAAAAAACTGTTTTTTGAAGTACTGTAAGGGACGATTTTCCATTAATTTTTTATCAGCATATATACACGTGGCAAAAAGTAAGTTTGGTTACACTCAGCCTTATCTAATTGTAAGGTCATTTAGGCCAGGTTCTAGGAATTGAGGAGTTCCTACTGATTAACCCTTTCCAAGATAACGATATTTGTAGCCTGGTTCAAAACCAAAGCATTTGAAGACATCACATTTAACTGATTAAAGTGACATTTCACATTCATTTCATTTTTAAAGTATGTCTTGATACAAAGATTGTTTATTCTAATGCGTAGAAACGCTGTCAGTATTTTTATGCTCCCCGAAAAAATTTCGGGGGAGCATATACAATAGGGAGAATCACGTGATTGACAATGGTATTGAACACGAAAAAATGGCGACGAAATGACCGCTTCGGCGTGAAAATTCAAACTTTAGAAAGGTATGTATTCAATCTACGTAGCTTCTCAGACAAACCACCTATCCTAAAGTACCCGCTATTGTCTATGGTTTTCATAGACACCCAACTTTCCCCTATCCGTTCGCTGTATTTAGAGAACACTTAAAGAATATTTCCGAAATTGCGAAAATTTTGGATGTATGTTAAGCACGCCGCATCTTATTTACAGCTTTATTTCTTACCCAAAGAACTCTCTGTTCACTTGGCATATTTCCAGACCATCTTTTATCGATGACATTTCATGCTAGTCCATTTACAAGGTCTGTGTTGTCTTCGTTAAGCGTATTTACGAAAAAGATGTTAAACACACGTGCAGTGCTGTAGTGTTTGGCACGCAGAATTCTTGTGAGTGTAATGTTAAACACGCACACACTTGCTCGTGTACTAGGGAAGACAAGGATATTGGACGAATTGGTTGTTTATTCATAACCCAGTCTGATAGAAATCCGGTGTTAACTTACAGAAAGTTCAAACATATGACAGACATCGTACGGGGTAATCTTTTATGAATTTGGAAAAAAACGAAATCGGCTATATAACATTATTGCTCTAACTAATTAAATCTCTTGTTATATAAAATTCTCCATAACAAATACGTGCAAACAAAATGATTCTGAACTGAAATGTGATGTCCTCGTTTCTTAGTTTACGGTGTATTACATAGTATCTTATATTGTATGTGTAAAAAATCGGAAAATTATAGATAATGGTTGACAAAGTGGGTGGGGTAAAATGAAATGTGAAGCAATATTTTACTTTGAAGTTCAATCACTTTTTCTGTATCGATTCTATCAAAATGAAATTTTGCATGTACTTTCAATAGACCAAGGACAGGATATTTTTAACGAGCCATCTATCATATCAGTTTTTTTAACTTCTGTATTCGTTCTTCTGTCAATTTCAGATTTTGCTTACTTTTGAAGTACTCAATTTACGAAACCATTTCTACAACCTTTATTTTTGTATAAATTGTTACCGGTGTGATTTCTTGTGAAAAACTCTAAAAATAAGTCCAAAATCCGAATTTTACACAAGCAAATAAAAGATAGTATGTAACGGTAGTAAACCTATCAATCCACAGATTTTGACGAAAATCTAATAATTGATTCATTGTTGCAACCCATCCTTTTGAGAAAGTCATTCAAGCTCTTTTACTAGTAGATCTATTGAAATTCTTCTTGTGACAATCGAGATTGGACCTGTAAATTAGAGTTTTACCACAATCACACACATACTCTCTTCTACCTTCATGGAATTCAAGGTGATCTTTCCTGGTGTGTCTGTAATTTGTCGTAAAAGAACACATGTGTCATGTCACGTTTGACTCCCTTCTGTGATCCCTCTGATGTAATCGCAGGGCACAGGCCAGGAGTAACGAATTTTCACAAATTTATAAGTTGCATTTTTATTTCCTTTCAGCATCATGTTTCCTGTGCCAGAAATTAAAATGTTGATTTAAGAATATAAATAAAAAATAGAAGGATTGTGATTATTCGAATTGATTTCATCTGGTTATGAATTGTATATTAACTGAGTTCCTGCCATGACCTTTTTAAATGTTTCTTCAATAGTGAAGCACTATCTAACGATGATTTACTAGGTGAAGCTCGGTACATTGGAGACTTATAATGACTTTTTTTTATCTGAGTTTCCGATTTTGAAGGCGTTGCCTGCTTCCTTTTGATTCCAGACTTTTGACTTGCGTAAAGAAAGCCGAGACTTCTTTCGAGTCAATTTAAAAATTGAAGAAAATTGTAAAGGTATAATGTTAAAAGCAGTTTAAAAAAAGGTAACCGTTTTATCAGAATTTCACATATAGATTATGAACAATCCACTTAAAATCCGGTGTCTGGCATGAAAGTAAAATATAGTATCATGTAAAACCTTGTTTATGATGTAATTATCTGAAGAAAAAAATCTGACAGGGACAAATAAAGGGTTATCTTCTACAATATTTTCTTCTGACCAATTAAAAAAACACTTTCAATACTCTGAAAGCGATTTTGACCGTAAACTAGGAAACGAAGACATCACATTTCAGTTCAGAATCTCTGTGTTTACACGTATTTATCATGGAAAATTATATATAACAGGAGATTTGATTACTAGTAGTTAAAGCAGTTATAGCCGATTTCGTTTTTTTCCAAGTTGATAACAGATTACCCCTTACGATGTCTGTCACATACTACTGTAAGTTAACACCAGATTTCAATCGGGTTGGGTCATGAATATAATCAATTTGTCCAATATCCTTGGCATCCATATATAGTACACGAGCAATTGTATGCGTGTTTAACATTACATAGAGGATAATCGTTTGTTTCAGTGTAAGATCGATTTATATTTCATTGAGTGAACAACAAAAGCTTTATTTTCACGAGTGGCGAAGCTACGAGTGAAAATGTAGCTTTTGTAGTTCACGAAATGAAATATCAATCGATCTTACTCGAAAAACAAACGATTATTCTATTTCTTTAATGCAAAAATTAGACGAAATGCAAACATTTTATGACAGATTTTCTTAAAGCGCGTCATTTTGCACGTGCCTGCTATGCGACGCTTATGATGACGTCATTTATTTGGTCCGGCTTACATAACGTCAGAGAGGGTGAAATGAACGAAAGCGGGGCACAAGCTTTTGATAATTTCACTGGATAGGCAGTGAGTTTATCAAAATGATAATCTACCGTTATTTCCCGATAATCCACCGAAAAGCATTAATTTAAAAGAAAATCACAATAATTCGGCGTGCCAAACACTACAGTACTGTACGTGTGTTTAACATCTTTTTTCGTAAATACGCTTAAAAAAGACAACACGGACCTTCTAAATGGACTAGAATGAAATGTCATCGATAAAAAATGGTCTGGAAATATGCCGTGTGAACAGAGATTTCTTTGGGTAAGAAATAAAGCTGAAAATATGGTGCGACGTGCTTAACATACATCCAAAATTTTCCGAATTTCGAAAATATTCTTTAAGTGTTCTCTAAATACAGCGAACGGATAGAGGAAAGTTGGGTTTCTGTGAAAACCTTAGATATTAGCGGGTACTTTAGGATATGTGGTTTGTCTGAGAAGCTAAGTAGATTGAATACATACCTTTCTAAAGTTTGGATTTTCACGCCGAAGCGGTCATTTCGTCGCCATTTTTTCGTGTATAATATCATTGTCAATCACGTGATTCTCCCCATTGATATAGTCGCCACGCTGTCCGTTCGTCCGTGTGTCCGTCCGTCCTTCCGTCCGTCCATCCGTCCGTCCACAGCCATATCTCAGCAACCCTTGGACCAAATTCAATGAAACTTCACATGTGAACTCCCTGGGTCAATACCTAGGGACCTTTTTCTCCGTTTGTAAATTTAAGGCTGCGTCATGGAAAAAGGGGCCTTAGTGTAAAAATTAGTTTTTCTCTTATTTCTCTTCATCTAATGGGCAGAATTTAATGAAATTTTGTGCTCATGTAATAAATAGGATGTTCTAGACCATATTCTATAAATAATGTGTGTACAAAAAAGCTGTCATGGGAAAAGGGGGCTTATTATGTATGATAGTTTTTATTTTGTGACAAACACTTATTCGGGGAGCATAATCCGTCTGTTCAATACCTAGGGACCTTTTTCTCCGTTTGTAAATTTAAGGCTGCGTCATGGAAAAAGGGGCCTTAGTGTAAAAATTAGTTTTTTCTCTTATTTCTCTTCATCTAATGGGCAGAATTTAATGAAATTTTGTGCTCATGTAATAAATAGGATGTTCTAGACCATATTCTATAAATAATGTGTGTACAAAAAAGCTGTCATGGGAAAAGGGGGCTTATTATGTATGATAGTTTTTATTTTGTGACAAACACTTATTCGGGGAGCATAATCCGTCTGTGACGGCTCTTGTTGAAGTTGTTATCAATAAGCGATAAATACTTCTTCAAAGTTAAGACAGAAATGACAAATTCTATATACATCTGAACTGTTGTCCACAACAATTTGTTTAATTTCAGCACAAAAATATATATTTCTCGTAAACGGTTCAATATTTTGGCTTGAAATTTTCAGAATTTTCGTAAGAAAACATGCTCTTTCAGATAGAATAAAAGTAAAATGTATGTAAAAAATAATCGTGAAATGTCACTTTAAAGCTTGATAGAAAATTGAGAATTTGATTAATAAACTATTTAACATTTATTGAAACGTATGGGATGCACGTCATCAATATTTTCTTTGCGTCCTTTAATGTATTTCTAAATATGATTCTTAAAAGGCGTTTCTTCTGGGAGAGAGGGTTAAATACTTCATACTTTGAAGGTGATAGTGCATGTAATTAAAACCTGTCACTTTTTATTTCTTTGAATAAAAGATGGCATTTTAATGGGATTCAATGAGAAATGCTATTGTCATGACTGTACCACCTGCAGCAAACTTGTTTTGAAATAGATAAAGCGATTGAACTATTGTAGGAAATTGATCTAAGTTAAAATATTGCAGAATCCTTTACCAAACAAGACCTGTTTTGATGCCCAGAATAGAAAATACATTTGCATAACATTAAGACAAAAGATGAAAATGCTGCAAACAATGCGTTTTCCTACACAAAATGTACAGTATACATCATCTTTCATCAAGTGTAACCATTCCAAAGTTTTGCTTTCATGGTTTGAAGGAGTGTGCCACAAATTTGATGACCTGCTGAGGACTGCGAATTTACAGGTAACAGAATGTGGGAGATATATAACAAGAGGTCACAATATTATCTGAACTTCCTTGTGAATTTTACAGACATTGCCACCTTAACCCTTTCCCAAATGGCAAGAATTTGGCGCGGTCCAATTTGAAAGATGCTACGTACGACAAAATGGATGTTAGAAGATAGAAATTGTGTACATAAAATGTTCAGGGAAAATTGATCTGATTGGTCGAGACATACATTTGATTTAATATCAAAATTTTCTTCTTCCGCCTCCATCTTTTCGCAAGCATTTTTATCAAGGGCGTCAAAACCAAGCCATGTTTGGGAAAGT
Organism: Fragum sueziense; assembly: GCA_963680895.1. Taxonomy (NCBI): domain Eukaryota; kingdom Metazoa; phylum Mollusca; class Bivalvia; order Cardiida; family Cardiidae; genus Fragum; species Fragum sueziense. The sequence continues at coordinate 6,694,941 of OY804604.1, forward strand.
GTAAACCCTTTCCCGAACAATACATATTAAGAAGATCCCCATTTAAAATCTGATGCAAAATTAAAACAGTTATGATGAAAATAAAATTTGTGTAAAATGCACGCTGCAATATTTTGATGCAAGTGGTGAGAGAACTGTCATCAACATTGTCTTCTTTTACCTCTTTACTTTCTCAAGTTGTCTGTATCCGGTACATAAAAAGACTTCTTGCTTTGGGTAAAGGTTAACTCCAAGCTACGGATATGATAGAATAGAAATATTTTAAGATGCGTTTAATCAATAATCATATTCATTAAACCCCTTTCGATTGTGCTTACTGAAATAGTCTCGTCAAGATGATTGAAATGAGTACCGATATTAGGGAGTTCGGATCGGGAATGGCGGATTAAAGTTACATCACTCTGTCTAACCAGAGCTGTGAATACTATATAAGGCGGTGTTCTTCTGGGTGAAATCATTCCAACTTTCGGGAAGGTAAGACATTATTGCTATTTTCATACTTTAATATTTAATTTATATTACATACATTCATACATATATGTACATTTTATAGCAATTGATCGGCAATAAATTGTCTTTGTCCATTTAGGTCTTGCAAAGACATAAATATGCAACATATAAACATACAAACAAAAGCAAATGGGAAAAACAATTAGGACGAAGAAAAAAAATACAGAAAAGGTAGAAAGGATCGAATAAAACAAGAAAATGTAAAGGTTAAGAAGAGATTAGATCTATATGAACTTTGGGAGCTGTTTCGTGATATCGTGATAATTAGAAAAACGTTGTCAATATTTTTTAGCTAATTGAAATTGAGTGTTTTTTTGTTTTTAGAAACCATTAAACTGTAAATATATATTTATTTGCGTATTTCGTCATATTTAGGACAGCATAAAAGAAAATGATATTCGGATTCTACAACTTTTCGATGGTTTTTGAATTGTAGATTCCCCAAATTTCAGAGCCCTATAAGTGTATGGGAACTATCATAGAATCTAATAGGGATAACTTACATTTTATATCAAGGTTTGTCTATCAAATAGCGTTAATAAATTATGGTAAGCTCTTGAGGCTTGTTCGTGCAGTGTATTTACTACATAATTCATTTTACCATTGTAATGAAGATTACTTCCGAGGTAAATAAGATTGTCAACTTGTTCAATAATACTCCCATTTATATCAATCTTAGAATCTTTACCTTCATTCCTGAAAGAAAAGTGCAAAGATTTGATTTTGCTATTTTCATCTTTACCATTCTGACGAGTACCTACAGATATTATCTTTTTCTTTTAACTTAAAGCTACTAGTATTTGTCGTAAATAAAACAATAACTAGTCAATTTGATTATCATTTACATATTTGATTCAGATTTCAAAGGAAAGTTAACACAGTGGAGATTGTGCATCGTAGGATGGATAACGACTGCAGACAAAAATAATCTCTATTGTCGATTCCGGTCAAATATTTTGCAATAACTTTTTTTTCTCTGCGTCAATTTTCAAAGGGTTTGTTACATGTATCCCGCCTAACTGAACTCTTTCCTTAGATATATGGAATATTTGTTTTGTTTTTTTTTTTTTTGTTTGTTTGTTTTTTTTTTTTTTTTTTTGTTTTTTTTTTTTTTTACCTTTATTTTCAATATAATATACATAAACATAATAAACTTAGATGAAATATTGGTGGTAATTTAACAAAGATATACATAGGCATAGTATTGGTGGTATTCTAGCTACTAGATGATAAATCTAATAAATCATTTGATATCAGTTGACTGTATGGTATCTAATTTCATTGTGATTTATAAAAACATTACCGTTTCCTGGTATGAGGTATAGTTGAGTTTGGAAATCATTGAGAGACAGGTAAAACCGTTGAAATTCAACGTTTGTCTCTCTCTCTCTCTCTCTCTCTCGATGGTCACCTTTCATGAATTTCACACACTTTCTTTATCAAAATGTACCTTGTTATATCAATATTCGATCGTCTAATTTCAGGGTTATCTAACTCTTTGTTGTTTGATGAGGAAGTAGTATAGAAATGATTTTGTTGATAAGCATAATATACAGTCAACTGTTCAATCTTAAATTTAGCTTTACATATGCATATGTGATAAACAGTTTTTATGTTTAAACTTATTCTGAAAATAAAGTATTGCTTTATATGGAAGAACGAAATATGTGTAAATATAAGCAAACAAAAGATAAACAGAGAAGAAAAAGTTTAAAGCATGCTATAGTTTGAAGTGTGTTATTTGGATCGTACTTTTTATTGATCTTGTACCAGTCTCCCAACAATTGCCCAATTTTCTTTTTTGCTCTCATTTTTCTGAGTTTGCTCGATAATTTCAAAGGCTTGTTTAAGGTGTCGTTTGAAGCCGTTTTGTGTGGGTAGAATCTTTTTTAATTTGCTGTTGTAAATATATCGTTTTAATTCTAGGTTTAAGATATCAATTTTAGGTTTGTTTTCACAACCAAGTAAAACATCTATACTGTTAAGTTGATAATTGTAATTAAGTTGGTTTAGCTTTTGATTTAAAAATTGGATTATAGGTTGGATTTTTGTACATTCGAAGAATAGATGTAAAAGATTCTCTTCGTTTGTAAGACAAAATGTGCAAGTGTTGTGATCGGTAATGTTCATTTTTTGTAATAGTGAGTTGGTTGGAAATATCCTGTGTACAATCCGAGTTTGTAACCATTGGATAAAAGTGTCATTGGTTAAATGGAAAACATTAGAATACACTTTTTTCCAGTCTTTATTAATGTTATTACATTTTGATAGCCACTTATTTTTACTTGTTGGAGTTTCTTCATTATATATCAATGTTGAATAAGTATATTTGTTAACACTAGATTTTGTTATGATGGGAAATATATAGCTATTCATAGAAGGATTGTGACATTGATTTAAATATGTAAAATCGACATGAACATGCATCTTTTGTAAAAAGGATTTAATCGCGTTTCTTATGCCGTAATAGTCGAGAAAATTTAGTTTACCGTTAACTAAATGATTAAAGTATTCAAATGATTTAAAGTTTCCATTTTCCGTAAAAACGTCTTTAATTTTAATTAATGACTCCGCTTTCAAATAGAGTTTTGTTGAAAATATATTTAGAATCGATTGTTATTCCTTCGTTGTAGAAAATTGGTGCATGCAATATTTGAATTCCATTCTGAAATCTAAACTTTTCAATATATGATATGTACGACTGCAGAACATCTATCCAGAATGCATTTTTTATTTTCTTCATTAGAATTAAACCATAGAATTTTCCGCTTTTCATTAGTTTATTAATATCAATACAAATATTTGCTAGGCCGTGATATGCGGATTCTGGCTTTAGTATCAAATCTTTTAACCATTTCAATTTCATACTTTTTATAAAACTTACAATGTCTGGTATTTTTAGCCCACCTTCTTCATAGTCTTTGATCATGATAGAAGACTTAATTTTAGGTCGTCCATCCCAAATGAATTCCGTAAATAGCTTGTTTAATTTGTTTAAAAAAGATGCAGAAGGGGTCGGCAAGCTTATAAAAAGATGATTTAATAGTGGCATTAAAAGGGTTTTAACGACTATAATTCGACCGATTGGAGTAAGTTTTCGTCTTTTCCAAAAAGATATACTATTATTTATACTAATCCATTTTGTGTCGAAATTCAAAGCGACCATTTTATTTAGATCAACGTCAAATAAAATTCCTAATAATTTAAATTGTGTATCTCCCTGTGTATATGGAATATTTGTGCAACCCATTTACTTTTTTTCAAAATTTGATCCCAACCGACCAGAAAACGAAATGATAACGACTACTACGAAATTAACCGCGCTTCGGGTAGGAATGTGTGCAATAATTTTCTTATTTATGGACAAGAGGTTTGTTGCATGTACCCTCCTTACCGAGCTCTTTCTTCAGCTGTATGACCTATTTGAAAACTCATCACACTTTTCCCAGAAATTTATTCCCATCGACAAGAAAAACGATCTGAATTTTTTGTCGCTTTTCTGATCGGTTGGGGTCATTTTTTAAAAAAGTACAGACGGTTTCACGTAAGTCAAACATCAGAGGATGAAGTAGTATTGTAAATAATACGTTTTATGCTCCTTTTGAAATAATAAAGTGCAGGACTATTGGGCCAACCGTATTGTCTACCTGCATAAACCTTCTGATGTTATACTTCATGTATTTAGGTGATATGTTTTTTGTTGTAACTATGACAAAAAGCCTCCAATCCAGCTGATCCTTGGGTGGCCGGATCATCAAGGTCGCTTTTGCAACCTTGATAATCTGTGGCATGTTTTTGTGCCCACCTTATTTTTCTAGTCTACAATTCTTCTCTAGTCATTCTTAGCAAAGATTATTGTTAGGGGGGTGTGGACGATGAGTTATATGTATTTGTTTAAGTATACCCATCCCCCCCCCCCATTTTATGTAATGGATTACGTTAAATGTTTAGTCATATTATAAATGACAATTTTCAACATAATTGGTATTTTGTTGAAAAATAATAAGCTACAGATAGGCTGGATCTGGATTGGAAATAAATTGTACTGTGCAATATGTGGTACTGTATAGAATACTTGACAAATAGAATTATGGGTTTGTTGATTTATGCTCATCAGTTGCCAATAGGCACTTAGATTTGGGAGTCTAATTCAAATGGAGAGCATAAAAGAGCTCAGTAAGGCGGGGTACATACAACAAACTGTTTGAAAATAAAGTTTTAGTCGGCTTCGAAGCAGGTTCTTTGAAAAATCTCCATTTGGCTACCGGGCTTTTTTACATGTACTTGTGATTGATTTTTCGTCTTCTCACGAACCAGCCAATCAATTAAATCGGAAGTTTATAAAAACGAATAGGAACGTCAAAGATTTGGGGAATAACAAAATACGTGTCCCACGCTTTTCTGAAATTTATAAACAAACCTTTAACCTATAAAACATGTTATTGTAGAGACGCATGTGCAAATCGTCTCGTCAATATTACATAAAAATACTGATTATCATCAAAATGGTTTCATTTTGATCTTTATAACCTATGATTAGTAAATCGATAAATGTTTTATCGTTTGGCGGGATTCAGAAAATCGTGGGAGCACCACTATACATTGTCCATTTGGAACAATATGAAGAAACTATTTACTGAGTATTTTATAAAAGTGTTTTATTGTATTCCCTGAGGAATAATATCGTGATATTGTATTTACTTATGTCATTATTATTATCATAGATTTTCATTGTAACATTGCAGATATTGGAGATATGAAATCCAACATGACTTTACATCTACTAGCATGCCTTCTCCTGACAGGTAAATTTTACAGGTGGTGTTAACATGCCCATATGAACGGGTGGCTACAGGACTAATCCTTTCCTAAGGAGGCCAAAAATGCGGACTTTTTTCCTTATTTTACACTGAACAATAGGGAAAATTCAATTCAGCCCCTCCAATATTCGGACACCGGCTCGGATAGGGGTTTAAGTCGCCCCATCCCTACCCCCGTAATAAATTGCTTCCTACAGGCGTGTCGTTATAAAATTCGGGTTTATTCACGTTTTGAGGTCATAAATTCACAGAGACCCAAGAAATAAGCTACCGCTCTCGTACGAAGTTTTAGTACATGTAGTTTGTGGAACTCTCTGAATAATAACGACCGATAAGTACGTTAATTGACGCTATTATTGCAAAAAGTTAAAAAAAAATCGGGCGATGTGATATAGATGTGTAATAAAAATGACAAAAAAAGCCGAAAATATCGACCGACACAACCCGAAAAATTATCGGATTTTTCTCGGTCTTCGGCTATGAATTCCCAAATAAATCTGGCATGCATTGAACTGAATTCACAATACTTATATTTAGAAAATTAATTTATACTCCTCACAAAAAGTTAAGCAACAAAGATTCTTTTATTTCTCAAATGTGTTTTATCACATCTAATGTTCTATGTTTTATACAATACAAAGTTGGGGTCTTATTACACAAATTACCTTAAATGATTGGGAAAATCATCAAACAATAACAAAGTTACAGATCCTCAAAAACCGTCCCGACGAAACAATGGTGCAAAACGTCACTCGCCAGCAGTTCAGAATGTGTAAAAAGTTGTTTTCCGGCCACTTCAGGCCATGATCGAGCATCAAGTACCTGGTATGAGCCCTACGATGTTCAACACACGCCCGAACACACCTTGGCATCAAGCAGATTTGTCTGTCTAATGTCCGTTGTGGATTGATCCTCCATTCTGTCTGCAAGACCTGTTGCAGTTCATCCAGAGTCTGTGGGCGAACATGTTGACCATAGACGCGCCCTCAACGAATGTCCTATGCATGTTCTATCGAATTAAGGTCTAGAGACGTAGCAGGCAAGTCTATATGTCTGATGTTGTTGGTCCACATAACTTAAATCACAGTTCCAGAACGATAGGGACGGGCATTACCATCCATTAACATAACAGTTGGATCTGTTTACTGTGCCAGAAGGATGATAACAGGCGTGATGATCTCGTAAATGCACCTTACACCAGTCATTGAACCTCGTCTGATGACAACCAGCTCTGTTCTGTGGCAAACACTGATACCTCTCCAGACCATCAAACTCCTATGTTCATATTGGTCGTGTTCAGCGATGTTACAGTCGGCAAACCGTTCATTACCGTTTCTCCACACACGTGTCATGCCATCATTAGAATCAAGGCAGAATCTTGACGAGTCAGTTAAGAGTTTGTGACACCAACGAGTGACCCTCAGTTTTGATGTTGATGTTCCAATATTAATCTTTGCCGTCGATGTTTTTTGGGAAGTTGGATCCGTTGAAGTGGTATCCTGGACCTTAGACCTTCTGTGTGAAACATGTTCCTCACGGTTTGGATGGAAAGTCTGTTTCCTGACACCCTCTGAAGGTCATTTCCCAGCGATCTGGCCGTTGTAAGCCAGTTCCTACGGACTAAGGCTGCAACATAACGGTCTTCACATGGTGTTGTTACTCTTAGACGACCTGAACGTGGTCTCTCTGACATCTGTCCAGTTTGATTGTATCGGGTTATTGCTTTTCAGTCAATACTGCGATGAAATTTAAAATGAATGGCAGCAGCAGCCTTGGTTGCCCCACCCTGTAGCATTCCAACAATTTGAGCCACTTCAATAGGAGTCAAGTGACGTATTGGCATGATTCAAATGTTGAGAACATCAAAGTTGTCAAATTGACGCGTTTTAAGCACATACGGAGCTAATGCCAAGTTTGAAATCCGTATATGCGACACATTTTGCATGCATGTTTTGGGGGTGAGTGTGTTCTAATCACGTGATAGCGGTTTTTAGAGACGCTAACATTCAGTATTCTTTTAACTGTGTTTAAGCATAGACATGGCTGTCCGAATAACAAATATGTGCAAAAATTTCCGCGTGTATAAAAAGAATATTGAGAGAATAACTTTTGTTGCTTAACTTTTTGTGAGGAGTATATATCAACTTTGGAGTATTGAGCGCTGGTGTCAATTGTTCGATTTGGGGTCTTGCTGGTGTATCTTCGTGTCGATTTAAGTGCGAGAAACTGAATAGAAATTGTTACAGTCTGTAAATTGGGAGGAGTTTAATCAAAGAACAAAGTTGTTACTGCATTGAAAACGTGAATAGAAAAATATAGTAAAGTAATTCAAACAATAACATTAAACATACCACAGAATGAATTTCGTTGTTAGACCGAATCCATTCCAATTCGATGTCCTAAATTCTGAATAAACGTCTTAGTAATGTTAGTTTACAACTGATTTTCGTGGTCTTATTTTTACAAGACAAATGTTATGTGTGGACGAAAGTCAATATCCATGACAACGGTTGCAAAAAAACCATAGGCCAACAATTCCCTTCAAATAAGATCAATAACCATAAATCTCTATCCTTTCCAATCAACAAAATCACCTTTAGTTTAAATCCGTTAGCTATCCGACTTTTTCCCACTATTCAAGAAATCTAATATACGTTACAGATGCCAATACATTACGTCATGAAAGACGTCATACATTTTGATATTCATGAGTGTGGACAGGGGTTCCTCCAAGAAATTATATCGAGAAATAAACGAAAATGGCACAATGTATGTACAGTTTTCTGAAACACTCGACACAAATTTTTGATCGAGGATATTTGAGTTCAAGGCTGGGAGTTAACGACTTATGAATTTACTGAATAATACACGTCTTCTATCGTTTACCATCAGGATTCGGCTTTTCATTGCATGCCTATAACGGCCCGGAATCATAAATTTTATGCAATAATCGTATTGCAAGTCTAGTTCTGTGGTTACACAGCAATTAACGTGATATCGTGATTATTATAAAATACTATTTCACTCAAAATTTGCCGAGGATCACTTATTGAAATATTTGTTTTTCTTATAGAATTTGAAATAATAACCATTAAATTAGTTTGCTTGATAGACTAGTCATTTATGAACATGATTAAAAGTGAAGCAGAAGCACAAAAATCGAACTTTTCAAAGTTTACAAAAAAGCTGTAAATGTTGACTTTTCTACGAAAATCTTCATTTTTGGGGTCGCCGTTTTCGCTGACACGCAACTATAGATATAAAAGTCGAAACAGAGCAATCATCATTAAATCTTAGTTAGAAATCTTAACTCTAACAATCTATCTATTTTTATCATTGATTGGGAGATTCGTTCGAAATTATCGTCATAGCAAAAAGTGATCCTCGGCCATTCTTAAGTAGTACTCGTACAATGTATGTTTCGTCCATATCTATCGTTTTTAAGAAATAGTCTATTTTGCTTCTAATCATAGGTTATTACTTTAAGAGTAGTTGCAGATAATACAAAAATAAAAAAGCATAAAAGTAGATCTATAGAAAAAATGTGAAAAAGAAAAAATGCCAAATCAAATTTAAAACCAATCGCTATTTTCTCATTGTTTTTAAAAGGTTGCCATGTCACCAAACCTAAATTGTATTGGAAAATGTTAACTTAGTCTTCCAAATATCTCTAAAATATCTAGATATTTTTTTTATCAAATTTTAAGTGTCGAATAAGAAAGATCCTTTAAAATGCATGGAAAGCACCGAAATTTTCATCGCAGTTTTTGATAAGTGAGAACTACTACAATTACTGTTTTAGTGACATTCATTTTTTAATCTTCTAAATTTTGACCGGTGAAACTGTTTTTCGACAAAACGAGGACTAAATGAATGCTTTTGCATTGAAATATTTTGACATCTTTAGGAGACCAAATCAAACTTTAAGATGAGGGAATGACCGAATCTGCTGACAGAACTTCTGACATCGATATACTCATGCTATTATGTACATTTTATTATAAGACGTAACTGTCATTTCAAAAGTGTGTTTTATTTATTAACAGGGCTCTGCATCTCTTTTGCGGAGACCGCTGCCGTAAACCTTGAACTCCACCACGGAGGAGAGCACATAACAAAGGAAGACCATGGAGGAGAGCACTTAGTTCAACGATCAGTTGATACCGCCGAGATGATGGATCATCATGGTGGTAAACATCCCGAACCGAAGTTGGAACTTGATCATGGTGATGATCATCGAATGGTGGCTCGTCATCATGGTGGTGTTCATTCATTTGCCGAGCAGATGATGGCTCCTGATCATCATGGAAGTGATCTTTCATTTGCCGAGCAGATGGTGGGGCTCGATCATCATGATGGTGTTCATCCAGTCGTCGAACAGAAGAAGGATCTTTATCATCATGGTGGTGATCATCCAGAAGAGAAAGAAGCTCTACATCATTTACTATTAGACGTCGCTGTCCCGGAGCTTCCGGAGTTATCTGAACGGTTTCAATGAAATGTGAATATTAGCTGAGTGATAAAATTAAAGTTGAATTCCCTTTGTTTCTGTTCATTTTGGTGGGGGAGGTATTAGGTTCGATCAACATAATTTGTAGCAAAGAAATATGTTGGATTTTACAAAAAGGAAAAACATTTTAATAAAATAAGAATACTTTCACAAACATATGCAATTAAACTCGACAGAGGTTATGACGAAGTTCCGGAACTGTAATGGCTGTAAATAAAGCATAATTTAGCTGCAATACAAATTGCTCTGTGAGTGTTTTTAAATATAATAAATCAATTTTATTGATGGCGAAACTCAAATTGATATACTATTATGTGAATGTTTAACAATCAGAAGAAGTTTTTACTTGAAAATAATGTACATGTTTTATACATGGTGGGTAACCCAGGTGACCTTTGGGAAGTGTGAACACCGAAGAATGATCCGCTTCAAGATAATTTTGATTATTTTCTCAGCTTATACCATATGGATTTTGACGAGTGTGCTTTAGTGTATTTTTTATTTTTTTTATAACTGCCTATAAACTTTGGAGGATTATCTGTCCATGGGTCGCAAAATAATCACTTTCACAAAATGTGCATGGTAAACGTACTTTCTTATTGTATGTTATGGAGGAAAATAATAATTTACAATTTTCTACTATTTCAATATTTCGAAATTTTCCCTAATTTTGAAGATATTGAAAAATATATATTGACCTGTAGACAGCAACGTAAAAGTTAAGCCAGTTTTGCCCTTGAATTCACAAACTTTATAAAGTAAAATAGCAAAATATTTCTATTTACCAATGTCTACGACACTTCCTACTATCACGTATAGGGGCTATTCCAAATGGGTTTTTTATTATAATTTGGTGTAACATAGTATTTTCAGTAACTGAAATTACTATGTTACGCCAAAATATAATTTAAAGTAAAAACAACATTTGGACTAGTCCCTTCGCTTTCACAGAAATCTAGGTGCTAAACGTGTTTCCACCAATTGCAAGCATTAGAGTTTCGGAACCTTAATGCTTTTGTCAACATGAAAACGATTTCTTTGGTGTGCAAGATCTTTTAAAGTGGCATTTCAGAATTTTTTGTCATAAATTTTACTATAATTCTTACCTGAAAGAGCATATTTTCTTATGAAAATTCTGAAAATTTCAAGCCAAAATATTAAACCGTTTACGAGAAATATATATTTTTGTGCTGAAATTAAACAAATTGTTGTGGACAACATTTCAGATTTATATGGAATTTGTCGATTCTGTCTCAACTTCAAAGGTGTGTTTCTCGCTTATCAGCAGCAACTTCAAAAAACCGATAGCATTTATATTCAATAGAATAACCAATCTTGGCATCAAGGCATACTCTAAAACATTGAAATTGGAATGAAATGTCCTTTTAAAGAATCGGCTGACAAAAACATTGTCCACATAAAAAAAACATTATTGTCAACCAACTAACATTTTAGTTGATCGCCATTACCTTTTATAGGGCGCAGTTACGTGATTCCCGCCGTTATTACAATCCAAATAAAGTATCAAGGGCATAATTTGACCTGTGTGATTGACTGTTTGATAATTTGAGTAGAACAGTGAATAGCATATTTCTCCTTTATTTCATACTTTCATCTGTCACATGAAAATGAATGGCATCTCGCCACGTATTGCAGTCCAAGCCAGTGAATGAAGTATGCATTTCATGCTTCCGTTGATCTATCAATTGTCACCGAATGTCCTTTTGTTATACATTACAGTACATGATAATTCCATCAGAGTGGACACTTATCAGATCAAGTGTAGGCCTATTTTGGTCTCAAATTCGATAAGGGCATTTTTTTTCTAAGATTCTAGCTCATACATAATCTTGAGAGCTTGAGATGTCCAATAAAGTTATCTAATTTTCATTTGTTTACTGTATCTTTAGTAAACATGAACAAGGCACTATGAGAAGAAACCAGTTTGGAATAGCGTAAATATTAAACTGATGAACATAATATACTGAATTTCAGAAATAACGCACTACTTTTTCTTGTTTTCTATTTCTTCAACAAAATCATTTAATTTATTGATACAGTATTATTCGGTATTCGCCGGACACTAGGGATACACACAACACACTTTAAAGTACGAAACTCGTTCACACGTGACGCTAGCCGTCCAAACTTGGTATTATAAATTTATATTGACCCCGGAATGACCTACCTCATTTAAATGATCGCTCATTTTAAAACAGGTAAATCAGGTTGAACACGTAATTATCGAAAAATAGTATGTTAACTCTTTGTAATGTTTGATGTGGTTTCAACAGTCTGGTTAGCTCAATGGGGTGCGCGGTGGCTTTGAAACATGCAAGACCCAGGTTCGATTCCCGAGTATGATCCCTTGTTTTACCTTTCCGATGGACTTCTATTTTACTTTTCCAATGCATGTTATCATATCGGACCCATAAGGGTCATGCTTTTTTTATGTTTTTTTCCAATAGATTGATATTAAACGTTGAATTGCTTTATCAAAACCACTGAAATTATTTTCGTTTAATAGTGAATCTATTATTAGCATAATTTATAAAAAGTGACTTCAATGTTAGACGTGCAAAGAACATCCAAGGACGACACATATCACAAAAAATCACAGGCCTTTGGACCAAGAGCAAAAGAAATAGTTTCAAATGTACCAAGGTAATTTGTGAAGTAGCTGTAGAACTACAACAGGAAGTCCGCTTGGACCACCTATGTAGATCAAACGTTGTCCAGAAGTAACTGGGGTGCGTAAAATCATGACCTTTCATAAGATAAGGAAGGAGCTCGAATGCCAATGGGGTCTTCATGTCACCAACGAGGCAGTAGGACATTAACTTAATTGCAAAATTAAGAAAAAAAGATAAAAATAAAATATCGGTGTAATGGTTCAGTGGGGATTCGAACCCCGATTACTTAGATCACCAAACCAATTACTCTACCAGTTGAGCTATCGAGCAGTCGACGTTCAATGTGCACTTTGAGAGTACAGAATCTCGTGCAAGTTATCTGAATAATCCCGTCATACCTTTTATCGGATAAACTCGTCCAAATAAGTATGCAAATGAAGCAGGTCATTCCGCGGTCAATTGAAAAAGTCAATAAACAGGTTTTCTGCGCGTATCGCAGTATTGGTCCCGTGCACAATCCAGCTTAACATTTCATAGGGTACATGCAGTCGGTGACAGAAAGAAAACAACCAAAATTTCATCGGTCGGACGTTTTTGATTAGTTAAACAATGTCAATACTTTCCACTAACAAAAGTTATCGTGCGATTGGGATGCTGCAGGCAGTGATGACATCACGGCCTATTGCACACTTGATGGGGTTTCACCACGAGACTATTGATCGGCTTACAGAACGTTTCCAACAAACTGTGATAGTGCTGGGCTGCCCAGAAAGGGGTGCGCCAAAGGTCCCAACTGCAGCTACAAACAGGTACCCATGTTAAAGTGCAGTGCGACAGGGAGAGCGGAGAGTCATGCCAAAGGCTAAAATCCAAAATGTGATCAGTTCCATGCGTCGTTGAAGCACAGACTGTATTGCTCTGCAAAGAGGGCACGCACGGTACCGATTTTGTGACTTTCACTTTAGAGGGTAGTCATGTTTGCGCGCTTGTCACGCTTGATTACTTTAAGGGTAGTGAAACAATTTTTGACCAGAATTGAATAATTTGATGTCAGTTCGGATTGTGGTTATGGAGTTTGAAAAAAAGTAGCATATTACAAAAAATATAGTGGAAAATGTCAGCGGTGCGTTATTTCTGAGGTTCAGTACATGTACATTCAATTCATGGCATTTGTATTAGCCGTGATCTGCATTGCGGTATTTGATCCAACAAAAATTTCAGGTCAGGCTGCGTTAAGCGTAGTTTCCCTTGAATCTATGTTTGCTATATGTCATGAAGAGGTTCCTGAACAACAGCATGGATCTAAATCAGACCGTCCGTATACACAGTCTGATATAGATTCACATTGGTTGTCTCAATTTTAATAAGAGACCATTTTCCATGTTCCGACGTATCGCTGCTTTTCAACAAGAACCTCGTAACTGCAGCTTAAAACAAGCTGCAGTTACGAGGTTTTCATTGAAAAGCGACGTTATATTTCAGGAGGTCTCAGACAGCATGCACTAATAGATTGATTACGATACTCTATCTTTTACGGTGCTATTTCGTACCGTCGGCCAAGTTCAAAAATGCCGTAACTACACCTTATTCAAGCTACTGTTACGACATTGTCGAACGTTGCCGACGACAAAATACATCAATTACGTCATTGGGTTGACTGCCACCTTATGTAAACTGAAGAAAACAGACAACTAAGCAAAGACATTAGCACTTAAAGTATTAAAGTATTAAAGGAAAACCGGTATAAATCTCCTGCTTTAAAAGTATAGGGTGACTGAACTGAAGATTTTTTTAAAGGTAAGCAAATTTTAGTTGGAGGAAATTGAGGAACTGTGAATATTTCTACCTTTATGTTATTTCATGATATCGAACTAACACCAATAACAGGCCATCAAGTGCACATTCTATGAGTACGAATTTATGTTGTTGTTGTTGTTGTTGTTGTTGTTGTTGTTGTTGTTGTTGTGTCAAGGTAAGCACTTTTGGTGAGGGAAAATGAAGATTCTGTGAATATATCTGCCTTTCTATCAGTTCATGATATCGAACTTTCAGTAATAATATGCTATCAGGTGCACATAATGTAAGTACAATATAGATATCTAGACCTTTCAAATACAGACATGGGCAAAGTGCAATTCGTTTTATGTTCTAATTTGTAGGGGTACTCTAAATGTGCATTCTTATATCAGAAGCCTCTGTTGCTATCAATGTATGATGTATTACCATCAACTGCAGATAGGCTACATATTATATTGCGCTTTTGTTTGTGAGATTAAAAGTGCATAATGGATAAAACCATTACTTTTGTTATAATCATAGTAAACGCGTATTTTGTAGAATTAAATAACAAGTTTTTTTGTTTGTATTTGGAATTTTAAAGTGCACAAGAGCTTCCCTTGTTGATGTATATCATTAGAATACTTCCGATTTTCGATATCAAAATATCTGTTACATTTCACGCAATAAGTGCAGGTGCAGAAACTATTTCGTCGCTTTTCATAAAATACCTCGTAACTGCAGCTTGTTTTAAGATGCAGTTACTGGGTCTTCGAAGAAAAGCAAATATTTATTAGTCTACAATCCAAAGAATCTTATTTCACATAGACTGCATTATTTTTGGGGCTTATTCATGATTGTTTGTTGGATAACAGGAGATTGTTTTAATGATAGTAAAGGTGCTTTCATATGCTAGACGTAAACAAAAATATTGCAGGATGCATCTCTGAACACAATATAGACAATGGCCTTGTTACAATCACAAAATCT
This sequence comes from Fragum sueziense, assembly GCA_963680895.1. Lineage (NCBI taxonomy): Eukaryota > Metazoa > Mollusca > Bivalvia > Cardiida > Cardiidae > Fragum > Fragum sueziense. The sequence continues at coordinate 6,710,180 of OY804604.1, forward strand.
AACCTCATGGCATGTATACGTCTCGATAAATGACCTGGCAGAGCATCTCTAGCTATTAGCTAGAGATGCTCTGATGGGTCATTTATCGGGACCTATACACACGCGTGTATTTGATTTAAAAAAGCAAATATTCTTTAAAGGGACATGACATTCCGATTTCATTTTTTAAAGTATGTATTGATTCAAAGATTAGTTATTCTAGTGCGAGGAAATTATATCAGTTTTTAGAAGTTGTTATTTATAAGCGATAAATACGCCTTTACGTAAAGTTCAGACAGAAATGATAAATTCCAGGTAAATCTGAGATGTTGTCCACAACAATTTGTTTAATTTAAGCACAAAAATGTATATTTCTCGTAAATGGTGCAATATTTTGGCTTGAAATTTCCAGAATTTTCGTAAGCCAATATGCTCTTTCAGATGAAAATAAAAGTATTTGCTGAAAGACAGACACAAGGATGGACATGAGTATGACATTGTAATTTTTCCCGACTCGAGCATTTAAACGGCAGGTTTTCTTATATCTTAATCTAGACGGGAAAAATATTGTTCCTAGTAGATGATAGTTACTTCTATTGCTCGTAGATAATATTTCGCTTACAAGTATCAGTTGATAATATGACGATTATGTATAAATTACGAGTTATTTCTACCGACTCAATCTTAAACGCATCTTTATCGTGCATATCAGTAGTATGCTGATTTTGGGTCATTATGTCTGTCTACATCTTGTGAGGCTTATCAGAAAAAACACCTGCTTATATTAATCAAAATATTATTTGTATTGTAGAAATGCCCGAATAATCAAATGACTTGATTTACACACACACACACACAGAAACGAAAGGAAGGTTCCGCTGATTTTGGCATTTGATTGATTGTTCGCGCATACAAAACAATACTTTTCAATTCAAAATAATTTATTTGCTGAAATAACCATTACACTTATGTAATACTTATTTAGTTGATAAATACTAGCCTGACCGTTGATATCAGATCATGAAACCCTCGACGTACGTTTGTCGTTTTAATAGGGAACGGTTTTATAAGTAAACAGCGATGTAATTTCGGACAAACAATAGTGTTTGTGTTGTTATAAAATCTCGTAAATCTGAATCAAGCCGTAGTTACGAGATTTTATAACAACAGCGACGGTTTATCAATATATAATGGTTAACCCAGTCTTTTTTCAGCACAAAATTCATTGCCATTGGACGCGTTGGTATCTTGTCGCTCCCAACCAAATTCAATTTCAAACGTAAAAGTAAACGTGAAGTAATGACGACTTGAATAATAACCATAAATACGTTTAAAGCGTTTGTTACACGCCGTTTGATTGGTTGCTAAGTCCAATCGGCCGGTGAGGCAATCGCTAGGTGGCGCAACGCGGTATCAAGTAAATCGGACTAAATCTGTCATGACTGAATACAAACGCAGGACGGCTAACTTTGTTAGCAAAAATTGACACCAAAATTTCAAGATTTTAATAAGATCATGACCTCTGACCGAGGTATAGATCAATAAACTAATAACTAAGCGAATCTATACAATAGTGTATTTCATGCTTCCTTTTATCTGTCAGATGACACCGAATGACGTTCTGTCATGTGACATAATATAAGAACTTCCAATCAGTGATTCAAAATTGTTGTGTTCAGTCATGTTTCAAATGTTCATCATTCTTTTGTGGTTGTATTCATTTCTGAGCCACAATCTGAAAAAATGGTCATTGTGGCATTTAGAATCAACTTACTCCTAAATAAGCTCCCCTATATGTAGTTATTAGTCTGATTCACTTTAAGGTAGTCCAACCCCTAATGAAATTCGCGTGGTGTCGGAATTATTCGAGCAAATTCGAAAATATTCCGCGGTGGAAAGTTCCACAGCCGAATGTTTACGACCGCGCCCGAATAGGTTCGGATACGTAACGACGCCGCTCGAAAAAAAAATCCGATGATTTACAATGTATGAATCTCAAAATGGCCACATTACGGTTATTCTACCTTAAAATGCCACATGTTTACATAAGACAAAATATTTGTCTCTGATTGTTTTTACTTTTCTTCTAAACATCTTGGTGTGGTATAAGTTTGTTTAAAAACCATTGGAAACAGCGTTTATATATTACAGACTAAACGACCTGAACGCAGAATTTTGCAAGATTCAACAGATTTAATGCCACCGGTAGAAAATCTACTAAAGTACGGCAAGATATGGTTTCTTACAGAAAATATAAATTCGAATACTTAAATAAAGAATACCATCGATTCTTAGGTGAGCTCTGTAAAAAGATAAAGAATATATCAAATTCTTATGTTACTCGCTTGGGATTAATGAAAAGATTGTAAGATCATTTTCTGAAATTTCTTTATCATTACATCTAACAGTAGAAAGAATGTTATATCGCCATGCATCACGTTACAGATAGGTTTGAATAGGGTGAATATGCTTGTGATCTACTTCTTACAATTATGAAGCTCTTTAATATAAAGTGACTTCTTAAAGTGACATTTCACATTTATTTCATTTTCTTGATGCAAAGATTGCTTATTCTAATGCGTAGTATTGCTATCAGTTTTTTGAATTTGTTATGTATAAGCGAAAAATATGCCTTTGAAGTTGAGACAGAAATGACAAATTCTATACAAATCTGAACTGTTGTCCACAAAAATTTGTTTAATTTTAGCACAAAAATATATATTTCTCGTAAACGGTTCTATAGTTTGACTTGAAATTTTCAGACTTTTCATAAGAAAAGATGCTCTTTCAGATAGAATAAAAGTAAAATTTAAGTAAAAATAATTGTGAAATGTCACTTTAATGCGTAGCAAATATTCGTGTAGTTTTTAAGCGTTTTTTTTTATTTGATTGTGGTGTTTGTTTTTGTTACCTTTCTTGATTTGAAATATTACGGGCCTGTTCACTTAGCCTACATTGGCTTGATGGCCAGAGTCAGTTATTCCACAACAGTTATGTTCTTTCTACATTATAGTGAACGACTATTATGTTACGTTAGAATTCTCAGAACCCCCACATCGATCAAGTTTTGTTTATACTCGACCAAATTTAATTCGGTTTGAAGTAGAAAAGGTGGTAAATGCCAGGGATAAGGTGGGTGTGGTAGATGTTATAAAAATCAGCTGATGAAAAAATATTGACGGCCAACCAAAATTTTGGTTGGTCGTCAATATCTTTTTAATCAGCTGAATTTTCAAAGATCTTTTGCATTCAGTAAATCTCTGGTATTTTCCCGCTTTCTCTGCTTCAAAATTTTCTCTTTTTATTTACATCGTTCATATATTTACACAGTTATAAAAAATATAGAAAATATTTTATCACGTGATTTCCAATCGTGTATAAGATAGTGAACGAATATTGTGTTACGTAAGAATTCCCAGAATCCCAACATTACTAGTAATCAAATTATAAATAATATATTGCCATTATTGTTGCTCGCGTATGTAACATTATGTCATTTAATTCTATTTTTGAGAAATGATATGTCATTTTTCTGTAATAATCCTGAACAAATGTGAAAAACTCGTCATATTATTTTCTAACCTTAGCTATATTTTTGTTTCTGGAAAATCATATTAGAACGATTATATTACACAATTTCCCTATTGTCTGTAGGTTTTCCGTAAAATACTTTCTTTTCTGAATTGTTTTGACTTTGGCATTTTTTCTTATGCGAAAAGTAAATCATTTTAAATATTTACTTAAAGAGACATTACATAGATATTTCTCGTGAATCTTCATTTTATTGTTATCTGAAATAGCTTATTTTCATATGAAAATTCTGAAAATTGCAAGCCAAAATATCGCACCGTTTTCAAGGAATATAATTTTTCTTAAAAATGAATGAATTGTGGTAAACTACAGTTCACATGTAAATTAAAGGATGGGTTGCAATAAGGGGTCAAAAAATAGATTTTCTTTAAATTTAGTGGATTGATAGGGTTACATTATATCTTTAATTTGTATGTGTAAAAAATCTGGTTTCGGCTTATTTTCCGAGATATGGGTAAATAAAGTGGGTGGGGTAAGATGGACTGAAACACAGTAGGGGTCATTCTAAGTCGCTTATCTTTCTTATTGTTAGCCCCAAATGCGTGAAAATTTGTATGCGTGTCTTGTTATATATACGTTAAACATTTATGGGCTTACATTTGATATTCCGTATATATCTTTTCCGTAATATTCATTCTTCTTTCTTTCGAAGAATTTCGCTATTTTTTAACGACCAACTTTACCAAACTATCTCCACACGTTTTATTTGAAACCCGATTTCTATGAAACTTTACAGATGTATTGTCCAGATATTAATGTAACTTTGTGTGAAATTTGAAAGAAAATCGTTGGCCCGTTGATGAGATATTTGACCTTGACCTTCAAAATGACTTCAAAACTCGGGAATTGCTAAAATGTGATAGTTAAAGCGCCAATTTTATTCATAAGGATTGGAAGCATGGTTTCTTTTTATTGTTCTTAATGAGTTTCGTAACAATATTTACTTTTTTGTATCGTACAACCCATTCGGAAGAATGGGAAAGAAAAGAAATTCTTTTTACTTCTCAGTTTTCTTATCAAACTAAATATTGCACATGGAACTTGTCTACGCGGAAAGCGCTTTGGTTAATATTACTACCACAGGTGAGTGAAATTAAATATTAGCATTATGTTAAGATTGATAGAACTACCAAAGCTTCATATGCAACTTGAATTGTCTAAGAGTTCATAATTATTCACTCATCTCATGATGGACAAGAATTATCAATTGGCTAGGAGAAAACTAATCATTTTCAGATTGTATTTCTGATATGGTTATAAAGAAGACGCATTGTGAATGAATTTACTAAATGACCAAATGTGCTTACTATTAAGTAACTTAAGCTAAATATTTACTTAACGTTATATAAAATCAACAAAAAGAAAATAATGTTAAATGTGAAGACAGGCCTTATACAAATATCTGTCTATCAATGATTTCATTAGACGAAATGACCGGGTAACTCTGAGAGGTGACCAAGCGAGAAAAGCACTTGCGGAATTCGCTCAAAAAGAAGAAGATAAAGGTAGGAAGACCAAGATCATCGGTAACAAACTATTTGTAGAAAATAAACCGACTATGAAGTATGTAGACGGCAGTGTGCAGAAAATTAGCCATAACCCAGCATAGGAACTGTACGAGAAGGAGCTCAAACTATTGAGCTGGAATGTTAATGGGTTATCTCGGAAAATAGCTGATCCAGACTTTATATCCATTATTAACCAATATGATGTAGTTGTACTAAATGAGACATGGCTCTCAGAAAAAACTAACATTAACTTAGATATTCAGTGTTATGACTGTGATCATTTAATGGGCAACAAATCTAGAAATGTTAATAAGGGTAGATATAGTGGGGGAGTTAGCGTATACTTTAAAAAACACTTACGAAAGCATGTAAAAGTAGTTGAGAAAAACCAGAACGGTATTTTGTGGTTAGAAATTGATAAAAATATATTACATTTTAACGAAAATCTCTATATTGGTTGTATCTACATACCACCAAACCAATCAACTGTAATTAATACAAACGAATTTGATTTCTTCGATTATTTAGAAACTAGTACGGAAAAGTATAAAGATATTGGAAAATGCTTTTTTGTTGGAGATTTTAATGCTCGCACGTCAAATCAGCCCGATCTCTTAGACTTTGACGTATTTTTAGACAATGACAGCTATCTGTCAAACGATGTAAACATTAGCCCACGTGCTTCTAAAGATCACGTGCTAGATCGTCACGGTAAACGATTATTGGACTTCTGTCAATCAACGTCTTTCGTTATTGGAAATGGGCGTTTACATAACGACCGCGACATAGGCGAGTTTACCTTTCACTCTTTTAACGGTTCAAGTGTCGTTGATTATCTACTTTTGACTATCGACGATATAGGTTTAATACAACACTTTTGCATAGCACAACCTAACGAATTTTCCGATCATTGTGGAATCGAATTTAATTTACCAACAAAATTTAATCATAACCAGAATTTCAAAGCAGACGAAAAAACCGAAACACATAATCATTTAAAATGGGACGCTAGCAAAATAGATGATTTTAGAAATTTACTAGATTCAAAAAACGTTCTATTCACAGATATACAAAATACGTTACGAAATCAAGAAGATAATGATGTAAATGAAATAAGCGATAGATTCACAAATATTGTATTTGACTGTGCAAATACTATTTTCGAGTCTCCGCGAAAAGCACGTAAACAAAAATCTAAACGAAACACAAAACCATGGTTTAACGAAAGATGCTATCAATCAAGAAGGCATTTCAATAAAGCAAGAAATCAATTTTTAAAAAATAAGAATGACAATTTACTAAAATTAAACTACTTACAAGCTAAAAAGGAATATAAACTTACCAAGCGTAAAACAAAACAGGACTTTGATTTAAAAGAAAAGGATAATCTATCCACCCTCAGTAAAAAAGACCCAAAAAAGTTTTGGAACAGGGTAAAAAAACAATACAAAAAACAACCAGAACAAGCAGAAAACTTGAATATAGAGGAATTAGCAGATCATTTCAAGACCCTCTATAGCGATCAAATAAACAACAATAATAACAACAATAACAATGAAAATAACAATAATAATCACAACAACAACAACAACAACAACAACAACAACGACAATAATGATAATAATAATAATAATAATAATAATAATAATAATAATAATAATAATAATAATAATAATAATAATAATAATAATAATAATAATAATAATAATAATAATGCAAACCCCGACGAAAACAATTTTATTTTAGATGATGAACTTGATAAAGACATAAGTTTCGAAGAATTAGAAAAAGCAGTTTTTTCACAAAAGAATAATAAAAGTTGTGGCATTGACAATATTATTGCCGAAGTTTATAAACATGCATTTCCATATATCTCAACTATCCTTCTAAGTCTCTTTAACAAAATTTACAATTCAGGCCAGTATCCTACCAAATGGGGATCGGGGATTATTGTGCCAATACACAAAGGAGGAGATATTGATAACCCAAAAAATTATAGAGGAATCACATTAATCAATGTTATTGCAAAAATTTATTCACAAATCCTTCTCAACAGATTAACAAAATGGTCAACATCTAACAATAAAATCACCAGAAACCAATTTGGATTCCAAAAGGGTAAATCGACTACTGACTGTATCTTTTTGTTGCATTCAATAATCATGAAAACATTACATTCCAGAAAAAAACTCTACTGTGCTTTTATTGACTTTGAAAAATGTTTCGACAAGCTAAACCGTCACTTCATTTTTGAAAAATTACTCAAAGAGAAAACAAGTTCAAAATTTGTAAAATCTATACAAAGCATGTACAGTGCAGTTCAGGTAGCAGTTCGATATAACGGGAATCTTTCTACACCGTTTATATCAAACATCGGAGCCAAACAAGGCGATCCGACATCAACTATTCTTTTTCTCTATTACGTAAATGACATCCTAACTTGTTTTAATGAAAATATAGAAGGCCTCTTTACACTAGACGAAATAAAATTATTTATCATACTATTTGCAGATGACGCGGTTCTATTCGCTCATACACCGACCGCGCTCCAATCACTACTCGATGATTTAAATTCTTATTGTAACACGTGGAGATTAAAGATCAACACGGACAAAACCAAAATAATGATTTTCGAAACTGGACGACACACAAATTATAACTTTGTATTAGACAATAACAACTTAGAAATTGTAACTTCCTTTAAATACCTAGGCATACATTTCTTTAAAAACGGACAAATACATCGAACGCAAAAAAGGCTTGCACAACATGCATCTTATGCACTACATAATTTATTCACCGTTTTCAACCAACTCGATATAAACGTAAACGAACAATTACAATTATTTGATAGTCTCGTTGGATCAATATTAAACTACGGTGCAGAAATTACTGGAAATTACGATTGTAAAGATTTAGAACTTATACATACAAAGTTTTTAAGAAAAATTCTTGCAGTAAAAAAATCTACTAATCTGGACGGACTTTACGGCGAAACTGGTAGATATCCAATGAAAATACAAAGAAAAATTATAATGTTTAAGTATTGGATAAAACTACTTAAACAAAATGACTCTAACCTTACAAAACTCATGTACAACAAACTTAAAGAAGATGCCGATCTAAATCAGTCATATAATGGCAATAACTGGGCGTATCAAATAAAACAATCTCTTAATGAATTAGGACTGGGCAATATATGGTTGAACCAAACGGCATTAAATGTGGATTTAAATTTGATAAAACTGAGAATCTTAGACATGTATAAGCAATCATGGTATTCTAACATTAATAATTCAAACCGATTAGAAATGTATAATATATATAAACAAGAATTTGAACTAGAAGAATACTTAAAAAAGGTTAAAATCAACAAATTTAAAATCTCATTAACTAAGTTCCGATTGTCATCGCACGATTTAAAAATCGAAACCGGAAGGCACGAAGGGGTTCCAAGAGAACAACGTATATATGCGCACACTGTAATACGGGCTTAATTGAAAATGAATACCATTTTTTGATGACATGTCCTCGTTACTATGACCTGCGAAAAAAGTTCTTAAAGCCTTATTTTTGTAAGTGGCCAAGTCTGTTAAAATTTGAGACTCTTATGTCAAGTAAAAATCCCAAAACCATATTTAATCTGTCTAAATTTATTCATTATGCTTTCAAAGAAAGAGCAAAACAATAATAACTTATCACACATTTCGACGCTTTTCAACAGAAACCCCGTAGCTATAACTAGTGTGTAGATGCTGGGTTTGTGAGGAACGGCCTTGACAGTTTGAATTCCGTTTACTTAAGAATGACGAATTTTGTTTGCTGAGCCTTAAACATCTTACTTTCCATCTTACATTCACTGATCCACTCATTTTCTCATTAATTTACATGCTTTAATTTTATTGTCTGTATAACTTGTTTAATATTTAAACGTCATTTTGTTGAATCACGTTGTTAACTAATTTGTTTACTCAAATTGATCTATCGATATTGTATACAATTAAAGTATTCAATAATCATTTATTGACCAGGCTACGCTCGTTCTCCCTTCCTTTTTAGTTTCGGGGAAGGGTCAACATGGCGTTATTTGGACAATTCACCACTTCCAGAGGTTTAGGATCTCGAGACGAACTGTGTCCTTTTCAAGAAAGACCACAGGGAGGCCTCGAAATCCGGAACCGCGAATACATGACTAAAGAACCACCAAGTTCATCTGTAAATTATACTTTGACAAATGATTCTATATAATAGCAAAATAATAGACTACATGGTTGTATCAAGTTTGATTAGTAATCTTTGCTTGGAACGAAATGGTCGATAATCGACCATTTCACTCCAAGGAAAGAGAGCTACTTCTCAATTATACTGTACGTTCCACTCTGTGTGTGTTATCTTTTTGTAATGTTTGTGGCTATAAATATGTTGTAAACTATTTTATGCCGAATAAAATGTATGTATGTATTATATTGAGTATATCAATTTTAACAGTAAAATCATACAATAAAAAACCCCAATCATGTGTGAAATCCATTCTTTTATGAATGGGCTGTCACATGCCATTCATCCCTTACCGTTTTCTCAACAATGCATAGTTTTAACGGACATTCCCGAATTTGATGTTATTTTGAAGGTCAAGGTCAAATATCTCATCAACGGGCCAACGATTTTCTTTCAAATTTCACACAAAGTTATATTAATATCTGGATAATACATCTGTAAAGTTTCATAAAAATCGTGTTTCAAATAAAACGTGTAGAGATAGTTTGGTAAAGTTGGTCGTTAAAAAATAGCGAAATTCTTCGAAAGAAAGAAGAATGAATATTACGGAAAAGATATATATGGAATATCAAATGTAAGCCCATGAATGTTTAACGCATATATCACAAGACACACATAAAAATTTTCGCGCATTTGGGGCTAAGAATAAGAAAGATAAGCGACTTAGAATGACCCCTACTGTGTTTCAGTCCATCTTACCCCACCCACTTTATTTACCCATATCTCGGAAAATAAGCCGAAACCAGATTTTTTACACATACAAATTAAAGATATTATGTAACCCTATCAATCCACAAAATTTAAAGAAAATTTATTTTTTGACCCCTTATTGCAACCCATCCTTTGTCATTTTTATCTCAACTTAAAACTTTAAAGCGTTTTGGGGTTATAAGCAACAATTAAAAAAACTGATAACATTTCAGCGCATTAGAATAACCAATCTTGGCATCAAACATAATTTAAAAAAAGTGTGAACGGGTCCAAAATGTAAATTACAAAAAGATATAAGCGATGGTACAGGCAAGAAAAAACTTATCAGTTAAAACTGGAAAGAAAATGATACCGATAATCAACGTTATATTTCTTTGCAATTAAGGCTTCTTCAACCCTTCAGAACCAGTCATGGTTTTGGTAATGGCTAAACATTCTGGAAACTGATACCTCGAATAAAAAACGTCTTGTATTTCTGGTGTAACTGTATATCACGGTGGATGATCACATTATACAATATTTTCAGAAAATCTTCAATAATTTTGTAAATACTGGACTGATTTGAATTCGGTTTGAAGCAGAGAATGAGGACAGACGTCACGCATTAGATGGAAGTGGTTGATTTAGACAAAAAAGTTATTGAAGATAAACCAAAATTTTGGTTTATCTTCAATAATTTTTTTATCAGTTGATTTTTTAAGAACCCACTACGTCCATGTTATCCCTGATATTTTTCCACCTTCTCTGCTTAAAACCGAATTCAAATTGGTCAAGTATTGACAAATCCGTTGAAGATTATCGGAAATTTTAAGTCACGTGATTATACACCGTGATATAATATTATATTGAAAAAGAATTGACGAAGCTTACTATTCGTGTGATTTATACCTCACAATAAATGACCTGGCAGAACAGCCCATGCTATTCGAATGGAATGCTCTGCCAGGTCAATTCTCGTCCGCTATATCTGATTAAACAAAACATATTTTATCACATACACGGTGGATAACGTGACTTTTGGGAAGCGTCAACACCGCAGCTTCAACTAACGGACTTTGCACACGAAAATTAAGTTGTCCCGGGTTAATTTGGGTGGACAATAAATGTTAATGTAAAATGCAAACTGTGTACAGTGTAAAGGTAACACATGGATTATTAAGGGGAAAAGGAGAACCTGTTGTAAAATTAACAGCATTTCCGTCTTTTTCTTAAAGATTTTCCCATTTTGTTTCTTCAATTAGGGACTGCAATACCAAGTCTTCTTTGGAAAAGAGTTAACATCGAGTTCGATCGACACATTATAACTGAATACAGTCTAGACTTAGATTATACGCAGATGTTTTGAGGAGTATAGATTATATCCTTAGACAAGGTGCACATATTGAATAGTTCGATAAAGTGCCAAATTAAACGGTTCCCCAACCAAGATCTAGTTTTAGCGTCCCTGGTAGGGCTATCATTAATTTGGACAATTGTTGAGAGAAAAAGTAAATTGCTGATGATGGTGGCTATCCCACGGAAACGTACATATACCTTAGAAAAATGACAGAAAAATCGCTCGCTTCAATGTAGTTTTTTTCTATCTTCTCTGTTTATACTCAACTGATTTTGATAAGTTAAAGAAAGTACAATCCCGGCTATATCTCTCACTTTCTGAATTAGAATCTATTTCGAAACCAGCTACTTTTTAGATAAGCGCCTCCAAAAACTATATGGGATAGTCATCTTCTTCTTATATATAAGCGGAACTACAATAGATAGTAGTAATGCAAATTATGTTGAAACGTCCAATCCGTGTAGTTTATCCCGCATATCATCGCTTTTCAATACGTAAATGCATAATAACTGCAGCTTATTTTTAGCTGAAGATACGAGTTTGTGTTGAAAAAATAGTGATATTTCAAAATCTGTTCTAATATTTCCAACCTCCTGTACAGTATGTATCTAATAGAAACATGGTGGTTGTTCAACAACAAACAAAATATTTTGATTAATATATGCAGGTGTTTTATCTGATAAGTCTTACATGATGTAGACGGGCATAATGACCCAACATCAGCGCCCTACTGATATACACGATAAAGATTCGTTTAAGATAGAGTAGAGAGAAAAAACTCGTAATATACTAAGGGGGAATGCTCCAGTATTTCGGAAGACTCGGCCATTACTGTAGTAAATTAAATGTTTCTTAGGCCTACCAAAATGTTTCGCTACCATATTTTCAATAATATAACACATCATTACAATTTACCATTTTCGACGGTAAAAGTGTATTTATTATGCGAAACTGATTTCCTCAAGATGGAAATCGATTATTTAGAGCAAGACAGCCGTAAGTGTGTATGCAGTTACCACTGTTTTGTGTCAATTTATGCATGTGTAGCCGATAAAAATTGCTGTAATTCACAAATAAGTGCGCTGACCTATACATTTCCTTTTTGAATTATTACCAGGACATGTTGCTTAAAAATACAATGAGGGAGTTTTATAAAATTCTATTATGTAGAACTTGAAATATTTCCAAAAATATGCAAATTTTGACATAAAACACTCAAGCTTCGTTGATCTAACCGAACACGTGAGCATGCTGTTTTATACATTTAAGCGTTTATAACACCACATATTTTGGGTTTTCTGTTTTTATTAAATGCAAGACGTTACTTTAATTCCGTTTTCGGGACTAAACGATGAATATACAGCAATTTATTAGCATTTTAGTGACCTTGGACACGTGCAAGAAATTGTGCATTTTTTCGCTGTAGGGGTATGCGATACGAATGCCTATAAAATTCAAACAAGATCGCTGACCATCCATTTTTATTTTATTTTTCAATTGGTAATAACATGTAATGTCAACATACAAAATATAAATAAATTCTATTATTGGGAAATTTTTTTAGGAAACTGGAGCATTCCCCCTTAATCGGTTTATAAACAATTTGTCTTGTACTAAGATATTATCTATGAGCAACAATAATCCTTTCCGTTAAAATTGGTTTTCAACAGATTTTTGAAAAGAGAATGAAGAAAATAAACAGAAATGCATTATTAGAGTCCATAGAAGATGAATAGGAACGTCTAGATCAAATGGATCCGCACGCTCGTCTATTTTATGCTTCTTTTTATCTATCAAGTGACACCAAACGACATTTAGTCACGTGTCCCAATACAAGATATATCAATCAGTGGTTAAGATGTATTGCATGCAGTCATACATCGAACTTACATCAAATGTTTGTAGGTGTATCTTTACATGTATCACTATTTCGTCGGTCACGCCAGAAAATGTCGTATGTCGTAACTATAATCCGAGTCTTCTCTGATGTAAAATTACGCTCTTTGATATTTTGATTTTTCGCTATAAATTACATAGCGAAAAATCAAAATATCAAAGAGCGTATTTACATCAGAGAAGACTCGGATTAGTCGTAACTACAGCTCGAACATGACCAACGCTTTGTCATTGATCAGCAGAATGATATCGGTCTCTTTCTTGGAAGGGGTGCATGAATCCCAATTAGTAATGCCACTGTCATGGTAAGTGGCAATAGGGAACGATTTTATCCGGGTGACGTAATTTCGGCCAAACAAAGAGTATTTCGTGGGTGTTGTTGTAAAATCTCGGAACTACGGCTTGATTTAAGCCGTAGTTTCGAGATTTTATAACAACACCGACGGTTTATCAAAACATAACGGTAAACTGAGTCTATTTATAGCACAAAATTTATTGCCATTGTACGACTTCTACGTTCACGGTGATCCCATTGAGTTTTTGCAGTGGGTTTCACGATCTTACCGCGTTTGTATGTCACAACTTCGGCGATCTAGTGACACTGCTACCCCAATCTGACGATGTTGCGACGGTGCTCTAAATTATTCAAAAATACACGTTGTAGCACCACAGTAGTGCATCTTTTAAAAAATGCGCGTAAACCATTGACCTTCAATGCGACTGCAAGAGTACCTACTATACTTGGATTGAGCAGTCGCATGTTAGTGGTGTGCTAAAAGGGATCGATTTTATCAATAAAACCGTGACATTACTTCAGACAAATACAGTAATATTCGTCAATATCTACGAAATCGTATTGTTTGGTGTAATCCTTGATCTGCTGAGAATGGTCCAAAACCTTAAGATATCGACTAGAGCTGAACTCCCATTAAGCAGTATGCAAGACACGCCATATAAAATGTCACACTTCCTTTCATCTGTCATTGTCACCAAATGTTCTTTTGTCACGTGTTAGAATACAAGATTTTTCCATCAGTATTCGTAGACCGACTTCGGGACCACTAGATCCCGACTAAAAACTCTGTCTGGTTCACCTCGTACATGTATACTGAGTTTTCTAATCAAGGTCTCAAAAATTAGCCTACACCGATGTTTATTGTTCCACTGTTTTCATCTGCTTTCATCTGTCATTGTCACCGAATGTTCTTTTGTCACGTGCCAGAATACACAATTTTTCCATCAGTATCTCGTCGCTTATCAACAAAGACCTCGTATCTGCAGCTTGTTTTAAGCTGCAGTTAGGAAGTTTTTGTTGAAAACTTCGTTTGGTAAGTTCGCGGCTTATGTTTTGCTGTTTTATTTGTTTGGTTCATCCCGTGCACATAGTATTCCAATCAGAATATTTTATTACATAGAACACATAACATGCTTTGATTGGCCCTCTGCTTTCATTCGGGAAACTATAGTTCAGTTTTGTCGTTGTTGTTGTCGCTGCTGTTGTCGTTGCTGCTGCTGCTGTTGTTGTTATTTCTGTTGGGATTTTTTTAAATGTATTTTTGTATGCGTTGGTTAGAATTTTGCTGCTGTGGGCAACCTGCAAGATTCGGACCACACCATGCTCAATTACAGTGGTTTGGAATTCGATATCGTGTTGTTTACTTACTATTGTAAACCTGTATGGGCGAGCAGCCGGATGCTCGGTTAGAATATTGTGGTAGTACTGATATGTATGAGTAATGACAAGAATCCATGGTTAGGTGCTCCAGCCGCTTCTTTATGACCATAGCAATTGAAAAATGCATTAAACCATTCTAAATCAAACTTATCGGGTAAATCTTTTTAAAGGGAAACAAACAAACAAAAAAGAGAAATTGGGGCGAAGCGTAAAGTACTTTAAGATTTAATTGGTAAATAATTCAGTTTCAGATTTCAGAGTAAAATTACAGCGCAAAGATTGCCATTAGAAAACTCTTAAAATGTAATATTTTCCTGAACATTCCTGAATTTTGGTATTTTCACTCCGACCGACAATAGCAGTCATAATTATGTAAAAATATCTTTAAACACAATCCTAAACAAGTCCTTGTTTCGACATCCTTTATAGAAAATGCTTTGGAAGCGTTTATATACGTTTATCAGACGTAAGAAGAGAAATTGCTGATTACAGTTTCTCATTTTAATGTCCAATGCGTAGGATTCGATTGCAATCCTCGCAAGCTGACTGGGGGTTTTGCCATACCTAGAGAATAAGAATGCCATAGAATATATAGCAGTTACATGTAAAAATATTTTTAAACCTATTCCTAAACACATCCCTAATAGCGAATGTTTTGGAAACGTCTAGGGAAAACAGAAAATACTGATATTCTCCTTTTATCTATTGCACATTTGATTGCAATCCTCGCAAGCTGACCATGGTATTCGCCATACATAGAATACCACTTTTTGCGTGATAAATCATCTAGATATTATTTTTGTGGCACGAGTTCGCCCCAATCTTTCCATCCGACATAATAAAAGATTTTCAAACTAAGACAAATATTATTAATATGGTCTCATTCAGATAATTCCGCCAAATGAAGAGTGATATTCCGTCGGTGTTATTGCAAAGCATCGTATCTACAGCTTTAACCAAGCTGTAGATACGAGGTTTTGCAATGACGCCGACGATTTGAGATAACGTGAAAATGAATATCAAACATTCGAAAATTAGGATAATTCCATCGATGTGAAGTATCTTGGTCGCAGTTATTTCTTTTCACGTTTCCTAGAATGTCACGTTTCGCATGACAGATCAACTTTTTTCCAATTTCTGTAGCGTGTGTTATTTGTGAAATTCTTATCATTACATCTGACATACTTAAAGACGAACATTATTATTGATAGGTTCGCATGTTCGTTGTCTATTTTTGACGTCTATGAGATCATTTAAAAACAATTATTCGTGGCTTATCAGATCCGAGCTTTATCTCTCATTTGTAAACTTTCGTCATGTACATATTTCACATATCGTCGATGTTATTGTAAAACCTCGTAACTACAACTTTAAACAAGCTGTAGTTACGATGTTTTGCAATAACACCAACGATCTTATCCTTGGCTCCTTTAAATATTTTATGCGCTCATACATATTCACATAATAATTGTACTTTTTCTCCTTAATGAATTCTACCATAGTTTTAAAACAAACGTGTTCTTTAGTCCGGGTTAATGTAATACCCTGTAAAACCTTGATTGTCTTTACGCAATCTAGAATACCACATTTTGCATGATAGGTCACTTTATCATTTTTTTCTTTCTTTTGCGGTAAGTGTTCTTATCCTTACAACTGACATAATAAAAGACCCTTCCACTGTAGCAATCGTCAGTGTAATTGCATAACCTCGTAACTACAGCTTTAACCAAGCTGTAGTTACGAAGTTTTGCAATAACAGAGATGAAATACAATTATTGATGGGGATTTGCAGATAATTCCTGTAAATGAAGAGTAATCAAAATGAATATCAAATATTCGAAAATAGATAGTGTCAATACTACGAACGATTTTGATCGCAGGTTTTTTCTTCTTTTTTTACCTTCTTTCTTTCTTTTTTTTTTTTTTTTTTTTTTTTTTTTTTTTTTTTTGTTTTTTTTTTTTTTTTTTTTTAATTTGTTCCCTAGAATACCACGTTTCGCATGACAGATCAACTATTTTCTCATTTCTGTAGCGTGTGTTAGTTCTGAATTCTTATCATTACATCTGATATACTTAAAGACGAACATTGTTATTGATATGTTCGCATGCTTGTTGTCTATTTTTGACGTCTATGAGATCATTTAAAAACAATTACTCAATGCTTATCCGAGATCCGAGCTTTATCTCTCATTTGTTAACTTTCGTCATACATATTTCACCAATCGTCGATGTGATTGCATAATGTCGTAACTACAGCTTAATTTAAGCTGCAGTAACAAGGTTTTTGTTAAAAAGCAGCGATATTATCCTTTGCTCCTTTTGGGCCGTTTACCATAGTTTTAAAACAAATTTTCCTTTATTCCTACTTGTATACTCTGAAAAAATGATTATCTCTCAAGCCTTGCTAAATTTAGTTCTGCATTTTACGTACATGGAAACGGATTGCGAAAATAATAAGACATAGGGAGAAAATGATTCCTACATTTTCTTCAATACCTTATTGATAGATTGTATCGAAATCATATCCTTGTCGACAGCCATGTCTCCAGCAAATGTCAAATTGGAACTTTCATTTTTTTTGCCGTTTTGGGAAGGGACATATCATAAATATAATTTTAACGCTTTTGCAAAATACTATTCATATTTCATATTCACATTTTATAAGAATTTCTATGTGTGGTGTTGTGTTCTTGTGATAGGATCACAATCAATTTATTATGTAGGTAACAATGGAGATTGTGGTTCCGTTATAAATTGTTTATGTATTTCATAAATGATTTATACTATTCCAAAGTAAAAATCCGTTCATTTGAATTATCATCCTGTTAGCGACATGAATTGCCGGATATTGTGCTAATAATGATTGATTATTAATCAATTCTCTATTCTTTCATACAATGAATATTTACGAGATAAATGATGCACATTTATCTTTCATCTGAAACCATTTCACGGTCTACATGGTGGAAAATCACGTTACACAATATGTTAGATATTTTTCCCAATGATTTCCTTCGTATTTGACTTCGATTTGAAACAACAATTTTAGTCAGAGAGGCGGGAAAACGGCAGTAGCTTGCTGAATACGAATGGTCTTTTAAAAATTATCTGATAAAAAGCTATTGACGACCAACCAAAAATTTGGTTGGTCGTCAATAACTTTTTATCAGCTGATTTACTCCATCCATCTGATTTCTGGCAAATTCCCACCTTCTCTGATTCACAATCGAATTCAAATTGGTCTTTTGTAATAACAAAATTATTGACAATTTTTCTAAAATTGTTGAGTCAGATGATTCCCCCGCCATGTTTTCATGTCCCCCTTGGAATCTATCTGTTGTTGTCCACATTAAATGGGGCTTTCAGTCTAGGGAACACGTGCTCTTCTCCGGAAGTACTCCCTAATACATTATAGAGGGTACCTGGCTCACAAGGGAGCATACTCTCTTACACGCCGCTCAAACGTTTATAGTACACATGTACTAAACGATTTCAAATGATAATGAATCATGACCTCTGCTTGGAGAGGGTAAAGGGAGCAATATCACAGACTTGTACTAGATGTTGCTTTGGAAACATTGTGTTAATGGTAAAAAATGCAGAACCCAGAAACATTTTCTTACTTGCGTGTTTATTTTTTTTTCTGGAAACGGATAACCGACCATTTTCGCCCGAGAACGATATCACCGCTTTTCTTTCAAAATCTCGTAACGGTAGCTTAAAACAAACTGCAGTAACGATTTATTTTTCAAGAAAGGCGATTTCGTGTGTAATATATGTATGTTTGCCATTTTGATCCCCCCCCCCCAAATAAAACAATGGTATGGAACGACCAGGTTTTCGCAGGAGCATTGAAAAACATTCAGTGGATAAATCAGAAGTGTCGCTTTTTCAACAAAAACCTCGTAACTGCAGCTTAAAAGAAGGTGCAGTTACGAGTGTTTTTTTTTTTTTTTTTTTTTTTTTTTTTTTTTTTTTTTTTTTTTTTTTGAAAAGTGACGATATGCGGACAATCAGCATTTTCTCCTGTTCTTTCAATGTTTTCTATTTCCATAATATAAAACCATTACATTTCGTTTCTGACATTCATTTTGTCGTCTAAAAAAACCTCGTATGTCGACTTTTGCGATTTTCAAAGTAAAATCTTGTCTATCCAGTTCAAACAAGTCTTGTTGGTTTTGAGATATCTTTGTTAATGACACATTATAAATTATGTGAACAATATGTGCCAATTTCAAGTAAAACTTGTCAGTTTCGGAAAAGAAATTAAAATGTTTTCTCTTCCCCTATTCAAAATATGAGATACGATGTTTTGGATTTACACCGACGATATGGAAAGACTAGGGGTAAGTGCCGGGGCTATGGTTTAGCACGGTGGATAATCACGTGGTACAGTATTTTTAGAAAATCTTCAATAATTTTGTAAATACTGGACCAATTTGAATTCGATTTGAATTCTGTTTGGAGCAGAGAATACGGATAGACGTCACGCATTAGATGGGCGTGGTTGATTTTTGAAAAATCAACTGATAAAAACGTTATTGAAGATAAACCAAAATTTTGGAACTTTTTTACCAGTTGATTTTACAAAAATCCAACACGTCCAGCTTATTCCTGGCATTTTCCCACCTTCTCTGCTTCAAACCGAATTCAAATTGGTCAATTATTTAAAAAAAGATATTGAAGATTATCGTAAATTCTGAGTCACGTGATCATATACCGTGTTTAGGGTAATGAGCAAGTCTCGTGAATTATTCATTATCCAATACACGGTGGGTAACCCACGTGACTTTTGGAAAGCGTCCACACGGAAATATCGCCCGCTTCAATGTATGTTTTGTTTAATTTGAGATAAAGCGCACGGAACGCGCATTTGAGAGGGCTATTCACGGCTCTAACTCACTCTGCTCCAAATCCAGTGGTTTCTTCAAACATTCGAGCCAAAGTGTTTGTAAGTGCAAAGCGAAAGTGGGAAGCGTTCACGTGCACCGAAAGAAACTTTCGCTTGAATGTTCACTGCAGGGACATGACCGGGATAGGTCATTATCTGCCTCTATATAAATGCTTCCCTCAGGCATCAAATTGATGCAGGTTCTACCCCCTTGACGTCTGACCGTGTTTGAAGAAACCACGGGATTCGGAGCAGAGTGAGTTACAAACGGGAATAGCCCTCTAAAATGCGCGTTCCGTGCACTTTATCTCGTCAAAATCAATAGAGTGTAAGCTGAGAAATTAAACAAAACATGCCTTGAAGCGGACGATTTTTTCGGTGTTCACGCTTCCCAAAAGTCACGTGGGTTATCCACCGTGCAATAGCGGGTTGCTGTTTTTCCAGCTACGCAATTTTTGACGCTTGGGAAACGGTTGTAATAAAATGCACAGAATCAATACAACGGTTGTAAAACACGGTTGATCATTTTTCATCCGTGCCAAATTTGTATTTCACCACGGCCGGGTGTTCTATTAAATATGAAGGAACCCATTTATACTGGTTATCAGTTTTGGATAACATAATCACATAACAGCAGCGGGCTGTCAGTGTAACTACATGATCAGAATTCTCTCTTTTTTTTTCTTTCTTCTTTTTTTTCTTTTGGTGGTAACATTATCACGGTGGATAATCACGTGATACAATATATTCAGAAAATCTTCAATAATTTTATAATTAATGGACCGATTTGAATTCGGTGTGAAGCATAGAATGTGGACATACGTCACGCATTAGATGGACGTGGTTGATTGTTGAAAAATCAAATGATAAAAAAGTTATTGAAGATAAACCAAAATTTTGGTTTATCTTCAATAACTTTTTTATCAGTTGATTTTTCAAAAATTCAACACGTCCAACTTATCCCTGGCATTTTCCCACCTTCTCTGCTTCAAACCGAATTTAAATTGATCAAGTATTGACAAAGTTATTGAAGATTATTGGAAATTTTGAGTCACGTGATTATACACCGTGATTATTGGTGTGTTTACACGGTATTCGGTATAGGTCTCGATAGACGACCTGGCAGAACATCTCAAGCTTTTTTAGTGTTCGTCATAGTTTTTGGACCAATGAAATTGCAGTATATTTGAAAATTTCGGCGCTATATTTCACATAAACGCACTGCCGGTCAGATTATGTCACGGATATACATAGCCACGCCCCCGTTTCCTGTGCAGTTATGAAAAATGATGTAATTTTTGGGAAAATGATGTAATTTTTGGCAAAATGATGTAATTTCAGTAAGATCCGCTCGATAGTAGCTCCGGTCGGAGGCGTGGTTTGAAGAATGACAGTAGAAGCGTATGTTTTCATTGGTTAACAAACACTAGGTCAGATAGTGTCTGTATAGTAGATTCTACGCGACATAAACGTTCAAAGGCTGTGCCTTTTGAACGTGTATATCGCGTAGAATCTACTATACAGCCTCTATCTAATACATAGAGATGTTCTGCCAGGTCATTTATCGAGACCTTTACCATACAGAGACTTAGGGTGCATCAGCTGAGGTCGTCAGGAGAAAATAAGTTGAAGCTGTAATTCAGTGATAATAATAATATCGACTGATGCCACATCCCTCCTTATAATGGAAACACCATTGTCAATTCGTATACAAAACAATGGGTTATCACAAGAACGACCGTTTCCTATCTGGATTAAGATTTTGGTGCGCTTGGCTCCTTCATACAAAAATTGAGCCAACGATGTACGCTATATGCCATTTTTGAAAAAAAAATAGAATAAAGATAAAACAAATCCTCTAAATGCATACATGGCATAGTCCCATTTGGAACACCACGAACAATTCTGTCGAATCATACCTTGGATACAAGTCGTTGAACTACTTTCAGACTATGAATAGAATAGAATAGAACAACAAATCAAAACGTTCGTCTGTGACTAATGTCAACAGTAAAGCGACAATGATACTGAAATACATTGTATGCAGTTCCAGTGTCCTCTCTTTTTAGAATGATTAGGCCTACAACCTGCAAGTCCCGCAAGTTGCCATGGTTGTTCATTTGGATGATCTCAAAAACTACTTTGTGAAGCGTAGCTACTTCCGGCTAAGAAATGTGATTTTTTTAACATTTCTTCATACATACACATCTGAGTCGATGATTCGATCTTTGATCGACATTATCCGAGGATATCCAAACGGGTATAGTCCCTCATAAATTGATTGATTTGTTTTACGCCACACTCAATAGCTAAGGCAATGTGGAGACAGGACCTCGATTTTTATTCTCATCCCAAAGACTGGAGTGGTGGGGGTTGAACCTACGTAATCTGGCTTACCTGTCCCTAATACTGCGTTATTGGGTCAGGCACACACTGGCAATGGCGGCCTCCAGTGTGGAGATTTCACTACAAAGAATAAGATAAGAGTTCCTGGAGGGGGCCATTGCTACCGAGTGCCTTACGCACTAAAATACATAGTACGCCAGGGAACCATACTAGAACCTGCGATCCATGTGTTACAAACTGTACTTTGTAAGAATGCTAAGAACTGTGTGTTTAACTTCCAGTCATTTTAACGTGAGTTTAAAAAATGTGTATGTACACAGAAGACACTTAACACTGTACGGGAAAAGGTTTTTCCCAGTTAAAATGGTATAATCGCCCAAAAGCAGACATTTTTTGATTGGGAAATATGAAACAAAATGTAAAACAGCAACACTTGAAAACACAACACATTTTACTGGTAATTTGTTCATTAACACTACTGGAAGTGAAATTTCGATTTTTCACACATTCGTATCCATTAACCCGAAAAGTTTCTTCACTCAAATCACTAAACTGTTTTCATGACATTTCTATAGAAGAAATTGCTTTGTTCCCTTGATACCAAAAACGGTATACCTTTGTTACAACCCGTTTTGTAAAAATCACCCGTTTTGTAATAAATATAACAAAGTGGGGGGGGATTATTACAAAACGGGTTACAATATCTAACCCGTTTTGTAATAACTACTATTTGCATTCAATACTCAATGTTAGCTATTTTAATCATATTTAGAACAGCTGTGCGAACTTTAAATTGAAATAATTTTAGTTTATCAATGAAATTAACAAATGTAGAAAAATGATATAACACAGATTGAAATAATGTATTACAAAGTGGGGGATTATTACCATATGGATAAGAACGCCTAACCTGTTTTGTAACAACCCGTTTGGTAATAAAGTTTTCACATTGTTTTCAATAACTGGTATTTGCATAAATTATGCTGTGTAACGTAATTTTAACACTTTCTAAACTATTGTACATCTGTGAAGAAAGCAATTTTCATCTGAAAAGGAAAATTCCATCCGCAGATCATTGATATAACGTTGAAATTACATGTTATTACCAATTGAAAAATGAAATAAAAATGGATGGTCAGCGATCTTGTTTGAATTTTATAGGCATTCGTATCACATACCCCTACATCGAAAAAATGCACAATTTCTTGCACCTGTCCAAGGTCACTAAAATGCTTCTTCTTCTTCTTCTTCTTCTTCTTCTTCTTCTTCTTCTTCTTCTTCTTCTTCTTCTTCTTCTTCTTCTTCTTCTTCTTCTTCTTCTTCTTCTTCTTCTTCTTCTTCTTCTTCTTCTTCTTCTTCTTCTTCTTCTTCTTCTTCTTCTTCTTCTTCTTCTTCTTCTTCTTCTTCTTCTTCTTGTTTGCAAAGACAATCTTTTTAAAAGGAAACAAACAAAAAAAGAGAGAGCGTAAAGTACTTGAAGGTTTAATTTGTAAATAATTCAGTTTCAGATTTCAGAGTAAAATTAGAGTGCAAAGATTGCCATAAGAAAACTCTTAAAATGTAATATTTTCCTGAACTTTCTGAATTTTGGTATTTTCATTCCGACCGACAATAGCAATTACAAGTAAAAATATTTTAAACCCAATCCTAAACAAGCCCTTGTTTTGGCATATAGAAGTTGCTTAGGGAAACGTTTAGACGTAAGAAGAGAAAATGCCGATCACAGTTTCTCCCTTTGTCCATGGCACAGGGTTCGATTGCAATCCTCGCAAGCTGACCAGGGTTTTCACCATATCTAGAATACTTCTTTTTGCAGAATGGATCATCTTATTCTTACTTTTGTGACATGCGTTCTTCTTCATTATCTCTACATGTGATATAATAAAAAGACTCTTAAAGACTCTTACATTGTCATTGGCAAATATTATTGAAA
This sequence comes from Fragum sueziense, assembly GCA_963680895.1. Classification (NCBI taxonomy): domain Eukaryota; kingdom Metazoa; phylum Mollusca; class Bivalvia; order Cardiida; family Cardiidae; genus Fragum; species Fragum sueziense. The sequence goes on from OY804604.1 coordinate 6,734,324, forward strand.
TGATCTCATGCAGATAATTCCGTCAAATGAAGAGTGATATTTCATCGTTATTATGGCAAAACCTCGTATCTACAACTTTAATCAAGCTGTAGATACGAGGTTTTGCAATGACGCCGACAATTTGAGATAACTTGAAATTGAATTTCAAATATTCGAAACTTCGGATAAAAGTGCCATCGATGTGAAATATTTTAATCGCAGTTATTTCTTTCCTATTTCCTAGACTACAACGTTTTGCATGACAGATCCGCTTTTGTTTTCTCATTTCTGTATCGTGTGTTATTTGTGAAATTCTTATTTTTACATCTGACATACTTAAAGACGAACATTGTTATTGATAGGTTCGCATGCTTGTTGTCTATTTTTGACGTGTATGCGATCATTTAAAAACAATTATTTGTGGCTTATCAGATCCTCGCTTTATCTCTCATTTGTTAACTTTCGTCATACATATTTCACATTATCGTCAATGTTATTGTAAAACCTCGTAACTACAGCTTTAACAAAGCTGTAGTTACGAGGTTTCGCAATAACACCGACGATGTTATCCTTTTGTTCCTTGATGTATTTTAAAGTGACATTTAAGTATTATTTTTACATAAATTTTACTTTTATTCTATCTGAAAGAGCATCTTTTCTTATGAAAATTCTGAAAATTTCAAGCCAAAATATTGAACCGTTTACGAGAAATGTATATATTTGTGCTAAAATTAAACAAATTGTTGTGGACAACAGTTCAGATTTATATACAATTTGTCATTTCTGTCTCAACTTTAAAGGCGTATTTTTCGCTTATAAATAACAACTTCAAAAAACTGATAGCATTTCTACGCATCAGAATAAACGATCTTTTCATCAAGACATACTTTTAAAAAATGAAATAAATGTGAAATGTCACTTTAAGCTGCAGTAACAAGGTTTTTGTTAAAAAAAAAACAGCGATATTATCCTTTGCTCCTTTTGGGCCGTTTACCATAGTTTTATAGCAAACTTGCATTTATTCCTGTCTACTTTTATACTCTGAAAAAAAAAACGATTATCTTCAAAGCCTTGCTAAATTTAGTTCTGCATTTTACGTACATGGAAACGGATTGCGAAAATAATAAGACAAAGGGAGAAAAAGCTTCTATCCAACATTTTCTTGAATACTTTATTGATAGATGTATCCAAATCACATCCTTGTCGACATTCATGTCTCCAGCAACTGTCAAATTGGAACATTATATTTTTGCCGTTTTGGAAAGGGACATTACATGAATATATATATATATGTTCCCAAGTATGTTGAATTTGTTAAAATTTGTATTGTAGGCTATAAACATGCATATTGCTGTTTCATGCTGAATAAAATGTTATGTTATGTTATATATAACACTTTTGCAAAATACTATTCATATTCACATTTTATAAGAATTTCTATGTGTGGTATTGTGTTCTTGTGATAAGATCACAATCACTTTATTATGTAGATTACAATGGAGATTGTGGTTCCGTTATAAACTGTTTATGTAATTTCATAAATGATTGATATTGTTCCAAAGTAATAATCTGTTCATTTGAATTATCATCCTGTTAGCGACATGAATTACCGGATATTGTGCTAATAATGAATGATTATTAATCCATTTTCTATTCTTTCATACACTGAATATTTACAAGATAAATGATGCACATTTATCTTTCATCTGAAGCCATTTCATTGTCTTTCTATCCCCACACAATGACGCATATCGAGGTCAAATAAGATAAAAACTTTGCAAAACACCAGTAAAATGCCGACAATGTTTTCTACCCATAGACACGAAAAATGAAAAAAAAAAAAAAACACTTTATCTTAAATTGTCGTCTGCAACATCTTTGCATTGGACAAGGCTAATAGTTTTCCGTCTGGTACTTGATCTTAACAGTATGTTTTCTGTTACATTTTTTAATACCAATTGGGACAATCTTAATGATTTTCATCGGAAAGCGGATACTAGTAATCGGTCAATGTCGAAAGTGAACGATATGTATAGTCTATATTTTGCCATTTTCAGGCCCGTAGGAACAGAGGAGACTAAGCCACCCCCCCCTCACGCACACACACACACACACACACACACACACACACACACACATACTTGTACAGCATACAATATAAGGACCTTGACTTTCCGCGTTATCCTGAGGACCCATGTTAAACGTTTGCGTATAAACGCAATTTTATGTCTGTTTCTTTTTGATTGCGTGGATAGCACAAAATTAATATTGTTTCCCCTTAACACTCAAAGTAAATCAGAGAAAACGTAGTGAGGACTTGTCACCTTTAGCCTAATTTATGAGGACCTTCAATATGAGGACCCTAATTTGCATATTTTACACAATACCTTTTATGGCCATAATTATGAGGACCTAACTTGAAAGTTGTGATGAGGACTTGCACAATTCTTTCGTTCACACTAAAAGCGGAGTGTAATTTTACGGAACATACACAAAAAAGGAAAAAGCAGACCAATAGACATAAATGAAAATTGGGACCATAGAATAAGAGTGAATTTGATTTCGTTTTAAATGAAAGCCTTATAATAACTCATTGAATTGTTATACAGGATTGTATGATATTCTCCATAGTTGAATAGCATGCGTGAATATTAGGCTGTTTCATGTGAGTAATATTTTTAGGTATACACTCACTCAAACATCTTTAAACGGCCACTTTAATTTTCAAGTTAAAACAAAACAAAACAATACAAAAAAAAACATGTATGTACTACGAAACTATCTTGTTAATTTGAAATTTCGGTTAAATGGTTTTATTTTCGACAGAGAAAACATTTTGAGGACGCGTGTACAAGTCCTCTAATTGTACCGCAGTCCTCTAATCGTCGGTGTGCGTTCAAGCCTGGGTCCTCAGTTTGAGCCCTATACAAACACGGTTAATATCTGGGGGCAAGAGACGGATTTTTTAAAACCTTAATTTTCTTAAAAGTGAAACAAGAATATGACACACCAATATGAAACTGCTACAGCAATGGTTTCTTTTTTCACAGTGTTTACATAGGCTAATTACGGTCTTTTGCTCTTTTAGATGACATTGTGATGTTTAGGCAGTTTTTAGTTATGATTTTTTCCGCTTTCGGTTCGGTTTATTCACGATTTTGCATCGATTCAGAGGTTGCTTATCTGAGTTTCAGTACTTATGCAGTCTCAATAGCTCGGTGGGTAGCAATGTGCATGCAAGCGGTCCCAGTTTGGAAGTGGTTCGAATCCCGGCTCGGCCAACTTTCTTTTTGACGCTTGCTGAAAGTCACTGTGACCCGGTTCATTCGTCTTAAATGGACCTTTTTAAGTGATAAAACAGTGAATATCTTGGAAAGAACGTTGTGCCGGTGAAGAAATACCATGATCGCATGGATGGGTACACCTGGAAAGAATGCTGTGTATGGTTTACGGGGATTATTTGTTGTTAATTAAAGGAAAGTATGTACCCGGTTTTATACACTTAACCCATTCCCACACAATGACTCTTTTTGACTCCCTACAAGATTATGGCTTTGGTAAACATCATGACAAGCAATTTCTTCATTTTCCACAATGTTTTCTACCCTTTTAGACAGAGATATGTAAAATTTAATTAACTTGAAATTGTCTTCTGCAACATCTTTCAATTTTGACAAGTCTAAAATCTTGCCGTCTGGTAATGGGTTAATACATACTTCTCATTACCGATGCATGTCGATAAAGAAGCTATAACTCGCCAGCAATGACTTTTTTCCCACGATGCTTGCAATAGCTCCTTTATTTTGAATTTCGATCGAATGGTATAATTTTCGACTTAGCATATCAAAATCAGTTTTGCAAGTGTGCAAGTCCTCTAATTGTACAACTGTCCTCTAATCGTTGGAGTGCATTCAAGTCTGGGTCCTCAGTTTGATCTGTATACATGGATTTCCCCTTAAAGTGACATTTAATATTTTTTTTACATAAATTTTACTTTAATTTTTATCTGAAAGAACATATTTTCTTATGAAAATTCTGAAAATTTCAAGCCAAAATACCGAACCGTTGTCGAAAATTATATATTTTTGTGCTAAAATCAAACAAATTGTTGTTGACAACAGTTCAGATTTACATGTTTTTTTTTTTCATTTCTGTCTCAACTTTAAAGGCGTATTTTTCTCTTACAAATAACAACTTCAAAAAAAAAAAAAAAAAAAAAAAAAAAAAAAAAAAAAAAAAACTGATAGCATTTCTACGCATTAGAATAACAAATCCTTACACCAAGACATACCTTTAAAATATGAAATTGAAATGTTATGTCCTTTTAATATTTTGTACCCTATTCACGCGCAGTTCTTTCGTTTTGGACAAGTGGAATAACTTTTTCAATTTCACACAGTTAGGCCTACGAAATGTCCTTTTTCCATGCGATACATAGCCATCCTTTTAGAATGGTAGGTCATAAACTTTACTTAGATAGTCGTTTAATTTTACGTCTGAACCGCAACATCCAATTATCCCTTTCACAGACGACAAAAGTTTTGACCGGTCAAAATTCGAAGGTGTTGCAAACCACACGGGGAATTATAGTTTATGGAGGCAAGTGACTTTCTGTGGAATGGGGTTGATAGGAGACTGCTAGTCGCCAGCATCATCGCTTTTCAACACAAGAGCCGTCAGAGACGGACAATGCTCCCCGAATAAGGCATTGTCACAATAAATGTATGCCATGCAGAGCTAACATAAAGCTAGCAAATGTTAAGCCCCCTTTTTGCATGACATAATTTTTATAACCAAATTTCACATAGTTTATTGTCAAGGGCATCTGATTTACTACTCAAATATGAAATTTCATCAAATTCTGACCATTCGACTAGGAGAAATTAGAGAAAAACTATATTTTACCTTAAGTCCCCTTTTCCCATGACGAGGCCTCAAATTCAAAAACCAGGAAAAAGACATCGGCATTATGTCATAGGGAGTTCACATGGTAAGTTTCAATTGATTTTACCTAAGGGTTATGGAGAAATCACTTCGGACGGACGGACGGACAGGCAAAGCGGCGACTATATGCTCTCCCTTCGGGGAGCATAAAAAACCTCGTAATTGCAGCTTGTTTTAAGCTGCAGTTACAAGTTTTTTTGTTGAAAAGCAGCGACATGCTTGTTCTTTCTCTCAATGCGCTGTAAGGGAAAACTGTTGTGGAAACCAATAGAGGGGACCAACATTTTCAAATTTACTTGGATAGCCCTTTAATTTTTACGTTTGAACGGTAGGGTCCAATTAACCCCGCTTACTGAACCGGCTAAAATATTGTTTCTTTTCTTCGAAAACCTGGTAACTACAGCTAAAATCAAGCTGTGGATACGTGTTCTTTTTTTTAAGAAAGGCAACGTCATTCACCACATTTAAAAAGTTATCATAAAATTGTACGCTACGGAAATTGATGAATTGGCATTATGTAAATGGGTTCACATAAAATTATTGTGCAAAATTCGAAAACATTCAACATTCCTACAGCCCGATTAAAACATAAAATTTGGGCAAACATTGTACAAAAGAAGATGCTAATGATCAGCATTTTCACCTTTCTTACAATATTTTCTATAGATGATTCTTTATTCATATATCCCTTTTGTCATCTGCAGCTGTTTTAAGATTGGAACAGTCTCTCAAAGGATTTCTGGGTTATATCATAGTGGGTGCAGCATCTACCTATAGATTTTGGTTGTTTCTCTCACAAGTAATATCACAATATCCTACTCTAGCGTACAGCTACTCAACCACATAGGTATAACAGTTATCCACCAATTAGTGGCAGACACAACAGGATATTAAGGTAGAATACCCATTATGTAGCCATTTAGAGATTCTTAAAACACCAAATTTTTCTGAGCGGAGTCGTTAATTAGACCAACCTATTGAGGCGCAGTCATAATCATAAACATTTGGCAGTGTAAGTTTGACCGCCGAATGTTTTCGACTTCGCCCGAATAATTCCGAAGTCATGCGAATCTCCTAAGGGTGGACTAAAATTGGAACAGTCTGAATAGTGTCGGTAGTGTAAATCAGTGTAGTGCAACTCCTCTCTTAAAAGATTTCTTTGTCATATTCTTGCAGGTGGATCATCTACCTATAGATTTTGGTTGTTTCTCTCACAAGAACTATTACAACATCCTTTCTTAGCTACAGCTACTCAACCACATACGGTTTTACAGTTATCCACCAATTAGTGGCAGACAAAACAGGATATTAAAGTAGAATACCTGTAATGTAGCCATTTTTAGATTCTTAAAACATCAGATTTTTTCGAGCAGCATCGTAACGTAGACGAACCTATTCAGGTGCGGTCGTAAATATTCGGCGGAGGAAAGTTCCACTGCTGAATGTTTTCTACTTCGCTGGAATAATTCCTATGTCGCTCGAATCTCATTAGGGATGGACTACAATAGTCCCAGCCGAAAATGACAGTGACGTAGGCTGATGTTTGCTGCTGCAAAACCAATCAATTCATCTGATTTGCACCGTTACAAATACGAACAGAGTTGATTGGTTGTCAAGTAGTAAACATTAGCCCACGTCACTGTCATTTTCGGCCGGTACTATTGTACCTTAACCCTGGCTGGAGAGCTGGGACGTCATAATCGACTTAAAGCACTGGACCTCATAATTGAGTTTGATGCACTCTGTCATTTGTGAAAGGGCTATATGGAAAATATTGAGGGAAAATGAGAAAAATACTGGTTATCAGCATTATCTTTTCTCTCAATATTGTCTTTATAAATCTAGCTATAATAGAACACTGATGCCATGAGTGACAATAGGCCTTGGTACAGCAGATTTGCTTTGGAAATTGATTGGGGTTAAACACTTCTTTCAACAGCGAAGTACTGTCATATCGCGGTCGCTGGTGCATCTAACCATGGGTTCCCATTTTTTCTCAAACCAGTACTACCACATCCTTACCGAGCCTAAAGCTGCTCACCCAAATAGACTAACGATTATCAAACTATTGGTGCGAGACAATTTTGCCAGAATCAATGTTTGCTACGGCCGGGGATCATACCCAGGACTCCCGGAACTTCGTAAGTGAGAGTCTGGTGTGCTGCCAACTGGGCTATGGCCACTGCTTTTGGGAATGTATCATATTACTTTGCATAGAAGCAGGTCTGGATAAGAGAACTGGTCACCGAATATTCATTTAATGTAGTTTTAATTATCAATATGTCCATGTACAGTATATTCACAATTCAATTTATGCATATACAGTTGACACTCTGGATGTATGCATGCCACAAGGGGCATGATAATACCTCAAAATATCAGAAGTGTGAGACACATGTGATTTTGCAGTGTTTTGAAAAATTGTGTATTAAGGTAGTCCACTCCTGATGAGATTCATGAAACCACACCCAGTGGTAAAGGTTGGCATGATAACAAATGTTTTTCACATCGCACAAAAATTTCGATGTCGCATGAATCTAATTAGGGGTGTACAACCTTAAGATTTTACTTTGAACCAAACCCTTTCCCAAACAACAAAATTTTAAGATGGTGCAATTCAAAAGCTGCTTGAGGTCACAAAATGAATGTAGAAAAAGATTGGATTTGTGTACACTCTTTATGTGTGCAAGCCAAAAGGAACATCACAGTAATAATGACATTACCTCGAAATATCGGAAGTGTGAGACACATCTGATTTTGCAGTATTTTGAAAATTTGTTTATTAAGGTAGTCCACCCCTGATGAGATTCATGCAACAACCCCGGAGCAGTGTAGGTTGGCTACATAAATGTTTATCAAATCGCACAAAAAATTCCGATGTCGCATGAATATCATTAGGGGTGGACTACCTTAAGATTTTCTTTGAGCTAAACCCTTTCCCAAACAACAAAAGTTTAGGATGGTGCAATTCAAAAGCTGCTTAAGGTCACAAACGGATGCAGAAAAAGATTGGATTTGTGTACACTCGTTATGTGTGCAAGCCACAAGGAACATTACATTGCCTCGATTTTTATATCGGAAGTGCGAGATACATCTGATTTTGAAGTGTTTTGATAAATTGTTTATTAAGGTAGTTTGACCCAGATAAGATTCATGCGACTTCACACGAGTTGTAACGGCCGGCTACGTAACAAATGTTAATCACATCACACAAAAAATTCCGACATAGCATGAAACTCATAAGGGGTGGACTACCTTAAGATTTTTCGTTGAACTTTTCCCAAACAACAAAATTTTAGGATGATGCAATTTACAACCTGCTTGAGATGACATAATGGATGTAGATTTGTGTACATATAACACAGGTGATATAAAGACAAAAGGAGAAGCTGCTGATCATCAGCATTTTCTTCTTTTGCTTCAATGCTTTCCCATTTATTTCACATTGTACTCTGTTGTTATATGAATTTTGCAAAATTATATGAATTTCAATTGAGAATAACATAGATCTTCATAAGTCTGTATGTATTTGCAGCCTAATAAAGGTCCATGTCTTTCTCTTATCTAGGCTGATGAGGTGGAATGCTCATTATAATATGGCCATTTTGAGATTTATAAAACATCAGACTTTTTCGAACAGTATTGTTAGGTATCGAACCTATTCGAGCATAGTCGTAAACATTTGGTTGTGTAAAGTTCCACTACTGAATATTTTTGATGTCACCCGAATAATTCCAATGTCGTGCAAATCTCATAAGGAGTGGACTACCTTAAACTTTTCTAAAAGGCAAAAGTTCGGCCAGTGTACAAATCTATTGATGAGAGAGGGTAATAGCTTTTCCTGTTGCAAAATATATATCATAAATCGCCAAATTTTATGTAGTGGGTTCTCATTTGAATCCTCTTCTCAAAAAGATTCAATGTGACTGACTGTGTACCCACAACAAAGGGTTTGGATTTGAAGTAAATTTAAAATCCTATTACCCTATTTTATCTTATCATTGCTGAGTATAAATTTGAAAAGAGATGTCTAGATGTTAAAATGAACCCATGGTAGGTTGTCGGACAGGGGAACATGTTAAAAATATATTCAGATAATATAATATGAAATTGTCAACCTGCAAACCTACATTATTTCTGTCCAAGGAAATTTCAAATACAGTTCATTCAGTCCTTCTAAATCAAGTCTGTATTTAAATACCCTACCAGCACTTTATTATCATAGTAAGATTTAAGGGAAACTGGACCTTGATAGATAATGGAAAAACTTGGTTCCAGTGCTAAAATTTCTTTCCTTTTGGTCCTAGATAATGCAATCCACCACACAAGAATGCAAACTCTTACTGTCCCCATGTTGCTCTTATCCCTGAAGAACCTAGCATGTGCCCCTTTAACTAGTAAAAACACAACTTATAAAACTGCAAGAAAAACCATTGACAGGAAGGAAGAAAATGTTTGTCATCAGCATTTACTTCTTTTCTCTAAAAAGATTTCCAAATGTCTTTCTCAAGAACAGATCCAGGTTAATTCAGGGGGGAGGGGGGAGTGTTGGGATCAAAGCCTAAATGATGGCTTTAAAAGTGTTAATATGCTAATATGTTAATAAGTTAAACTAACATCGTAGTCAAAATTTTATTTTAGGCCAATGCCAGGGACGTCTGGATTCCAACCCCCAATCCCTCTAGATCCACCCTTGTTTCTGAGGCACCTACACTTATTTGTGCACTCATTAAACACTTGTAAGGTAATGATCTGTCTGTAAAGGGAACAATGGTCTACATGGTCTAAATGCATGTATTCATCCCTGGCACAGAACTTGTTTGCAGAAACATGCTCAATTGCATGATGTCTCGTTTGGGGAATGCGTTTGCTTTCCCTGCTTTTCAAAGTCGTTTCTCCCCCATAAGAGCTTGTGGATGAAACATATTCATTGCATTATCTGCCATCCATCTTGCCAGGCCAAGTACGGTGAACTTTAAAAATGTTCTGCAACACTGGTCTTGAGTCTGAAAGCAAAATAAATACAATTATTTGGCTATTTTGTAAATATGTATTTACAGCAATATCAAATCATGAATTGGGCATAATTCAATTGCTAATTTCATTTTCTGAATGTAGTATACCCGTAATGAGATTTGCGTGACGTCGGAATTATTCGGGCGCAGTCGAAAACATTCAGCGGTGGAACTTTCCACCACCCAATGTTTACGACCGCACCCGAATAAAATCAGATATGCAACGACGCCACTCGAAAACATCTAATGTTTTAGTTATCTCAAAATGGCCACATTACGGGTATTCTACATTAACCCTTTCCTAAACAACAAAATCTTGGACAGGTCCAATTTGAAAGCTGTTTTAGACGACAAAATAAATGATGATAAATGTAGTATTTGTGTGAAATAATGCACAGAAAATATTGAGACTAAAGGAGAAACTGCTGGTTATCAGCAGTTTCTTCTTTTGTTTCAATGTTTTCCCAAGCCTTATCTACTATGGACGTCAAAACCAGGTTTTGTTTGGGAAAGGGTTAAGGTATAATATCCATGCAAATTTTTGAGAGATAAAGACAGCAATTCTGAATAAAGTTACATAAGTCTGTATGAGTTAAGGGTGGTCCAATTTGAAAGCTTCTGCCATCAAGAAAAGATTGAAGGCTTAATCAGCATAAATTTTATTCTTTTTACCCTAATATTTTCTGTGTTAGCAAGTATGTCATGAAAATTGTATTTACCAACCCATTACCAAAGTACAAAATTTAGATGTGTCCAAATTCAAAGATGACGCAGATGACACATATCAAATCTGTGAAATTTTATAAATGTTGGTCTTTCAGGGTGAAAACATTGTGGGAAATGAAGAAATTGCACAACAAGTCACAAGCAATTTCTTCATTTACAATCTGTTTTCTCAGCCATTTTTCTTGAGAGGAATCTAAAAGCATCATTATGTGATAATGGGTTAACATAGTCCACCTCTAATGAAATTCATAGGATTTCAGAATTTTTCGTGCCACTTCATAAACATTTCTTATGTATCCGAACATATTTTGGCAAATTAGGTAAACATTGTGACATCGCATGAATCTCATTAGAGGTAAATTGCCTTAACCTGTCCCATTTTCACTAAAATTTTGGACTGAAAATTTTATTTGAATTATTTTGTAGAGGACAATTTCAAATTGATGAAGTTTTAGAAAAGTTTCTATTTTGGATTAGAAAACATAGTGGAAAATGAAGAAACTGCCTGCACATGACAAGCAATTTCTTCATTTTTCACAATGTTTTTCTAAGCCTTTTCTCGTTAGGGAGTCAAAAGGCATCAGTATGTGCAGTAAACAGGGTTTCCTCCGACTCTCAAATCTGGGGGAACAAACCATACTTTTACAGCATGCTTACAAGTACCCCCTCTAGTAGAGACAAAGAAGCCTGCTTGCAAAGACTGGGGGTACAAAATTCATTTTGGGGGTAAAAAAACCATTTGGAGGTTTTTGGACACCCTGGTAAAGGGTTAAAATGAGATATTGCCTGACAAATACTTAAGACATGCAAGCCCACTTACACACATCTAATAAGGTCATGCATCTATCATTTCTCACGCACAGCAAAAAAATTTACAAATCAAAAGCATGGAAATCACAAGAAACCTACCTGAATATTTCAGAACTTCACATTTGAACTTGACATTCCAAAGGAAAAATAGACACGTCTCTTGAGCTCTGTTTCAAGCATTCGTAGTCTCCAAGTTTCTTTCTTTCGAATAACACCAATGCAAGTTTCTCCATGTCTGAAAATAATGTTCACCATATTTAACCCTTTCCCACACATTGACGCTTGTGGACGCCCCACAAAATAAAGGCTTTGGAAAACATTTGTGGAAAATGAAGAAATTGCTTGTGACATTCAATTTCTTCATTTCCCATAATGTTTTCGACAAAGAAAGACCAAACAATTTTAAATTTTGTTCAATGAAAATTGTCGTCTGCAACACCTATGAGTTTTAACTAGGCTAAAATTTTGTTGTTTAGTAATGGGTTAAGTTTATTCTCTGACAATGAACTTATCCCAGGAATAGCAAAGACCGTCGGACCGTCAGGCATGTCTGATGAAATTTCCCTCCGTTAACCCTTTCCCAAACGACAAAATTCTAGGGTGATCCACTTCAAAAACTGCCACAAATGACAAAATAGATGTTATTAAAGATAAGATTTGTGTAAATTATAGCACAGAAAATATTGAGACAAAAGGAGAAACTGCTGGTTACCAGCAGTTTCTTTTTTGTTTCAATGTTTTCCCAAGCCTTTTCTATCAGGGACGTCAAAACCAGGTCTTGTTTGGGAAAGGGTTAAACATGTGCAATAAAAGACCGCAATAGAAAGGTGCTATAGAAAAAATGGCAAATTTGATAAGTCCCGACATACACAGAAAAGATTTTTCAAAAAATGTGTGAGGCCTTATAAATAGGACTACTTTGAATATGGACACATCTAAATTTTTGCTGTTTGTTAATGGGATACTAATTCGTGGTCGGGCACTCTAAATATTGAACAACAACAAATCAAAATAATTGAACAAACAAAGAACAATATGATATCGATTATTTATAGATGTTCTTTTTCTTTTAATATAATCACCGATTACATAAATCATTGATATTTTGGGGCCTCTTTTGGGGGCCAGTTTTACAGATGGAAAATCGGCATTGGGTCCGGTTTTACGGATATGGGACCGGTTTCACAGTACAACTTGCCGCCCCCATGAGAATAAGGGTTAAGAAATCAATATGAAAAATGAAGCAAACTGCGGCATTTTTCATTACTCACGATGTCTTCTACCAAGAATCAATGTACATAACAAGTAATTCTTCATGCAGTAGCGGATCCGGGAGGGTTCGAACAAACCAACCTCTGTAGCCTAATTATATCAATGTGCAGAAAATATCCAGGCCAAAAAAGATAATAATTATGTTGGTGGGGGGGGGGGGGGCAATGCTACCAGTGTACATAGGCATAGAAAGGTTTATGATATTGGGGGTGGGGGGGGGGGGGCAAATATTTAAGTGAATGGAACCCGACCGACGGTAGCGTTGCTAGGGGGTCTGGGTTCTTGCCCCCAGAAAATTTTGAATTCTAAAAAGCAATTTCCTGCAATCTGGGCACTTTCAGACAGCATTTTATACCTGCACCTTTCTTGAAGGAAAATATGGGTGAATTATTGGGGTCAAGGGATATTATGTAAGCCCCCTTCTAAATTATTGGGGGACGCCCCCCCTCTCCCTACACCAGTGTTGGCCCACTTCTAAATTATTGCGGGTCCTGCCCCCCTTCCTGCGTCAGTGTTACGTCCCAATGCCTTTAAATTTATCATCTTCTATCAAGGATATCAAACCCGGTCTTGTTTCGGTACCCGTCTTGTTTAGGAAATGGTAGCTGCGATATCGTAGCCACAAACTTGATGATGGTATTGTTTTGTGAAACCCAGATCAAAATTCAAAAAGGTTTCGGTTACATTATTGCAACTAGGGAAATGGTTGTAGAAAGTAAAATTCACCCTTTTGACTGTCGAAGCAAAGGTTTGACACCTCTCTTACGAATCCAGCGGGATGTTACATCGGGCATCGTCATCTGACATGCCAATCTGACAAATTGATTTGTCATAATCTATGCTTTTTATTGTCCTTTCGAGGCGAAAACGACTTGTCAAAGTGAAAAAACACATTTTCGACGCCATGTTGTTTGTAATCGCGATATGGGTAAAATAACCGGATTTTTCGGTTGTGGTCGTCTCGAAAAATAAATTAAAAATCAACATACGAGAAAATCTTAACATTCCCAAAACATTCAGGTTGTCAATTTCACGATGTTCTCAACTGTATAAGAAATATTGCTCAATATTTGTTTGGGAACAAAATCGTGATCAAAGTCTTCAAAATTATTCTTGAAGCACCCTTACCCATTTCAACTAAATGACGTCTTTGATACCCTACATGATAAAAACTTTTGAAAACATTGTGGAAAATGAAGAAATTGCTTATGACAAACAATTTCTTCATTTCCCACATTATTTTCTACCTCAAATTATCAATAAATGTAAAATGACATTCAAAAAGAGTTGTCGTCTGCAACATCTTAGAGGTTAGACCAGTCTAATACTGTCGTTTGGTAATGGGTTAAACCTTCAACTTTGATACAATCAATATATTTTACGACTGAGTAGCCTGCCACCATTTGCTATAGGTTATAAATGTATATTTGATTAATTGTGTCTAACGAAAAAAAAAAAAAAAAGATCTACGCCTTATAAACTCGCACGGATTTGGGGACTTTTATCTTATTTTATTGTTGTTACCCTAAATTAAATGATTTAATATCTACGATTTCGTTTGTATTATTAATAATTCTCATGCTAAAATAACACTTTCACAAACAAGACCGGTTTTGACGTCCCTGAAGAATGTTTGCTTAAAAACCCCAAAGGGAAAATGCATTGCGTTGATGTTATAGCAAAACCTCGTAACTCCAGCTATATATTTAAGCTGGAGTTGCGAGGTTTAGCAATAACACAGACTGTTTTCCTCTTTTCTCTCAAGGATTGAAAAGAAAACTCGCTAAAAAATTTATAATTTTTAGAAATCCACCTTATTAAGAATACAGTGGCGTCACGTTAGGACACTCTCAACGTGTGCAAGTCCTTTAATTGTACCACAGTCCTCTAATCGATGGTGTGCGTTCAAGCCTGGGTCCTCAGTTTGATCCCTATACAAACACGGTTAATATCTGGGGGCAAGAGACGGATTTTTTAAAACCTTACTTTTCTTAAAAGTGAAACAAGAATATGACACACAGTGTCACAGTGTTTACATAGGCTAATTACGGTCTCCTGCTCTTTTTGATGACATTTTTATGTTTAGGCAGTTTTGAGTTATGATTTTTCCGCTTTTGGCTCGGTTTATTCGCGATTTCGCATCGATTCAGAGGTTGCTTATCTGAGTTTCAGTACTTATGCAGTCTCAATAGCTCAGTGGGTAGCGGATTTGGGGACTTTTATCTTATTTTATTGTTTTTATCCTAAATTAACTGATTTAATATCCGCGATTTCGTTTGTTTTATTAATAATTCTCATGCTAAAATAACACTTTCTCAAACAAGATCGGTTTTGACGTCCCTGAAGAATGTTTGCTTAAAAACCCCAAATGGAAAAGGCATTGCATTTATGTTAAAGCAAAACCTCGTTACTCCAGCTATACATGTATAATTAAGCTGGAGTTACGAGGTTTTGCAATAACACCGACTGTTTTCCTCTTTTCTCTCAAGGATTGAAAAGAAAACCCACATAAAATTATTAGGAATCCACTTTATCAAGTATAATCTCAACGTGTGCAAGTCCTCTAATTGTACCACAGTCCTCTAATCGTATGTGTGCGTTCAAGCCTGGGTCCTCAGTTTGATCCCTATACAAACACGATTGATATCTGGGTGCAAGAGACAGATTTTCTTAAAACCTTACTTTACTTAAAAGTGAAACAAGAATAAGACACACAAGTGAAACTGCTACAGCAATGGTTTCCTTTTTCACAGTGTTTATGAAGGCTAATTACGGTCCCCTGCTCTTTTAGATGATATTGTGATGTTCCGGCAGTTTTTTGTTATGATTTTTCCGCTTTCGGTTCGGTCTATTCGCGATTTCGCATCGATTCAGAGGTTGCTTATCTGAGTTTCAGTACTTTCGAATCCCGGCTCGGCCAACTTTCTTTTTGACGCTTGCTGAAAGTCACTGTGACCCGGTTCATTCGTCTTAAATGGACTTTGTAAGCGATAAAAACAGTGAGTATCTTGGAAAGAACGTATTGCCGGTGAAGATATAGGAATCCACTTTATCAAGTATAATCTCAACGTGTGCAAGTCCTCTAATTGTACCGCAGTCCTCTAATCGTATGTGTGCGTTCAAGCCTGGGTCCTCAGTTTGATCCCTATACAAACACGGTTAATATCTGGGGGCAAAAGACAGATTTCTTTTAAACCTTACTTTCTTAAAAGTGAAACGGATTTGGGGACTTTTATCTTATTTTATTGTTTTTACCCTAAATTAACTGATTTAATATCCGCGATTTCGTTTGTATTATTAATAATTCTCATGCTAAAATAACACTTTCACAAACAAGACCGGTTTTGACGTCCCTGAAGAATGTTTGCTTAAAAACCCCAAAGGGAAAAGGCATTGCATTTATGTTATAGCAAAACCTCGTTACTCCAGCTATATAATTAAGCTGGAGTTACGAGGTTTTGCAATAACACCGACTGTTTTCCTCTTTTCTCTCAAGGACTGAAATGAAAACCCACCAAAAATTATTAGGAATCCACTTTATCAAGTATAATCTCAACGTGTGCAAGTCCTCTAATTGCATTTATGTTATAGCAAAACCTCGTTACTCCAGCTATATAATTAAGCTGGAGTTACGAGGTTTTGCAATAACACCGACTGTTTTGCTCTTTTCTCTCAAGTATTGAAAAGAAAACCACCAAAAATTACTAGGAATCCATTTTATCAAGTATGACATCAACGCGTGCAAGTCCTCTAATTGTTCCGCAGTCCTCTAATCGTTGGTGTGCGTTCAAGTCTAGGGACAAGAGACGGCTTATTTAAACCTGACTTTTCTTAAAAGTGAAACAAGAATAAGAGACACCAATGAATGGTTATGATATGCCACGGTATAGTTTAGAAAACTAGTCAATTACTATCAATGCTATATTCAGAGCCTAGCCTAGTGCTAGTAGACAGGAAACACGAATAAGTGATCTATCGCCGTGATATAACTGAAAAATAGTTTTGTAAAAATTGGCTTAAAACACCAAACAAACGAAAACGTGTCGATAAAGAAGCTAGAACTCTTGCGAGCATTACTTTATGCAAAATTTCAAAACTCTTAAGAGTTTTAGTTCTGGATAACTAATTTATGAGGACCCTAATTTGCATATTTTGCACAATACCTTTTATGTCCGTCATTACGAGGACCTAACAAGCACACTCTCAAGTCACGTGACAAGAGCAAAGTGTGCATGTTTTGTGCGTCCAGACTACTTTTTCACGTTTTAATGAGGACTCGATTATTTTTCAATTTTCTATAATAGTATATCAAAATCAGTTGAATACAATGAAAACATTTTGAGGACCCGTGTGCAAGTCCTCCAATTGTACAGCAGTCCTCTAATTGTAGGTGTGCGTTCAAGTCTGCGTCCTCTAATTGATAGCAATACACACACACACACACACACACACACACACACACACACACACACACACACACACACACACACACACACACACACACACACACACACACACACACACACACACACACACACACACACACACACACACACACACACACACACACACACACACACACACAAAAGTTGGACAAAAATGCCAAATTTTCATTATTTTAAACTGAAAATCAGGGAAAATTCAATTTAGCCCCCCTTCCACATTTAGACAAAGGGACTGGAGCCAACTCAATATGAAATTGCTTCCTATGGGCCTGATTTTAACCTTTACCCCCAAATGAATCCTGTGTTTGAATAGTGTACAACAAGGTTTTGTCATGAACATTGAAAAACAATCACGTTAAACCATTACCAGACAGTGACTCTTTCTGACTCCCCACAAGATAATGGCTTCAGAAAACATTGTGAAAAATGAAGAAATTGCTTTTGACAAGCAAATTCTCCATTTCCCACGATGTTTTCTACAAAAAAGATCCGAAAATGTAAAATTCCACCGACTTTAAATTGTCGTCTGCAACATCTTTGAATTTGGACCGGTCTAAAATTGTGTTGTCTGGTAATGAAAATGTCAAGAACCAGCATAATCTTTTGTTTCCCTCAATGTTTTCTGTTCATAAGATAAAACCATTGTGTCATTTTTGGCATAGACTATGTCGTCTGCCGAGATTTTTTTCGTTTGGAAATGTTTGAAATAAAATGCACAGAATCAATACAGTGGTTGTAAAACACGGTTGATCATTTTTCATCCGTGCCAAATTTGTATTTCACCACGGGTGTTCTATTAAATATGAAGGAACCCATTTATACTGGTTATCAGTTTTTGGATAACATAATCACATAACAGCAGCGGGCTGTCAGTGTAACTACATGATCAGAATTCTCTCTTTTTTTCTTTCTTCTTTTTTTTCTTTTGGTGGTAACATTATCACGGTGGATAATCACGTGATACAATATATTCAGAAAATCTTCATTAATTTTGTAATTAATGGACCGTTTTGAATTCGGTGTGAAGCATAGAATGTGGACAGACGTCACGTATTAGATGGACGTGGTTGATTGTTGAAAAATCAAATGATAAAAAAGTTATTGAAGATAAACCAAAATTTTGGTTTATCTTCAATAACTTTTATATCAGTTGATTTTTCAAAAAGCCAACACGTCCAGCTTATTCCTGGCATTTTCCCACCTTCTCTGCTTCAAACCGAATTTAAATTGATCAAGTATTGACAAAGTTATTGAAGTATATTGGAAATCCGGAGTCACGTGATTATACACCGTGATTATTGGTGTGTTTACACGGTATTCGGTATAGGTCTCGATAGACGACCTGGCAGAACATCTCTAGCTTTTTTAGTGTTCGTCATAGTTTTTGGACCAATGAAATTGCAGTATATTTGAAAATTTCGGCGCTATATTTCACATAAACGCACTGCCGGTCAGATTATGTCACGGATATACATAGCCACGCCCCCGTTTCCTGTACAGTTATGAAAATGATGTAATTTTTGGGAAAATGGTGTAATTTTTGGGAAAATGATGTAATTCCAGTAAGATCCGCTCTATAGTAGCCCCGGTCGGAGGCGTGGTTTGAAGAATGACAGTAGAAGCGTATGTTTTCATTGGTTAACAAACCAAAGTCAGATAGTGTCTGTATAGTAGATTCCGCGCGACATAAACGTTCAAAGGCTGCGCCTTTTGAACGTGTATATTGCGTAGAATCTACTATACAGCCTCTATCTAATACATAGAGATGTTCTGCCAGGTCATTTATCGATACCTTTATCATACAGAGACTTAAGGTGCATCAGTTGATGTCATCAGGAGAAAATTAGTTGAAGCTGTAATTCAGTGATAATTATAATATCGACTGATGCCACATCCCTCCTTATAATGGAAACATCATTGCCAATTCCCGTGGTCAATTCGTATACAAAACAATGGGCAATCACAAACACGACCGTTTTCTATCTGGATTAAGATTCTGGTGCGCTTGGCTCCTTCATACAAAAAAATTAGCCAACGATGTACGCTATATATGTATATTTTGAAAAAAAAATAGAATAAAGATAAAAAAAAAATCTTCTAAATGCATACATGGCATAGTCCCTCATAAATTGATTGATTTGTTTTACGCCACACTCAATAGCTAATGCCATGTGGAGACAGGACCTCGATTTTAAGTCCCATCCCAAAGACTGGAGTGGTGGGGGTTGAACCTGCGAACTCTGGCTTACCTGTCCTAATACTGCGTTATTGGGTCAGGCACACACTGGCAATGGCGGCCTCCAGTGTGGAGATTTCACTACAAAGATAAAGAGCAGAGTCCCTGGAGGGGGCCATTGCTACTGAGTGCCTTACGCACTAAAATACATAGTACGCCAGGGAACAAGACTAGAACCTGCGATCCCTGTGTTACAAACTGTACTTTGTAATCAAAGTACTGAAAGTACTGTTGGAAAGCAAATTTGCTGATTATGTCTAAAGGCCTTTCTAGTTGTTAGCAATATGAATTACACGGAGTTGGATAAAAGTAATTAATTGAATTTGATTCTTTAGAAAGTTACAAAATACAAATTATGAAAGGATAATGTCTGTTCCATATCAGCAAAATATACTGAACAAAAGAGAAAACTTTACGCTGCAAGATTTCTTGTTTCTGAAAAAGTATCGAACTAAAAGCCTGATTTTATTTTTACAATATTTCCATGGCATTCGGCAATCGTTTTGTCGAAGTTTCATTGCCTTGTCTCCTTTAATGTCAGAGTTACGACCCTTAATGCATTTACAGCTAATTTCATCTAATGCCACATACGCGCGATAAACGATTCATTATTTTTACGGAATTGGTCATATCCGGGTTGCCAAAAAACCACAAAACATCTCTCTTATCACTTGTAGCAAGCTCTAAAATAAAGGTCTAATCTGTCAATTTTGTGAATTACCCCCCTTTGACATAAACAAATAGGGAATTTAAAATGTCGAATTCTCCCAGCCGAAAACGACTATAAGGCATTCTAGCACTCTATATGTTCTCCTATACCCAATGTCATGTTCTGAAGTAGGTTTTCTTGTATAATAGACTAGTGCGACAGGTCACGGTTCATAAATCTATTTGATGTACAGGCCCGTAGGAACAGGGGGGGGGGCTAAGCCCCTCCAATGTTGGCCAAAAATGCCGAATTTTCTTGACTGTAAATCAAATAAAATAACCATCTTACCGGCTATCAACGAATTCATTCAATTTCGTAGTTTTTGTTCCACTTAAAACTTCTCTTTATCACTGTATATTGAATGCACGTGTGCTTAATCGCTGTATATTGAATGCACGTGCGTCGTCATCGATTTCTCCGCATTTTGTGGGAGCCTCGTTTTGAAAATGTCGATTTGTTACTATTTTTAGTAACAATTCACATGTACATGTATACAATGTTAATTTCCCATAAACCCATTGTTTGCCTCCGGAAGTTAATCAGAGTCTTCTCTGGTGAAAATTCGCTCTTCGATATTTGGATGTCGCTATTTACATCGGAGCGCTGTCCAATTCAAAAACAAAAGAAAATTCCGACACAAGTTATGTCGCTGTGTCGGAATTTTCTTTTGTGTTTGACTGGGACAGCGTTTCGTTGTAAATAGCGACATCCAACTATCATCGAGCGAATTTTCATCAGAGAAGTCTCGGATTACCGGAAGTGTTCTGCGGGTACGGACTAAAACATAAATGAAAGGAGTCTATACCCTAATTAGAAAGCATTTGATCTCTGAAAACTACATGTCTTACTTGCTAAAACATGTGTTCCGTCACTACTTTATCCCTTTCCCAAATAAGACCGGGTTTGACAGCCCGAAAAGAAAATGTTCGGGGAATATTTGGATGAAAGAAGAAGCTGCTGATAATCAGAATTTTCTACTTTAACCTCGATATTGTCTTTGGTATTATCTACAAATAGTTCTAATTTTATCTAGGTATGTACCAATTTTGTCGTCTGCTACGGCTTTTTTTTTATTTTGACCAGTCTGAAATGTTTCTATTTGGGAAATGGTTAACATACCAACAATGTAAATTGATTTGATTCTATGTAGGCCTATTCATCTAGATCTAAATCCACGGTGGGTAACTCACATGACTTTAGGGAAGCGTTAACACCGAAAAAATCGTCCGCTTCAAAGTATGTTTTGTTTAATTTCTCAGCTTATACCCTATTGATTTTGATGAGATTAAGTGCACGGAACGCGGCCTTGAGAGGGCTATTCCCGGCTCTAACTCACTCTGCTCCAAATCCAGTGATTTCTTCAAACATTCGAGCCAAAGTGTTTGTAAGTGCAAAACGAAAGTGGGAAGCATTCACATGCACCGAAGAAAACTTTCGCTTGAATGTTTGAAGAAATCACGGGATCGGAGCAGAGTTACAAACGGGAATAGCCCTCTCAAATGCGCGTTCCGTGCACTTTATCTCGTCAAAATCAACAGAGTATAAGCTGAGAAATTAAACCAAACATACCTTGAAGCGGACGATTTTTTCGTTGTTAACGCTTCCCAAAAGTCACATGGGTTATCCACCGTGATATCTATAGATTAAAAAGTTAACACCGTTTTTTAAACCAAGTGGTGAAAGGATTGCTAGTCTGATTTCTATGCATTTTGAGCATACCATCACATATTCTGGTTTCCCAGATTTCTACTTTCGCTTTGAAATGCCTATAGCTACACGCGAATACTAGCAAGGCCTATTAGACAAGATGTCTATGTCATTAACCTCAAAATAACCACTTAGTTGATCAATCAATTATTGTGAACGCGATTAAATGCATGGCTTATCGAATATCATTGTTTAGTTTCGGACATTAAAACGTGTAAGAATTTGGGCATAGAAAGATTCTAAAAATAGACGTGTCCTAGTTCCTATTTTTAGCGCTTGAAGTGGGTCGCATATTTCATAGTTCAGTAAACTTGACTGACCCATTTTCAACGAAAGATATTGGACTGGCTATTGAACCGTAATGAAAGCAAATTACTACGTGATCGTTTCTCCTCTTTTAACACATGTTTAATTGGATGTTTTATCATCGGTCACACAATTGAATATCTTGTGTACAACTATAGAATTCAATATTGAATATTCGAAAGGTTGTTCTTGTCATTGATCTTTGCTTTTGATAGAACTATTTATAGTGAGGAGGACCGGGAGATGTTGTGTGGTATGCAGAGAATGTTAAAGTGCAGAGAAGCACGACTGGAAAGAAAAGCAAATTTTGCAAATTTGCTTTCCAAAAATGGTAAGAATTGTACGTTTAGCTTCCACTCATTTTAACGTGAGTTTAAAAAAATGTGTATGTACAAAGAAGACACTTAACACTGTACAGGAAAAAGTTTTTCCCAGTTAAACTGATATAATCACCCAAAAGCAGACATTTTTGATTGGGAAATATGGAATAAAATGTAAAACAGCAACACTTGAAAACACATAACACATTTTACTGGTAACTTGTTCATTCACACCACTTAAAGTGAAATTTCGATTTTTCACACCTTCGTATCCATTAATTCCAAAAGTTTCTTCACCCAAATCACTAAACTGTTTTCATGACATTTTCATCGAAGAAATTACTTTGATCCCTTTATACCAAAGACGGTATACCTTTCATAGTATAGTCGGATTTCAGAAAAAAAAACAACTTAGAAAAGTAACAAAGGCTGGTAATGTTTCCAGCATTTTCCTTTCCCCTCAATAGTTTATTCCGTGATCTAAATGTGTAATTCGCCGTTAACCCATTGACTCTTTTTGACTCCGAAAAAGAAAGTGGCTTAGGAAAACGTTGTGGAAAATGAAGAAATTGCTTGTGACAAGCAATTTCTTCGTTTTCCACGAGGATTTCTAACCTTAAATAGAAAGATCTTTAAAAATTCAGTAACTTGAAATTGTCGCCTACAATACCTTTCAAATTGGAATAGTCCAATATTTTGCCGTCTGGTAATGGGTTTAGACTGTGTTCACTCTAATATCTGCAGCGTCTATGAATGTGGCCCGGTCTAAGATATTGCCGTTTAGGAAAGAGTAAAGACTGCGATACAAAGTGTAAGCGATTTTTTCCCTTTCCCAAAACAACGTCGTTTTTAGAAATGGCTTAGGAAAACATTGAAGCAAAAGAAGAAACTGCTGATAACCTGCAGTTTCTCCTTTTGCCTCAATATTTTCTGAGCTCTATTGTACACAAATCCACCTCTGATTAACATCCATTTTGTCGTCTGCAGCAGCTTTAAATAGGACAGTCGTAAAATTTTGTCGTTTGGGAAAGGGTTAATGATATTCTACACCGTCTTCATGTCACCATAAATACATTACAAATTCGAAAGAATCTAAAAATTGGAGTAAATGCCAATTTCAAAGAACAAATCGAATAAATTTGTAATCTGTACATTTTTATGCCCCCTTTCGAAGAAAAAGGGGGTATATTGTTTTGCAAGTGTCGGTCGGTCGGTCGGTCGGTCGGTCGGTCGGTCCGTAGACCAAACCTTGTCCGGGGCATAACTCGAAAAGTATTGAAGGTAGAATCATGAAACTTCATAGGTGGATAGATCTCATTATGGAGAGGTGAAGTGCACAAGAATCGTAACTCTGCCGATCAAATTTTTGGAGTTATTGCCCTTTGTTGATTTTCAAACTTGATTCTTGTCCGGAGCATAACTCAAAAAGTATGTTAGGTAGAATCATGAAACTTTACAGGTAAATAGATCTTATTATGGAGAGGTGCAGAGCTCAAGAATCGTAACTCTGCCGATCAAATTTTTGGAGTTATTGCCCTTTGTTGATTTTCAAGCTTGATTCTTGTCCGGAGCATAACTCAAAAAGTATGTTAGGTAGAATGATAAAACTTTACAGGTGGATAGATCTCATTATGGAGAGGTGCAGTGCTCAAGAACCGTAACTCTCCCGATCAATTTTTTGGAGTTATTGCCCTTTGTTGATTTTCAAACTTGATTCTTGTCCGGAGCATAACTCAAAAAGTATGTTAGGTAGAATCATGAAACTTTACAGGTGGATAGATCTCATTATGGAGAGGTGCAGTGCACTTTGGAGTTATTGCACTTTGTTGATTTTATAATTTGATTCTTGTCCGGAGCATAACTCAATATGTATGTAAGGTAGAATCATGAAACTTTACAGGTGGATAGATCTCATTATGGAGAGGTGCAGTGCACAAGAACCGTAACTCTGCCGATCAAATTTTTGGTGTTATTGCCCTATGTTGATTTTATAACTTGATTCTTGTCCGGAGCACAACTCAAAAAATATGTAAGGTAGAATCATGAAACTTTACAGGTGGATAGATCTCATTATGGAGAGGTGCAGTGCACAAAAACCATAACTCTGCCGATCAAATTCTTGGAGTTATTGCCATTTGTTGATTTTTACACTTAATTCTTAACCTTGCCTATATCTCATGTCCTTTTACACATACAGCCTTGATATCTCACGCATAGATACCTCGTATCAACATTGTTTACATTTGACCATGACCTTGGACCTTGTGACCTTGACCTTGGAGTTTGACCTACTTCAAAAAGAAAATAAAGCGGGCATATATCTCATGACCTATTACACATACAGCTTTGATATTTCACACATTGACACCTACCAAGACCTTTCACAATTGACCATGACCTTGGACCTTGTGACCTTGACCTTGGAGTTTGACCTACTTTTAAAAAGCTTTAACCTGGTTGATATATCATGTCCTTTTACACATACAGCATTGATATTTTACACATGGAAACCTCCGACCAAGACCTATCACATATGACTATGACCTTGGACCTTGTGACCTTGGAGTTTGACCTACTTTTAAAAAATTTAAACTGGGCCTTTATCTCATGTGCTATTACACATACAACCTTGATATTTCACACATGGACACATCATACCAAGACTTTTCACATTTGACCATGACCTTGTGACCTTGACCTTGGACTTTGACCTACTTTAAAAAAAACTTTAACGTAGCCGATATATCATGTCCTTTTACACATAGGCCTACAGCCTTGATATTTGACTCATGGACACCTAAGACCAAGACCTTTCAAATTTGACCATGACCCTGGACCTTGTGACCTTGACCTTGGTGTTTGATCTGCTTTTATAATACATAAACCTAGCCTATTTTTCATGTCATTTTACACATACAGCCTTGATATTTCACACATGGTCACTTTCAACCAAGACATTTCACTTTTGATCATGACCTTGGACTTTGACCTTGGAGTTTGACCTACTTTTAAAAAACTTAAACTAGGCTTATATCTCATGTCCTGTTACCAATACAGTCTCGATATTTTACACATGGACACCTCCTACCAAGACCTTTCACATTTGACCCTGCCCTTGGTCTGTGTGACCTTGACCTTGGCGTTTGACATACTTTTAGAAATCTTTAACCTGGCCTTTATCTTATGTCCTATTACACATACAGCCATGATATTTCACACATAGACACCTCCTACCAAGACCTTCAACAATGGACCATGACCTTGAATATTGCAATCTTGACCTTGGAGTTTGACCTACTTTTAAAAAACTTAAACCAGGCATATACATGTATATCATGTCCTTTTACACCTATAGCCTTGATATTTCACACATGGACACCTCCAACCAAGACCTTTCACATTTGACCATGATCTTGACCTTGGCATTTGGCCTACTTTTAAAAACTTTAACCTGGCATATATTTCATTTTACTTTTACATATGCAGCCTTGATATTTCACACATGGACACCTCCTACCAAGACCTTTCATATTTGACCATGACCTTGGACCTTGTTACCTTGACCTTGGACTTTAACCTACATCAAATGTAGGCCCTTGAGGGGTATATATGTTTTACAAACATCTCTTGTTTTAGTGTATTAACCCTTTTCCAAAGACTATCTCATTTTCTCTCAATCATTCCAGTCAGCAATATACGCATTTTACACATCTGCATCGGTTTTGGATTTGAACAGGCATAACATTTTGTGTTTTTGGAAACGGTTAAAAATCTCTTATTTTTTAGAGTGCGTAGGCCTACATGTACAAGGCCTGGTCATGATCAATTCTATTCCCCAAATGCAACAAAGGCCCCTTTTCCAGATCCTGACTCAAATAAGTTTTTTTGCATAGATCTATTTTCTACCACATATATTATTTATCATAAACGATTAAACCATAAATCAAATCACAGAATCGACTGATATGATCAATGCCATTGTTAGCAATTTTATCAAAAGTTGGCGTCACAATGGGTCCGTAACGTGAAAATGCAGGGGCGGCTTCAGGGTTTTATCCAAAAAGGTAAAATGGTCCAATTTGAAAACCACGCCAAACGACAAATATGGATAGACCATTGATAACGATAATCATAGGATTTTAAAGTATACAATATGAGTATAGCCATTTACCATACATTACCATATTACTAGAATTTTGACTCTTCCGATGTCAAAGATGTTAAAGACGACGCTTTCAATTGTACGTAATTTTATATTGCTGGTCTCTCTGGGTAGAAACATTGTGGGAAATTAACAAATTGCTTGTCACAAGCAAATACGTTCATTTTCCACAATGCATGTATTTTCCATTCAGCTTTCCTGTTTTGGGCCGTCAAAATGAATCAAATAGACTCGATAATACGCCTTGGGCTTCAAAATAACAAAATTCCTGACTACGTCTCTGGGATAGGCCCATCTAGCCTCGTCAATTTACGTATTTTTCATAATATTCGTAGAGACCCCCCAAATACGTGAATGACCTCGTGCTGCACTTGTAATCGGGCGTATTTCTTTGGCCTCTTTGACAACAACCTAAAAAAACCAAGTATTTAACCCCCATATGAAACGTCATATTTAAGACTTAGGCCTATAATTTGTGAGTGCATAAGCACAAGCATACATATGAGCCAGGATCGGGAAAAACATCCCTTAAGGCTTTTGAGATACGCACAGTCTGATCAGGATCAACGTTGTTCTCTAATAGCTTCTTCGTGACCTGTAGTAACTTAAAGAGAGCAGCATGGATGCATATTGAACTGCATCTGACAACAGGCTGATCTTCACATTCATTTTTTTAAAAATGTTTTAAGGGACGTTTTTTCCAGATCCCAGCTCATATAGGCTACTTTTAATCTGCACGAATGTGCTTTTATCTTTTGAGGACAGTGTTCTGTCACCCCTATCCCCGCTCCTTCAACACATGTGAGCAATAAAGCTATATAGGCCTACGACTCCTGACATTACCAATGAAGACGGAGATGCTAAATCTAACTACCACTGTACCTCGAGGGACATCGGAGAGCACTGGCGACTGGGATGAAGTCAATTCGCCAAGAACGACACGCTGTTGGCGATGACAGAGCCAAGATCTAATCCAAGTATTGGCGGCAAAGCCAGGCATTAACAGCGCGTGTATTTACTGAATAATGTATGCATCCTTCGTTATCCGACCGGTTGTTGTTTGTTAATGCATAAATATGCTATAACATCTCGGAATCACACATTTTATGCAATAATCCGCGCAAACATCTGGCAAGTAATCCTTTCCTGAAAAAATGACTAGTGTGAAGCCTTTTGGTTCCGGTTGGTCACTTCCGGCAGGAAACGGAAGTCGCAAATCAAAATTTGGGCGCCGATTTATTCGAAAACAAACTTCGAATAGCAATGTTTTGCAAACAATAAATGGTAAAGTCCCTATTTCGTATCTTTTCAGCCGTGTATGTATATCTCACAAGGCTTATTTATATTTCTTTTCCGTTCATTGCAGCAGAAATCCGCATTTTAAAATGTAATCAGTTTTCGCGACAACTTTTGTAACGTTTGACAGTTTGGATCGAATAGTGCACTGCTAACCACAGGCGTCCGTAATTTGAGCCTTTGCACCATCTAAACTATTCTTTATAACAAGGCATTTTTCTAAGTTCAATCTGATCGCCACCCCTCTATCACAAAATACGGTGGAACTTTTTCAAATTTACAGATAATCTGTCCAAACTTTCGTTAACCAAGAGCCAACATATTTTACATCAAAGAAAATGAAATTATTTAGGGGTGGGTAACGAAGTCTGACTGCTACAATGGCTCAAAGTTGAAATTTCCAACGAGGTTTTGTTTCATTTACACTGTCACAGAGTTCCCACTCAAAAATTTTTTTGGGAGTGCATGCACTCCCTGGAGTAAAAAGTTGGGAGTGCAACATGAAAACTGGGGGTGCACTAAAATACAGGCTATTTTCCATTGCACAGTAATGATTCAGTTAAGTAATGGCGAGTGACAGATTTTAGAATTTCAGAGATTTGTTGACATAAACAGAAATAGCATTCTTCAAACTATTTTACCTTTTCAACCGTTATCTAAACTCAATCAGCAAACATCATTAAGTTAACACAAGTTGTCATTCCCATGCTATTAATTGTGCTTGCAGTTTGGAAAAACAATCTGTCTGTTGACATTTTTGTTTCAATTATTTCTACATAAAGCAGACAGCATGGTTTTTGACACAATGTCAAGTACTTTTGAGATATGCTTGTTCATTGGTTTATTGAAGCCTATCAGCGAGTGTCTTTGAAAACAGGGTGCTCATAAAAAATACTCATCATGAAAATTACATTCTGAATGTAAACAATAAAATTGTACGCTATTATCATATTCCAAGGGGTAATTACATCCTTACTTAACCAGTTTTGACCAACAAAATATATTTTAATTGACTTAGAATTTTTTTCCTGTAAAACAGAGAAACATTTCATGAAAAATATGTTTTAAAGCTGTTTCCATTCAATGAATTCAGTGCGTGCATGCACCCTTTACCCAGAATTTGTGTGCGTGAATTTTCTTTTCTGTACGTGAATTACGCACATATGTGCGTGAATGGGACCTCTGTGTCAGGTTCAGTCGATTTCAAGATATGAGCACGCTTGAGATCGAACAGAGCGCCCTTTAAACTGCATGAACACCAAAAGCAAGTCTAAATATAACACTAACCTGTCACATTTGTCTTGTCTAATGGCTTAGAATCAAACATTTTACAATTTTTAGCTCGACTTTTCGAAGAAAATGAGAGCTTATACTGTCACCCGGGCGTCGGCGTTGGCGTTGCAACCAAGGTTAAAGTTTTTTCAAACATCAATAACTTCCATACCAGTGATTTATCTACCTCTGCGTCATGCGTAATATACGCAAAAAAATTCAAAATGACGCACACAAAAAATCGCCGAGCGTACACCTGACGCATGTATTTCTGTGGAAGCCACCATGCATTTTAAGGCCGTATTATTGAGTAGTCGATGTCTGGTACAAAATCAAACCGAAAGGTTTGTCTTATTTCACACAATGAAGATATTAGAGAAGAGACAAATGAGAAATTTTCAAAAATGGTCGAGACTTGTTATCATTGAAGCGTTTTCGGGCAAAATATTCAGAAGTAAAAAATTCAAAACCTACGATTTTTTCGAGAAGCGATCGCGAATTCAGTTATTTTTTGGAAGTGAGACATTTTTTGCCACAAAGTAAGATTGAAATAACGATCATTTCTTTAAGTACAATGGCTTAATTTTTAGCTCACCTGAGCACGAATGTGCTCATGGTGAGCTATTGTGATACCGCTGTGTCCGGCGTCCGTCGTCCGGCGTCCGGTGTCCGTCGTCCGTCGTCCGTCGTCCGTCGTCCGTCGTCCGTCAAACTTTGCCTTGTGTGCACTCTAGAGGCCACATTTTTTGCCCAATCAACCTGAAATTTGCTCAGAATGATTGTCTTGATGAAATCTCGGACAAGTTCGAAATTGGGTCATCTGGGGTCAAAAACTAGGTCACGGGGTCAAATCTTAGAAAAACCTTGTGTGCACTCTAGAGGCCACAATTTTTTGCCCAATCAACCTGAAATTTGCTCAGAATGATTGTCTTGATAAAATCTCGGACAAGTTTGAAATTGGGTCATCTGGGGTCAAAAACTAGGTCACGGGGTCAAATCTTAGAAAAACCTTGTGTGCACTCTAGAGGCCACATTTTTTGCCCAATTAACTTAAAATTTGCTCAGAATAATTGTCTTGATAAAATCTCGGACAAGTTCGAAATTGGGTCATCTTGGGTCAAAAACTAGGTCACTGGGTCAAATCTTAGAAAAACCTTGTGTGCACTATAGAGGTCACATTTTTTGCCCAATCAACCTGAAATTTGCTCAGAATGATTGTTTTGGTGAAATCTTGTACAAGTTTGAAATTGGGTCATCTGGGGTCAAAAACTAGGTCACGGGGTCAAATCTTAGAAAAACCTTGTGTGCACTCTAGAGGCCACATTTTTTGCCCAATCAACCTGAAAATTGATCAGAATTATTGTCTGGATAAAATCTCGGACAAGTTTGAAATTGGGTCATCTGGGGTCAAAAACTAGGTCACTGGGGTCAAATCTTAGAAAAACCTTGTGTGCACTCTAGAGGCCCCATCTTTTGCCCAATCAACCTGAAATTTGCTCAGAATGATTGTCTTGATGAAAGCTCGGACAAGTTTTAAATTGGGTCATCTGGGGTCAAAAACTAGGTCATGGGGTCAAATCTTAGAAAAACCTTGTGTGCACTCTAGAGGCCCCATCTTTTGCCCAATCAACCTGAAATTTGCTCAGAATGATTGTCTTGATGAAAGCTCGGACAAGTTTTAAATTGGGTCATCTGGGGTCAAAAACTAGGTCACGGGGTCAAATCTTAGAAAAACCTTGTGTGCACTCTAGAGGCCACATTTTTTGCCCAATCAACCTGAAAATTGCTCAGAATGATTGACTTGATAAAATCTCGCACAAGTTTGATATAGGGTCATCTGGGGTCTAAAACTAGGTCACAGGGTCAAATCTTAGAAAAACCTTGTGTGCACGCTAGAGGCCACATTTTTTGCCCAATCAACCTGAAAATTGCTCAGAATGATTGGCTTGATAAAATCTCGCACAATTTTGAAATTGGGTCATACGTGGTCAAAAATTAGGTCATGGGGTCAAATCTTAGAAAAACCTTGTGTGCACTCTAGAGGCCACATTTGTTGCCCAATCAACCTGAAAATTGATCAGAATGATTGTCTTTGTGAAATCTCGGACAAGTTTGAAATTGGGTCATCTGGAGTCAAAAACTAGGTCACTGGGGCAAATCTTAGAAAAACCTTGTGTGCACTCTAGAGGCCACATTTTTTACCCAATCACCCTGAAAATTGATCAGAATGATTGTCTTGATCAATTTTCAGACAAGATTGAAATTGGGTCATCTGGGGTCATAAACTAGGTCATGAGGTAAAATCTTTGTAAAACCTTGTGTGCACTCTAGAGGCCACATTTTTTGCCCAATCAACCTGAAAATTGATCAGAATGATTGTCTTGATCAATTCTAGGTCACGAGGTCAAATCTTAGATAAACCTTGTGTGCACCCTAGAGGTCACATTTTTTGTCCAATCAACCTGAAAATTGGTTTACAAAAAAAAGTTATTATATCAGGTGAGCGCTTCAGGGCCAATGGCCCTCTTGTTCGATTTTCTGACCCGGCATAGGGGATCAATCGAAACCGGAAGTGGAAGAAATAACAACAACTTGACAAGTAGCGCTGTGTTCTAAGGCTAAGCTTATCCATATTTTCCATCCAGATGTTCGTTTAAAAGACCAATTCAATAAATAACAAATTATAGAATATTTTAGGGCAGTTGTGGTTGGATTTATAAAGTGGAATCTGAAATTACGCTTTCAGTGTATTCGTCCCCAAAAGTCAATGTACCTTTACCTCAACTCATTTCCAGCATCTACATGTATATATTTTCCAGTTGTTTAACATACAAGTGATGTGCATCAAAACTACTCTTCTTCGTCATAATTTAGGGGTCTGATACAAAACTTAATTCAATCATTCCTTTGAACATTTACAACATAATCCATTCTCTTGTAATTACAAAGAAAGCTGTCAGAAATCATTAAGCCTTTATATAAGGGGAAAGGAGAAAATATTACAATGCTGTTTTTTAGGATGATTTCTTTCCTTCACAAACCAAATTTTATGTTTGCAAAATCATTCTCTTTTATTACATTCAGTCACCGATAATCATAAACTTAAACTGTGTTTTTTACAATTAATCATGAACTTAAACTATGTTTTTTACAATTACGATATTTTGACTCGCTGTTTTGAAATTTGACTCAGAGTTTCAAGATCAGTGAGTCAGATTGACTCAACGACCCAGAAAGGTAGATTAATCACTGCCATACTATCAAAGGGATTCAACCAAACTTGGTATACTTATTCACCATCACACCCTCTACCTTACTATCAGGGCCCATGACCCTGGGACCACTCTATTTGGAGTTATGCCCCCTTTATACTAAGCAACTTAGAAAGTTGAGCGCGCTGTCTTCGGACAGCTCTTGTTCCGTTCAGCTAAAGTATTGACATGAAAGTGGACATCTTGAAAAGGTGACGTAATTGGCGAAGAATGATTTCATTGGTCGACTCCTTTCTGTTGACTTGTTCGTACATTCCCCCGAAAATCTAGGCACTACTACTAGCGCTAGCGCCACTAGCTTGACTAAATGTGTTTTAAATAATCTAGATTCTTATAATCTACTCTTTATAACTGCTGAAAAAATAACATGAGTGAACTTTTCTAACTTTCCTTTGTCTCCGTAAGCTAAATTTTTAAATACCCTCTGGTTCCCGCTCTTACATTATGAAACTGTTTAAAAAATAGCTTTAGAAACCGAGTACCAATCTCGCGCGAGACTGTCAAAACGATAGTCAACCAATAAAATCATTTGCCGGTAATTACGTCACCAAAAACGTGACATCGATTATCCAACGAAATAACCCATTGTTACATCTGACCCAGATTTGCAGTTTCCTTTTGAAAATTTGACAACAAACCTAAATATCTCCGAATTCTCAGTTGTTTGCGTTTGTAGAAGACGAATGTGACAGGTTAGTGTTATATTTAGACTTGTTTTTGGTGTTCATGCAGTTTAAAGGGCACTCTGTTCGATCTCAAGCGTGCTTATATCTTGAAATCGGCTGAACCTGACAGTGTAAATGAAACAAAACCTCGTTGGAAATTTCAACTTTGAGCCATTGTAGCAGTCAGACTTCGTTACCCACCCCCAAATAATTGCATTTTCTTTGAAGTAAAATTTGTTGGCTCTTGGTTAACGAAAGATTGGACAGATTATCTGTAAATTTGAAAAAGTTCCATCGTATTTTGTGATAGAGGGGTGGTGATCAGATTGAACGTAGAAAAATGTCTTGTTATAAAGAATAGTTTAGATGGTGCCAAGGCTCAAATTACGGACGCCTGTGCTGCTAACGTTTCGTCTTTATTCACAGATATAAAACTTGAATTTTCACGTTTCTTTGTTTAAATCGATCTGCTTGCCTTATCGGGATCAAAAACAAAGTCCCAGTCATCCAAAAATGACCCAATGAACTAAAAGGCCCAGAACCAAAAAGCAGTGGCGGATCCAGAGGGGGTTCGGCAGTCGCGTACCCAGGCACACTCCCATACTCCCGGGAGTACCTCGAATTTGAAAAATGATTTTTTTCTGTGGCCTTAAATCCTTTGCTCATATGAATGTTGATAAAACATCAGGGGTCTTGCTACCGATTTTTGTTTGGGGCCAGGGGCCAGTTAAATTGGGAAAAATAGCGACATTTTAACCTAAATTGGGAAAAACTAAGACAAGTTTGTATTCATACTGTCACTCAGTTTCAGCTGCAAATTAGACTGTAGTGGTGTCAAATGCATTTGTATATGATCTTGTTTAAGAATCTACTCTAAAACTGTCTTAAAAATGTTTGTAAATGAAGATGAGGTCTTAACATGGGGCATTCTGGGTTCTCATTGGGAATTTTCACCAGAGAATTGGGAAAAAAAGATACTTTTTGCAATTGGGAATGGGGCCCAATAACGGCCCCAAATTTTGGCATACGAGACCCCTGAACATGGAAAAATATAAAAGACTTACTTTAAAATGCTCCCTGATGTGGTCTATGATTCTCTTATATTCCAATTTTCGTAGGGGGGGGGGGCTTTGTCCCTGAACCACCTAGAGGGGCACTGCCCCTTCACCCCACTGGGGTCTGGGGGGGAGTACTTAAATTTTGGCCTCAGGTACGCCCCTGTTCGGGGAGTTCCTTTGAACCCCGCTCTGTACCCTGATTATTTCATTTTCTTGCTGAAACTCAGTCATCCCAAATTGTGTAATACTAGAAAAACGTACACCCCTATTTGCAAATATCCGAACCCCCCTAACAGAAATCCTGGATCCGCCGCTGAAAAAGGTCCAGCCCAGAAAACATGATCCAGTCCAGAAAGGCACAATGCAAAAGCCCTACAATTTTGGTCTGTTTAATCATTTTAGTAGCCCTGGACCTTTCTGGTTTTGGGCCTTTTTGACAAAAAGTGATATATCATTATTAATTGATGAATTCTTGGTATGTTCCTTAATTCAAATTGAACTTTCTATTCAGGTAACTGGTAGATGATCTTATTACCCAAAAGACAAAGATGGATTTTGATTTCTTGATTCCTGTTGCCCGTGATGATCTTCTCAACAAGACCAATGTTAGCCAGTATGTGGTGGATGAAGTCTACACACTGAGGGAAATCCCCGGGGCCATTCAAGGTAAATATCAGGGTGTTCCTGAGCATGATAATTAGGGGTCATTGTGAGTTTGTGACCCCCTTGCCTTCAAAGTTAGGGGTCACAGAGGTCCCATTCACGCACACATGTCGATGTGCGTAATTCATGTACAGAAAAGAAAATTCACGCACACAAATTCTTGGTAAAGGGTGCATGCACGCACTGAATTCATAGAACGGAAACAGCTTTAAAATATATTTTTCATGAAAAGGTTCTCTGTTTGACAGGAAAAAATAATTCCAAGTCAATGAAAATATATTTTGTTGGTTAAAACTGGTTAAGTAAGGATGTAATTGCTCCTTGAAATAGGATTATAGCGTATAAAACTTTATTGTTTACATTCAAATGTAAGTTTCATGATGAGTAATTATTATGAACACCCTGTTTTCAAAGACACTCGCTGATAGGCTTCAATAAACCAATCAACAAGCGTATCTCAAACATATTTGATTATTGTGTCACAAACCATGCTGTCTGCTTGCTGTAGAAATAATTGAAAACAAATATGTCAACAGAATGATTGTTTTTCCAAACTGTAAGCACAATAGCAACTGAAAAATGGATGGGAATGACAACTTGTGTTAATGATGTTCGCTGATTGAGTTTAGATGCAAGTTCAAAAAGGTAAAATGATTTGAGGAATGCTAATTTTCTTCATGAATGTGACCAACAAAACTCTGAAATTCTAACTCTCATCACTAGACATTACTTAACTGAATGGAAAATTGTCTTTTAAAGTAAAAAAGTTTTTATTGTAATTCAGTGCACCCCCAGTTTTCATTTTGCACTCCCAAGTTTTTACTCCAGGGAATGCATGCACTCCCAAAGTTGAGTGGGAACTCTGGGTCATTTCTGCTATTTTGTGGGTCAAATGCCATAGGACTTAAAGTCAAGCATCATACGAAAATCTGGATTTTAAAACTTGCATCATTAATGACCCTCAGGTGAATTTCTAAATTCTAATGGGTCATTTGTTTTGAAATTGCGACAATCACGCATGATTTAAGTGTCATGGAAAACCTTGAATTATGATTCAGTATCTGAAAGGGTTATTAACCCATAATGGCATTACCAGACGGCAAATTTTAAGACTTGTCTAAATGCAAAGATGTTGAAGACAACAATATAAAGTGAACGAAATTGTGCATTATATTTTGGTATCTTCACAGGGTTTTTTCTCCTTCTTTGGACGGGTCCGTAAAAAGGACCCGTTCCCGATGCCAAATAGGGCAATTTTTTCCCAAAATCTAGAAAGAAAATTCCCAATGCAAAAGTCGTTCCTTCTTTTTGAATAAAAAAATTCAATCATTCCCTTTCATTTGTTGAGAAAAAAGTATCCAGAGACAAACTAGAAGTCCCTTCAGTTGATTTTATATAGTTAACTATGCACAGGACTCAATATTTGTTGGAGTCTGTGATGAATTTTTTTCCCCAATTTTTGACAAAACAACGCATTTTTCCCAATTTGCCTGGTCTCGGACCAGTTCCCAAAAGTACGAGAAAAAACACTGCTTCAGGAAGAAAACATGGTAAACATGGCGCGTGAACGCCCAAAAAGGGGAAGTTTCAAAACATTCTTATACTCTCAAATACAGTGTTATAAATGCATTTACTTTGCTTGAATATCATAATTGGACATTCAAACAACCATTAGAACTGCTAAAGATGCCTAGAATATGAATATGATTTTTCTTTGCAACAAAAAAATCTAGTTCCTGAGAGGGGGAAATTTATCTGAAATGGGGGAAAAAGTATATTCCTCGGAGAGGGGGAAGGGGTCCAATAACAACTTTTTTTATAAAAAAAAATCACTGAAATAGGAGGGGGAAATCCCCAACCCCGCCTCTTAATGAAACCCCTGTTTCTCACAGTTAAAGTCTATCATGATTCATTTTGTTCAAGTAAATATTCATCTGCTAATATATATGTATGCATACATAAACATATGTTATTGAACTCTTAATTTATCACTCAAATAATTTTGGCAATGTTTAGCCTGTGGTAAAGCATTGATAGAAAATATTTTGCCTTCTCAGTAATGAATACCTAAGTTGGAAACTCATTTTGTTTTACAGATGCCAAGCTCACATTTAGAAGCAAGGGTGTACAGTGTATTCTGAAGAACTTTGATGCATTCTTTAGTGCCTTATGGTAAGTTGTTCACTTTTCGTGCACTGTTTATTAAATGACTGACTTAATTCATTACAAAAAACCTGGGATTTGATATATGTCTATATTTTAAAGAATAGACTTGAAAACATTGAGGCAAAAGAAGGAAATGATGATAATAGCATTTTCTCCTTTTGTTTCAGTATCACCAGAGCAGCGACAGAGCTACAGTGTTAAACTTTCTCTCAAAAAGGGACCTTCAAGAAGTCCATAAAACTAAATTTCGAGAAATAGATAGGCCTTCACTTGTCATTCAGATGCCTCATTTAAGTTATTTTGAAATTGGATATAATGATACAGGGGTTTTCCTATGCTTTCTGTGCCTCCAAAAAAAGGAGGTGTTCCCAATGCAAAAGGCTGTGTTCCCAAAGTAAGTTTTCTTCCTTTTTCCCCCAATTTATCTAAAATGTTTAATTTTTCATTGAAAAATGAGTGTTTCGCTTACTTTTTCAGCCCAAAATGAAATATTCTGCGCTTTAAAAATTTCCCAATTTAGGCCAGACTCCTTTTCCCAAAATGGCTAGGAAAACCCCTGTGATAAGATATGAGAAACAAGGTATGTCTATTCAGCTTCTAGAGTCGCGCAGACCGTTGATACTTTTCACACTTCCAAGAAGGTCTATTTCAGCATGACTGGTAATTCATCTCCTTTCCTTTACAGTTTGCAGAAAGATGTTGACGTGAAAGTTAAAGAAGAAGCGTGGACCCTGATAGTCAAAAGTAAGTATAAAGAGTAACCCTTTCCTGAACAGCAAACTTTTTGGTTGGTCCAATTTGAAAGCTGCTGCAGATGACAAAATGGATGTTAATTAATAAAGGTAGAATTTGTGTATAACACAACACGGAAAATATTGAGACAAAAGGAGAAACTGTGGTTATCAGCAGTTTCTTCTTTTGTCTCAATGTTTTACAAAGCCATATCTGTTCAAGATGTCAAAACCAGGTCTTGTTTGTGATAGGGTTAAAAGTGCCGTGGCTAGATATTATGTTTATGATTATTGCGAAAGTTTCTTTTATTCTGTGTTGAATTTCACGAACTTTTTTTCTCTGCACTAGAAAGAAAAATGTTGAACATTGCTTACAATAAAACAATAGATTAGTTGCAAAATACACTGCTAGAAAGAATTAAAGAAAGTTGTAATTGTAAAGTTCATATCTATTGCATCTTTTTATGCCCCCATATCGAAGGATCAGTGCATATTGTTTTACTCGTGTCCGTCTGTTCGTCCTGCATCTGTCCGTCTGTCTGTCTGTTCGAAAACTTCACATTTGCCTTTTCTCCAAAAGTATTTGACATACAAAGCTTATATTTGGTATGCAAGCCAACTTCTTTTCAATGATATCTATGTTCCATGCAATTTGGCCTTCCTCAATGTCATCTGCCAACCCTTGTTAACCCTTTGTATGAAAACTTAAAACATTTCAGAAAAATGGCCATTTCGGGGGCATTGGTGTTTCACAAACACATCTTTTTTTGTCTCAAGAAGACTCTTATAGCTCACATTAGACTTTATTTCTTTGAATGTAGTTAGGTTTATTAATAGACATCAATTTTAAAGTTCAAAACAATATCTTTTTAAATCATTTGCTATTGATGAATATAAATTATTGTATTTTAGTTGGTATAGCCCTGTCCAGCCATCTAGTGCCGTTATTGGACAGTGAATATGACAGTGGCACTAGACAAGAAAGTCTAAACATGGTCAAAATGACCTGTTATCTACTCTGTCAATACATGGAAATGCTCGAGTCCGAGGAAACAAAACCTTCAACTAACCAAGCACTAATGAAGGTGAGTGATAGTTTAACCCTTTCCCAAACGGCAAAATTTTAGGGTGATCCACTTCAAAAACTGCCACAAATGACCAAATGGGAGTAATTGAAGATATAATTTGTGTAAATAATGGCATAGAAAATTTTGAGACAAAAGGAGAAACTGCTGGTTATCAGTTTCTTCTTTTGCCTCAATGTTTTCCCAAGCCTATTCTATTAGGGACATCAAAACCAGGTCTTGTTTGGGAAAGGGTTAAAGCTGCTACTTTAGTAAGCCCAGATCATGTGGCGAGGCTAAAGTAAGAGATTTTGCTCCTTCATTGTTTTTGTAAGCAAAATTGAGCATTTGTAACTTATGATTCAAGTGAAAAATAAGGCTTACATTTATTTATTGCGTGAATTCTTTGTGACAAGTCTTTTCCTTACAAACTAAGAATGCCTTGCTGGAAGGCTCTCTTATCTTATAAAATTGAATTTAGCTATGTTCAGTTTAAAATTTATGTTTATTTTTAAAAATTCCCTCTTGATTCTGGGCCAATGGGAGGCCAAGATTAACCCCTGGAGATCAAGCCTTCTGATCCTGATTATTATTGCCGAAATTCTACTTCTCAACCAGTGACATTACACTACTGCAATCTGTATTTCAGGGTAAAAAAGGGAAAAAGAAGAATTCTAGTATGTCAATGGACTGGCCTAGAGAGAGAGAAAGTGGAATGAAAACACTGCTAAATCTTGTACAGTTGAATATACAGAGATTATGGGATCCGCCTGTACCTGAAGAGGAATTTGTCAGGTAGTAACTTTTCCCTTTCCTTAAATGTTTGTTGTCAGCAAGAATTCAAATATGTCAATGGACTGAACTAGGGAGAGAGAGAGAAAGTGGAATGAAAACATTGCTGAATCTTGTACAGTTGAATATACAGAGATTATGGGATCCGCCTGTACCTGAAGAGGAATTTGTCAGGTAGTAACTTTTCCCTTTCCTTAAATGTTTGTTGTGGGTATGAATTGAATTATGTCAATGGACTGAAGTAGAGAGAGGGAGAGAAAGTGGGGATGAAAACATTGCTGAATCTTGTACAGTTGAATATACAGAGATTATGGGATCCGCCTGTACCTGAAGAGGAATTTGTCAGGTAGTAACTTTTCCCTTTCCTTAAATGTTTGTTGTGGGTATGAATTGAATTATGTCAATGGACTGAAGTAGAGAGAGGAGGAGATAGTGGGGATGAAAATATTGTTGAATCTTGTACAGTTGAATATACAGAGATTATGGGATCCGCCTGTACCTGAAGAGGAATTTGTCAGGTAGTAACTTTTCCCTTTCCTTAAATGTTTGTGGTCGGCAAGAATTCAAATATGTCAATGGACTGAAGTAGAGAGAGGGAGAAAAACTGGGGATGAAAACATTGC
The DNA here is from genome assembly GCA_963680895.1 of Fragum sueziense. Lineage (NCBI taxonomy): Eukaryota > Metazoa > Mollusca > Bivalvia > Cardiida > Cardiidae > Fragum > Fragum sueziense. The sequence continues at coordinate 6,774,557 of OY804604.1, forward strand.
TAAATCTTGTACAGTTGAATAGGGCTACGGATAAGTGGGGCTGAAGACATTCTAACTTTGTTATTTCAATTCCAAACCCTATGTTGTGGGTGCTCATTTGAATCGTCTCGATGAGACGATGCAAATGAGTACCCACGACATAGGGTTTGATGAATAATAACAGAATTATTGCTGTTAGAAAAGTCATCACCCCCTCTTATCTGGAGCTCTGGAGATAATGGGATCTGCCTGTAGCCAAGGAGGAATTTGTCAGGTAGAAATCAATTCATGAACAATTATGGTTTTTATGTCCCTTGTTTAAAATGCACATTGCAAGAAATTATACACACTTCAGGGTTCGACATTAACTTTTTTTATCAATAGACCAGTGGTCTAGTTGCTTATAATTAGTCCCCTACCGGTGTTCACACTCAAATCTGGATCCCGCGATAACTTAATAACTAAGCAAGCGTTTTTGATGAAAGTTGGTATATGACTAGATGGCAATGTGTAGATTATGCACATCATTTTATTTTTGTTTTTCGACTTAAATTGAGGTTGCTATGGTTACAGAAATAGTGAAAATATGGCCAAAAATGGGATCCTGCGATAAGATAATAACTAAGCAAGCTAGTTTGATGAGACTTGGTATATGACTATATGGCAATGTGTAGATTATGCACATCATTTTATTTTTGTTTTTAGACTAAAATTGTTGTTGCTATGGTTACGGAAATAGTGAAAATATGGCAAAAAATATTGGATCCTGCAATAAGTTAATAAGTAAGCAAGCTAATTTGATGAGACTTGGTATATGACTAGATGGCAATGTGTAGATTATGCACATCATTTTATCTTTGTTCTTTGACGAAAAGTGTGGTTGCTATGGTAACGGAAATAGTGAAAATATGGCAAAAAATGGATCCTGCAACTTAATCTATTATTGATTACCATATCGAGTCAATGTGAAGCCGGTAGGGGACTTTATGTGTTGCATACAACACCAGATACTTGTTTTTACTAGACCACCAGTGAAGTCTGCAAGACCAAAATAATAAGGACCTATTCGCTGAGTTACGGAAACGGCTGAGTTGAGAAGAATGACATTACCTAGTTCAAATATATGTGCTTACTTGATTGATACCGATCTGTAAGCTAGGAAGCTTAATAAATCGACAAACTGGGTGACAAATTTTAATTCCCGGCCTAAACGCGTAATCTGGGTCAAAACCTGGCTCAAAATCGGACAGGCATCAGGGCTTTTTCGCCTATTCCGTAGGGGCCGATATTCGGCCCCATTCCCAAACCAAAACGGCCCCAATTTTTTCCCAATTCAGAAAAAAAAATCCCAAATCCAAAGTACTGGCATGAACAGTAATGAGTTTCACATCTGGACTGTAAACCGATTATCAGCTGAGAATCCAATATTCAGTTGGCCACAGCCCTTTATTCTATCAATGGAAGTAGCCATATGTCATAAAAGTACATAATATGCGTGTGTAAAAATACCCAAGTGTGTTATGCAGTCATTCAGGTAAATCGCTGATCATTGTATTTTCGCAGCTGTAGATTGTGAATTGATTAGGGCTGTATATCAAAGAAATCCAAAAAAATCTTCGGTAATGCAGTCAGATCTTGTTACCTATTTGATGCTTTATTGTTTAGACTGTTTGATGCTCTTGGGAAAAACAGATACAGTAATAAAAAACTTAATGTCATGGGTTTTCGCGATGTAAACAAAGTATTGATCAAAGTTGATGGGAGGAAAATTAAAGCTGTATACAATCAAAGATCCATATTTTTTCAGCTAAATATCCTTGAAAACTGATTTTAAATTGAATAAAATCATTTATATAATTTCTAACTAAGAGTTAGATGACATTGCAGTGACTGGGAAAGGCCTGCGCCATGCGGTATAGTCACATTGAAATTCCAAATGTCACATTGTTTTAGCTAATGAGTGGGCCCTTGTCCCATTGAATTTTGCTGTATATGAGAATGGAGCAATTTTAACTTATAATTGTCACATCAATTTTCAAAATGTCACATTGATTTTGGAAGTGGAAGCAACATTGTCCCATTGAAGAAATGTCTCTCCCAATCACTGCATTGGGTGGTGGTGGTGGTGGGGGGGGGGGGGGGTATTTCAGTTCTTAGGATCATTAGTACTTTCTGTTTCAGAAAATAGTTAATCCTTTCCCTAACAACCAAATTTTTACAGTGGTGTAATTCTAAAGCTGTTGCAGACAATAAAATAAATTTTACTAACAAATGTAAAGTTTGTGAATGATATAGATCTAGCTCAAAACATAGAGGAGAAAATGCTTATCACTGATCAGCATTTGTTTTGTCTCCATGTTTTAAATAGCTAATGTAAACATGGATGTCAAAACCAAGTCTTATTTGGGAAAGAATGAAGCAAAATTAAAAAAAAAAATGCTGGATTTCAATTTTCAACATGATTTTGTCTTGTTGGTGAGAGTTTTAATTCTGGGATATGTTTTAGCTCAGTTGTTTTAAATAATCAAAGTCTTACTGGTTGTTATATATATAACAAGTTCTATTTTTTCCCAAATTTGGCATTTTGTCGATAAAATTTTCCCAATTTTGAGCTAGGGGCCCTTTCCCAAAATGCCTGGAAAAAGCCCTGGGCATAAATCAAATAACAACCCTTCAAGTCTAGTTTTACTTTCTATCGCGACTGCGCATGTCTGTTGACTACTTAATTTCCTGTTCCGATCTATCATTCGGTGAGTTTCGGAAACGGCCGAGATAGACAAATGAAAATGACATGGTTAAAATGGCTGTGCACGGTTGATCGATACCCATATGTAAGCTAGGAAGCTAAATAAATCGACTAACTGGGTTAGAAAGTTTAATTCCCGGCCCAAACACTTGCATTGTGTCAAAAATAGGGTCAAAATTGGAAGACCGACCCTTCTAGTTCTATCGCGACTGCGCATGTCTGTTTTCAACCAGATTTCCTGTTTATTAGAATTCTACTTTCACTTTGTTCTTGCTGATTACTTGCGACTTTAATGGACATGGACTATCGTCATTTGTGATCAGGCAAGACTGAAGCAATGAATGGAAAATTTATTTTTAATTTTAATCATCAAGATTTTTTCACTAGACCCGTCGGGCAAGCTCGACATGGATTTTACTAGCCCGAACGGACAATTTACTAGACAATGTCGTTCGGACGTGCCTTAATGTCGAACCCTGCACTTTTAGGACTAATTAGAGTAAAAGAAAGTTAATGATAAATGAATATACCGGTAATTGAGCAGGAATGTGGAAAAATGTCCCTTCAGGCTTTTTGAGCCCAACATAGAACCAGATCAGCCTGTGCATACGCACAGTCTGATCAAGATCAATGTTCTCTAATAACTTCTTCAAGTCCTGAAATAATTTACAGAGAGAAGCATGGGTTCATATTGGACTGCATTTGACAGACTGATCTTGAAACTCAATGCTATAAGGGACTTTTTTCCAGATCCCAGCTCAATTATTATTCCACTATTGTAGTTTTGCATTAACCCACCAAGTTGTTACTTTATTCTAATGATCTAGTTTGAATGTTTTATTACAGCCTTGTGACAAGTTGTTGTTACAGAATGTTAGAAAACCCGGAGATCACCCATGTTGTTAACAAGGAAACAAAAGATGCTATCTGTCATATTATAGGAGTCATGGTGAAGAAATATAATCATGGATTGGGTAAGTCAATAAGGGCTGTAACATGATGTTTAAACAAAGTTTTAGGCAATTGATTTCCTGTAAGATTAAGATAAAAATCAGTTCTCCTCTGAAAATGAAAATCAGTTCTGCCCTAAAAATGCCATTCAACAACAAAAACAACATAGAATTGATTTACACACAAACATAATTATTGAATAGTGATAAAATATTATAATGTTGATAGGAGGCCAAACAGTATGCTTGAAAGTCGATTGTTAACCAGGGTTTTCAACTAAATTGAAAATAAAGAATTATAAGAAAATAACGCTTACTGATTAATCCCTTATTTTGCAGGTGCTAGTTTGAAGATTATTCAGTTATTACAACATTTTGAGCACCTCGTAGAACCACTATCCACAGCTGTACAGATCTGTGTAAATGAATATGGTTACAAAGGCATCATTTCTGAACTCATGAGGTAAGAAAACAAAATATTACAAAAGGGAAAGGGTTAATCCCTTACTTTGCAGGTGCTAGTTTGAAGATTATTCAGTTATTACAACATTTTGAGCACCTTGTAGAACCACTATCCACAGCTGTGCAGATCTGTGTAGATGAATATGGGTATAAAGGCATCATTTCTGAACTCATGAGGTGAGAGAAACAGTTTGATCATTTCCTACAATGTTTTCTACCAAGAAAGACCAAAAGATATGAGATTACTTTCACTTGAAATTGTTGCCTTCAACATCTTTGAATTAGGACCAATCTAAAATTTTGTCATTTGGTAGTAGGTTAAAAATGAAACCTTGCAGAATATTTTCCTAGTTTGTAGTCTAGGAGTCATTGTTTCTCAATGACTTCATGTTTGGGGACACTTCGTAGAACCACTATCCACAGTTTGTATAGATGAATATGGTTACGTGGGAAAAGTATTCCACAGTACGAGGAATGACTATATTCAGCTTGTAAGGTAAATAACAAGCCTTATATGTTTCAAATATTTAATATACCTCAACTGGTTTCATTCAAATGTAACCGGTTGAGGTATATTAAATATTTGAAACATATGAGGCTTGTTATTTACCTTACAAGTTGAATATAGTTATATAGGGATTATTTCTGAATTGATGAGGTGAGCAGTAACTCATGATATGGAGATTTGCATCAAGAAACTTTAAAGCTCTCTGGCCATTTAATGGAATTAATTGTAATTCATGTTACAATGCTTATGTGACCGTTAGGTATTAGGCTCTTCCAGAAATTCTTGTTTGTATTATACGTAGACATGCAACAGATAGAATAGTGGGATGAGTCTTTGAAATAGAATGTTATTGGTGGAATTTCAAATCATATTTTGTGTTAAGTAGTTACAACCATCATATTGAAATTAAAAAAAGTGGTCAGGGGCAGTCTTGCCAGAATTTGTGCAGTGGTTATCCATTGGACTAAACTTGCTTTCCAGTTTTTGTTGGTTCAAGCCCTCACCACTCATCTTTGGATGAGATTGATGGTAAAGCAATTAATTTAGAAAGACATTACATTGTCTGTTTCTTTTCTTTTCCAGAGAGATAGGTAGAATGGATGCAGCTGACCTGGGTAGGGACACATCTGGTACTAGAGCTTACTCAGCATTCCTTGTAGACATGGCTGAGAAAGTACCAGGAGCTGTGCTACCTAACATCAGTCTGGTCATATGCCATCTTGATACAGAGGTATGTTGTCAGATTAACCATCGTTGTCTTTTGTCTCTATATGATCTGTGTTACAATGTATATCTGGCACTCGAGCTTACTCAGCATTCCTTGTAGACATGGCTGAGAAAGTACCCGGAGCTGTATTACCTAACATCAGTCTGGTCATTTGCCATCTTGATACAGAGGTAAACTCACTGGTGGTGAACTCCGCCAAAGCGTTGGACGTTTTTCCGCAATCATAGTATTCCATCGGTGTTGTTATAATATCTCGTAACTACAGCTTCGATAAAGCCGTAGTTACGAGATATTATAACAACACAGACAGTTTGTCTATACATATCGGTAAACCCAGTCTATTTTTAGAACAAATTCATTGTTATTAGAGAAACTATCCAATCAGATTTTTGAACTCACATTTAAACGCAAAATATCTGTACCTTGATCAGGGTTCCCAAAAACCCCCAAAATTGAATCTTGCACCCCCAATTTTTGCAGGCAGCCTTCTATGTTTCATATAGAGGGGGTGCAAGTATGCTGTAAAATAACTGTTTTCACCCCCAGATTTAAAAGTCAGTGGGAATGCTGCTTGTAGCGAAAAATGTCCCTCGCTTTGGCGGAGTTTACCACCAGGTAAACTATCAGTGTTTATTCCAGGAAGCGGAATTCACCCACTTTACTTACACCACCCAAATGCTTCAAGAACTGAAATGGCCAACAGAAGCTATGATTAGCTTATCAACCCTGGTGGAACCGCTATGAATTCTATGACACTTCCCATAGATTGAAATACACTTTAAATGATTTCTTTTTATTATGAAATGCACACATTGGTATGCAGATAGGTCTTTTCAGTGCTTGCTTATTTGAAACCATGCTTGATGTCATTCATGAAGGACAATGTTAAATGTAAAGATCATGCTTTTGAAAAATGATTTCCAGAGTTCTGGCAAGGTAGAAAAAAGTATGGGACAAATGTCTCATGGCTACTCAAAAGTTGGACATTTTGGACAAACTAGGGGACACATTTTTAGCTCACCTGAGCTCAACGAGCTCAAGGGGAGCTCTTAGGGTCAGTCACTATCCGGCGTCCGTCGTCCGTCGCTCGTCGTCCGTCGTCAACAATTTCTTTAAACATCTTCTCCTCCTTAACCACTGGGCCAATTCTTTCCAAACTTGACAGAAATGTTCCTTGGGTGGGCCCTTTCAAAACTTGTTCGTGATTTTTTGATTCGTCAAAAATTGTGGGCGTGGCAGGGCGGGGCTTATCGTACTTAGAGAAATCATAAGATAATTCTTAAAAAATCTTCTCCTCCTTAACCACTGCACCAATTCTTTCCAAACTTGGCAGAAATGTTCCTTGGGTGACCCTTTTCAAAACTTGTTCGTGAATTTTTGATTTGTCAAAAAATGTGGGCGTGGCAGGGCGGGGCTTATCAGACTTAAAGAAATTGTAAATTAATTCTTCAAAAATTTTCTCCTCCTTAACCACTAGGCCAATTCTTTCCAAATTTGGCAGAAATGTTCCTTGGGTGACCCTTTTCAAAACTTGTTCGTGAATTTTTGATTCGTCAAAAATTGTGGGCGTGGCCGGGCGGGGCTTATCAGACTTCGAGAAATCATTAGATAATTCTTCAAAAATCTTCTCCTCCTTAACCACTGGGCCAATTCTTTCCAAACTTGACAGAAATGTTCCTTGGGTGACCCTTTTCAAAACTTGTTTGTGAATTTTTGATTCGTCAAAAATTGTGGGTGTGGCAGGGCGGGGCTTATCAGACTTAGAAAAATCATGTGAAAAATCTTTAAAAATCAATTATCATGCCAATTTGAACCAAGCTTGGCAGAAATGTCCCTTGAGTGACTGTTTTCAACACATGCTCATGAATTTTTGATTGGGTGACAATTGTAGGCGTGGCAGGGCGGGGCTTATAAGACTTTGAGAAATTGTTAGATAATTCTTCAAAAATCTTCTTCTCCTTAACCTTTAGGCCAATTCTTTCCAAACTTGGCAGAAATGTTCCTTTGATAACCCTTTTCAAAACTTGTTCGTGAATTTTTGATTCGTCAAAAATTGTGGGCGTGGCCGGGCGGGGCTTATCGGACTTGGAGATACGTGAAAAATCTTTAAAATCAATTATTTTGCCAATTTTAACCAAACTTGGCAGGATTGTCCATTGAGTGACTGTATTCAACACATGTTCATGAATGTTTGATTGGGGGGAAAAATGTTGGCTTGGCAGGGTGGGGCTTATCAGACTTCGAGAAATCGCTAGATAATTTTTCAAAAATCTTCTCCTCTTAACCACAGGGCCAATTCTTACCAAACTTGGCAAGAATGTTCCTTGGGTGACCCTTTTCAAAACTTGTTTGTGAATTTTTGATTCATCAGAAATTGTGGGCGTGGCAGGGCGGAGCTTATCTGACATAGAGAAATCATGTGAAAAATCTTTAAAAATCAATTATTTGGCCAATTACTATCAAACTTGGCAGGAATGTCCCATGAGAGACTCTCTTCAACACATGTTCATGAATTTCTGATTGGGTGAAAAGCATGGGCTTGGCAGGGCGGGGCTTATCAGACTTCAAGAAATTTTTAGATAATTCTTCAAAAATCTTCATCTCCTTAACCATCAGGCGATTTGTTACCAAACTTGGCAGGAATTATCAGTGGGTGACTCGTTAAGATATTTGTTCGCAAATTTTTTATTCGTCAAAAAATGTGGTTGTGGCAGGGCAAGGCATATCAGACTTAACGAAATCATGAGAAAATGCTAAAAAGTTCGCAATTATAGGGCAAAGTTGAACCAAACCTTACAGGAATGTACCTTGAGTGACTGTCTTCAATACACAGTTGTTAACATTAGATTTATTTAAAAAAAATGTGGGCATGGCAGGGCAAGGCTTGTTGATTTTAAATGAGCTATGTCCTTTTGTTGAGAATTGGCATTTTTGCAACATTTACATGTGCTGTTTGGTCTGTTGCTCTTTTTCCCAATAGATGAGCTCACAGTTCAAATGAAATGTACTTCTCAAAATGAACAAAAACAGTGCTGTTGGGGGGTATGATCACTTTCAGTGATATTCTAGTGTGCAATAATTTGATGTGACATATATATTTGTTTACAACAAAATTTATGTTGTACACAATCAAATACACAAAGAACTCAGGTGAGCGATATCAGTGCCTTTCAGGCACTCTTGTTAATCTAAATTATAACTTTTATTAAACTCCTGTGCATCAAAATTTAATAGCGACATCTACATTTACATGTACATTGTAATGGTCCCACTTCGGCGATATTTTCTTGAGACACTCAGCTAATAGACTTTGTCAGTGAAAAATAAGTTGTCCCGATTCAATTTTGGTGGTCATACAGGCATGATCAATTTACGAAGCTATGACGAAGCAGACGATAGATCCTGTCTTTCGTCGACAGGATTTTCTGTCGACGCTGGCCCAGGCATGGGTTATTCATCTGGTTTGAATTTTCAAGGATTGGATTTCACTGTGCCTCTAAAGATTTCCTGAAATGATTTTGCCTTTTAGGATATTCTTGGTTTTCTTGTCTTTATTTAGTGGAAAAGAATCTGACAGCATTTTAGATTCTGCAAACACGGGTGTGTTCGTTTTTAAGTAAATATTGACACTCCGGACATTCAGTAATTTTATCGCTGTGATAATGATAGACACAAATAAATATCAAATTGTTCTAAATTCTTAATGCGTACATGTATTTTTTATCATCAATCTTAGAATCAGTTTAGGTTAAATGAAATTATTTCAATTCAATCTGTAATGCTGGTCGATTAACTAACACTCAGCGCCTGAAATTACAAACGGGACCCGACCTATATAGAAAGAGGCCACGGAACTTCAGTCGTATGCAACGGTAAATTGATATGAAATTACAGCGTTTTCGATTCATATGCTCATCCGGGGCCTGTGAATTGAATTCTGGGTAGGAAATAATGAGATGATCTAGTTTGGATTTTTCTTTTTACTTTCGCCGAGCCCGGATAGCTCAGTCGGTTACGTCGGAGTCTTTCAATCCAGGGGTATCGAGTTCGAACCCCGGCTCGGCCAGTATCCATTCTGACATTTGACAAAAGTCATTTGTCTCTCACCAATGGGTGTGAATCATCTATGTGAGAGAGCAGCTGGAGGCTCTGTTTGGATATTGTGGTTGTACTGGTGCGAGAAATACCAGGAACCCACGGTTAGGTGCTCCAGCCGCCGCGATATGACCCTGGTAGTTGAAAACGGCGTAAAACCCCAATAAACTCTTTTTACTTTCGATTTCGGGTGCAGTAAAATTTGTCAGCGGCCGTAAATAACAAAATTCGATCTCGTTATTTTCATGCGACAGAAATCACATTTTGACAAAATTCTATGTGACATTTACTTTTTTCATGCGAGAATGTCACGGAATCGCGGCCTCGCCAGAACACTGGATTTCTTTGCATTTGTATATCACCAATACATCTCATTTTCCAGGCATATGCTATCAGAAATGGCGTTTTAGGAGCAATGGGAGAGATACTGATACAGGTGCTCAGTAAAGATGGGCTAGATGATAAAATGAAAGATACCAGGGATCAGTTCTTAGAAAAACTTGAGGTAAAGTAATCAGAATGATACTTGATAGTTCAAGTCGTAGAAATAATAGTCAGTAACTAGGTCCTATTTAAAATGACTAAATCTTATTGTACCAACAATAGCTATGTTTGGGGTTATAGATCATAAGACCGTTATTTTCCTTAAGTTTGTCCACAAGTCAGTTGGTGAATAATTATGACGTAATTTCGGACTAACAAAAGTATTTCATCAGTGTTATTCTAAAACCCCTGCAACTGCAGCTTGATTGAAGCTGTAGTTACAAGATTTTATAACAACATCGCTGGTATATCAAAACAAAACAGTAAACCTGGTCAGTTTTGAGCACAAAATTCATTGATATCAATTGAAGACTAGCCTTTTTTTATGCCCCCGATAGGGAGGCATCATAAATTTGACTTGTCCGTCCGTCCGTCTGTCTGTCTGTCTGTCCGTCCGTCTGTCCGTCATTCCGTCCAAAAACTTTAACATTGGCCATAACTTCCTTATTACTTAACATATTCGCTTCATACTTTACCACAACATTCCTTGGTACATTACCTTTCTGTAGGCACATACTTTGGTGACCTTGACCCCTGGATGACCTTGACCTTGAACATAGATTGGCCATAATTTAAAATCAAAGCGGTGTCGGGGGCATTGTCATCTTACAGTGACAGCTCTTGTTTGTTCATTTTATTGATATGGTAAAGTACAGGATAAATTCAATTGAAACTTCAAAGATAAACTTGGTATTAAGTCAGAATGTGCTTATTAGGTAAAGATTTGGTCAATTGATTTTTCGCTTAGGGTGGAAATGGGTCTAAATGTTTTGTTTTCATTTCAGGATCATATTCATGATATCCATGCGTTTGTTAGAGGTCGAGTGCTACAGATCTGGAACAATATAGTCAGTAAGAATTGTCTGCCCCTGGGTTCTCAAGAGAATTTACTGAAACTTGTGATTGGCCGCCTCCAAGACAAATCAAGTCAAGTGAGGAAGTATGCGATACAGCTTATCACAGCTCTACTAAAGAATAATCCTTTTGCTGCAAAGGTTTGTATGCTGACATTGATATTTAGTTCCCAGAGCTTCTGAAATAAGTTGCCCGAGTTGTCCGACTTGTCCATTTAGTGGCATTTACCTGTACAGACAAGCAGATTTTGAAAGCTAGGTTGTCCGTGGACAAGTGAAAAATCCAAAGTTAATAAAAATGTTTTTTAGCTCACCTGAGCACGAAGTGCTCAAGGTGAGGTATTGTGATCTATCAATGTCCGGCGTCCGTCTGTCCGTCACGGCGTCAACAATTTCTTTAAACGACATCTCCTCCTTAACTTCTGGGTCAAAATCAACCAAACTTGGCAGAAATGTTCCTTGGGTGGTCCCTTATAAAAATTGCTAAAAGAATTGGAATCCATGAAAAACTCTGGTTGCCGTGGCATCAGAAAATGGGAAATTTCACAAAAGCTCAACAGTTTCTTTAAACGACATCTCCTCCTTAACTTCTGGGTCAAAATCAACCAAACTTGGCAGAAATGTTCCTTGGGTAGTCCCTTATAAAAATTGCTAAAAGAAATGAAATCCATGAAAAACTCTGGTTGCCGTGGCATCAGAAAATGGGAAATTTCACAAAAGCTCAACAATTTCTTTAAACGACATCTCCTCCGTAACTTCTGGATCAAAATCAACCAAACTTGGCAGAAATGTTTCTTGGGTGGTCCCTTATAAAAATTGCTAAAATAATTGAAATCCATGAAAAACTCTGGTTGCCGTGGCATCGGAAAATGGGAAATTTCACTAAAATTCAACTATTTCTTTAAACGACATCTCCTCCTTAACTTTTGTGTTAAAATCAACCAAACTTGGCAGAAATGTTCCTTGGGTAGTCCCTTATAAAAATTGCTAAAATAATTGAAATCCATGAAAAACTCTGGTTGCCGTGGCATCGGAAAATGGGAAATTTGACAAAAGCTCAACAATTTCTTTAAATGACATCTCCTCCTTAACTTCTGGGTCAAAATCAACCAAACTTGGCAGAAATGTTCCTTGGGTGGTCCCTTATAAAAATTGCTAAAAGAATTGGAATCCATGAAAAACTCTGGTTGCCGTAGCATCGGAAAATGGGAAATTTCTCAAAAATTCAACTATTTCTTTAAACAACATCTCCTCCGTAACTTCTGGGTCAAAATCAACCAAACTTGGCAGAAATGTTCCTTGGGTAGTCCCTTATAAAAATTGCTAAAATAATTGAAATCCATGAAAAACTCTGGTTGTCGTGGCATCGGAATATGGGAAATTTCACTAAAATTCAACTATTTCTTTAAACGACATCTCCTCCTTAACTTCTGACTTAAAATTAACCAAACTTGGCAGAAATGTTCCTTGGGTAGTCCCTTATAAAAATTGCTAAAAGAATCGAAATCCATAAAAAACTCTGGTTGCCGTGGCATCAGAAAATGGGAAATTTCACAAAAGCTCAACAATTTCTTTAAACGACATCTCCTCCTTAACTTCTGGGTCAATCAACCAAACTTGGCAGAAATGTTCCTTGGCAGGTCCCTTATAAAAAATTGCTAAAATAATTGAAATCCATGAAAAACTCTGGTTGCCGTGGCATCGGAAAATGGGAAATTTCTCAAAAATTCAACTATTTCTTTAAACGACATCTCCTCCTTAACTTCTGGGTTAAAATCAACCAAACTTGGCAGAAATGTTCCTTGGGTGGTCTCTTATAAAAATTGCTAAAAGAATTGAAATCCATGAAAAACTCTGGTTGCCGTGGCATCAGAAAATAGGAAATTTCACAAAAGCTCAACAATTACTTTAAACAACAGCTCCTCCTTAACTTCTGGGTCAAAATCAACCAAACTTGGCAGAAATGTTCCTTGGGTGGTCCCTTATAAAGATTGCTAAAATAATTGAAATCCATGAAAAACTCTGGTTGCCGTGGCATCGGAAATTGAGAAATTTCACAAAAAATTCAACTATTTCTTTAAACAATATCTCCTCCTTAAATTCTGGGTTAAAATCAACCAAACATGGCAGAGATGTTCCTTGGGTGGTCCCTTATAAAAATTGCTAAAAGAAATGAAATCCATGGAAAACTATGGTTGCCGTGGCATCAGAAAATGGGAATTTTCACAAAAGCTCAACAACTTCTTTTAACGACATCTCCTTTACTTCTCGGTCAAAATCAACCAAACTTGGCAGTAATGTTCATTTGGTGGTCCCTTATTAAAAATGCCAAAGGAATTGAAATCTATGAAAAACTCTGGTTGCTGTGGCATCAGAAAATGGGAAATGTCATAAAAGCTGATCAATTTCTGTAAACAACATGTCCTCCTAAACTACATGGCCAAATTCTTCTCTGGGACAACAATGCGTAATATATGCAAAGTTATTTGGCATTATTAAAACATTACTCAGGTGAGCGATTTAGGGCCCTCAGGGTCCTCTTGTTATCTTTTCTCACAATTTTTTCATACAACGTAATTACTGATAGTTAAATATACAAATTTTGTTGTAGACAATAGTTAGACAGTCATAATAGATATGCAATAAACAAATGAAGCTATGGAAAAGTATATGGGTTTTGTACGGACAAGTTGATTTTTGATACGGACAAGTCAATTTTGGATCAAGACTTGTCCGTGGACAAGTAGATTTTCAAAATATTTCAGAAGCACTGGACTTCCTGTGAAAACAGCAGATTGTACATAGTCGATTTCTCAAGCTTTCACTTCAAGAATTAAAACAAAAATATATGAGAGAAGCAGAAAGCCTGATGTGAATGATTCTAGGAAAGCAAGAGCGGAGTTTTGCTGTCAGAGTGTATAAAAGTGTATTAGATTGATTCCCTTGTAATGAATGAATAGGAGAAACTGTTGATTTTCAAAAATTTTCTTTTTCCTCGCTGTTTTCTCTGCTGTAATTTTCAGATTTTTATGCCCCTGTATCAGGTTTTAGTGTTTCACAAAAAAGTCTTGTTGTTACATCAAATTCTTTTTTGCAGCTCTCAGTTCAAGAATTAGAACAAAACTACATGAAAGAAGCAGAAAGTCTCAAAGAGATGATGCCGGAAGAAGAGGAGCAAGCTCCAAGTACTGCCGAGTCTATGAAGGCTGAAATGGAGAAAGAGTGGACTGAGATCAGCTCCCTGCTGAAACCAGTGATTGAGCAGTTTGAAGAAGACGAGGAAAACAGGAGTACTCCGGATAGTTTGATAACTGAGGAGGATACGAAAGAAAGGTAACATGGAATACTGGTCGGCTTTTCCTTTCTGTTAAGAAGTCTTTTGGATGAGACTTTAAACCTAAATATTTTCTCCATTTGACCGTAGCTCTTGAATGGGATGTAAAACTATTCAATCAATTAAACCTTTCTGTTATGACAAGGGATGTAAATTTTCATGGTTGAACGCCTGGTCACATACACAATTCGTTGTCCACATCATAGCCGGAGCATTCCAAAAATGCACAGTTGGGCAACATAATTTTTATGTGATGTAAATAGGGAATCAACCTTGAATATGATGAAGACAAAATAGAAATATTGGAAGTGATCAGTTTCATGTTTAAAGTGCTATATTTTAGTCTCATACTTACAAAGTGGGTATGCTATTAAGATGATAAAGGAAGCCTTGTATGACCTAATTTTTCCCTTCCAAATACAATTTGTGGTCAATTTATAACTGAAATGCATACATTTCTCCCTTACAGTTTAACAGAGAAGATTTACGACTCGCTGCTCCACAAAAAGCTAGAGGATGCAGTAAAGTTGATAAATGCTGCCAGAGAATCGTTCCCCGACATCGGCGGTCAGCCGACGGAAAGTCAGGATGAAACAGAGGAAGTCACGCCTTTAGATACAATGACTTGTCTAAAGAACTTGTTTACAGGTAAAAGATTTTGTCAATGTTTTTACAATACCTCATTACTACAACTTAAGGTTTACGAACTGAGAATGAAATACAGAGCCAGGAGCGAAATTTGAAAAGTGCCAGTAATTCCTAAACTGTGTTACATTTCCATTCCAAATACAAACATAAGCATTTTGTATGGTTTAGAATTTTAAATTAATGCATACTTATGGAAATAGTTGACAAAAATGTTCGAAATTACCTCCCTTGCATATGAATATAGAGTAAAATATTATTCGTAAATTTTTTTCTTCTTGAAGCATAATCTTGAAATCCGGCATGGTGAATCATCTTATGTGAAGTGTATTTACAAGTGTGTGTAATTTGATGCATTTCGTATGGCTAGAAAGTGGTGTTTTCATTCTCAGTTCGTAAACCTTAAATCAAACTGTATAAAGGCTACACGATAATTTGATCATTTGTTTATTTACATTGACCTGTCCATTGTTACACAGATTTCAATTTTAGAAAGTATTTGTTTAAACAATCGGTAATACGCAAGTCTGTGATAGCGCAGTGGAAAGACATGCCTATATCCGCATATTATGTCCGTCGAGTATTATGAACAATTAAAAAGAAAACTTGGTGCAATAAAAAAAGAAATAGAAATGAAAAACAAATAAAATCAGAGGCGACTGTGAGTTTCGAACCCATACTAAAAGACACATTCAACTTGAAGTCTTCGACCGTTACCATTTGACCACTTTGACTTTATAATGAATGTGACAAAAAGTACTTTTGTACCTAATGAACATTAAATCAATCAACCATATCGGATAATTTACCTGGATTCCCGCACTTGACATTGACTCACCCGGGTCAGTGTAAAAATTATCGTTTTCAGTTTATAGTTATGAGATTTTTCAATAACACTGATTATTTGATAGTTTTATTCAAATTACTTGTACATGTATTTAATTTGACTTGCATGCTATCACTGATATTTGCAGGAAGCATAGACCAAGATCAGTCTGCACTTATATGCAGTCTTATCGTGGCCTATGCTACCTGCTAGATTTTGAAAGTCAGCTATCAGGATGAGCCAGAGGAAGTCATGTCTTTAGATACACTGACTTGTTTGAAAAACTTGTTCATAGGTAAAGTTAGTCAGTCTACTCTTTTTGTTAATAAAATCAATCAACCTGATTGGAATTTGTATGAAGCATATAGCAAGATCAGTCTGTACTTATGCATATGAGTTTAACACATCCCTGTCCATTGATCCTTTTTAATGTTTCACAAGATAATAACTTTGAAATGATGTTAAAATTCCATTCTATTCAAATTCTTGTCTGCAATGTGGTTGAATCTGGACCAGTCTTAACCCTTTCCCAAACAAGACCTGGTTTTGATGTCCCTAATAGAAAAGGCTTGAGAAAACATTGAAACAAAAGAAGAAACTGCTGATAACCAGCAGTTTCTCCTTTTGTCTCAATATTTTCTGTGCCATATTTATGCTCCCCGAAAAATTTTCGGGGGAGCATATAGTCGCCACGCTGTCCGTCCGTACGTCCGTCCGTGTGTCCGTCCGTCCGTCCACAGCCATATCTCAGCAACCCTTGGACCAAATTCTATGAAACTTCACATGTGAACTCCCTGGGTCAATACCTAGGGACCTTTTTCTCCGTTTGTAAATTCAAGGCTGTGTCATGGAAAAAGGGGCCTTAGTGTAAAAATTAGTTTTTCTCCTATTTCTCTTCATGTAATGGGTAGAATTTAATGAAACTTTGTGCTCATGTAATAAATAGGATGTTCTAGACAATATTC